>CP050231.2:3357143-3859608 GCA_012066045.3 Morus alba
CCTTGACCAAGCAAACTCACAATATTGCAGACCATCTGCTAAGCCTTTAATGTCACAGATTAGCACTTAAGATCATCTAGAGGCAATCATGCAGGAGAATTGATTTTCAAAAGCCAATAACTATAATTCTTAAACCTGTGAAGTATGCATATATCGGAGATGTGTAGAATATATGAAAGTAAATTATTTTTTATGATGGTAAAATCACATGGTAAGCATCTAAACACATAAAGCTACATTGCACAATAACAAAGAGCAAAAAAATCTGAATTGCCAAATTAAACAAAAATACTTTCAACTAAAAAATAATACTGCTAAAAAGTAAAGGTAATGTTTTATGAACAAAAAATTCTTCTCCTTAAAACATAAGGCATTTCTCGTAGTTATCAGCCAATAATAAAAAAATAATTAGAAGAATGAATAAAGTATAACCAAGTTAAACAAAACATCACTTACTTCATGCATTGAATTATCACTATTACTCTCAAATGGTTCTTCCGATGAGTTGAAGATGTTAGGCAACAAAAAGTTTAAATAACTCTTCAAGATTGTTTTGCATAAACAAAAAAAAAAAATTTAAAAATTACTCAATATGTCAGATCAATGAGTCCATATTAAAAAATAACAATCTTCTTGTAAATTGTTGTCAGTAAAAATGCTTGTTTCTTCTTGTGGGCAAGACAAGAATTTAGTTTTTACATGTAATGAAATTTTTTCTTTTTTTATAGTACCAGTTAACTACGACCTTAGTGATTGTTGATACTCAAAATTTTACAAGATGTCAGCCCATCCCAAATCAAATAAATACAACTCCAGATATGGTATGTGGACCCAAGCCACCTTCGGGGACTTCTATGTGGGCTGTGGTTTGGCAGGGCCAAGGAATGTGATCGAACCCATTTTATCCGGCCCAATTAGATCCTTGGCCCACTTGGGGTGGTCCTAGGTCTATGAGGGAATCAGGATAATGTGGGTTATGGAGGAAATTAGATAGAGTAAAATCTATAGACAGTCTAGAAAAAAAACCTATTAGCCCACTACCTCGCACTGAGACACTAAGTAATATTTCTCCATGTCTTTCTTTACCCTTTTTTTTCGTTCAAATCCTGTCTTCCAAGCAACACAAAAAAAAGGCCAGAATACATACGAAGGAGAGGAGGGCAACCTCTGCCACTCCCTGACTTCACCCAAAATGGCCACTGAGCCACGTCTAGCCATCCTGCCACTCCCTGACTTCACCCAAAATGGCCACTAAGCCACGTTTGGCTACCCAGGCACGTCCGATTGTCCAGCTATCTCCGGCTGTCCAGCAACCTGTTACATTCCCTTATGGGGTAAAAATTCCTCTAGGATCATCGAAAGCTGCCCATGAATCCCACTAGAAATGTCTTGCCGACAAGGACCAGTGGGGGGATTTCAGCCAACATCCCAGACGGCTGGCGGGAAGACTTCCCTCCTTTTTCTTTACCACAATCCTGGCCTATAAATACCGTGGCCCAAACCTCTCAAAACGAATAGAAGAAATGAGATACAAGGAAAAAGATGGAGAACGGCAGATCAAAGTGTTTTGTTTCTAACTCCTCTGATTTTCTGGTTTCTATCAGAGTGACCGACGGAGAATCATATTTTTCATAACTTCCGGTGGAGTCCTTCTAGAACAAGTTTCTAGGCGTTCTCCCCATTGGAAGTGGTAACAAAGGCTCTTGAAACACCAAAAACCCTTAATCACAGCTCAATGCCTCGAGGTTAACCATTTCCTGCACTGCGTCCGTCGGGTTCGTTTTATTTACCAAGACGAAGAGAAAGAGAGGAATACAAGGGGAAAAGAAGGAGAAAGGCAGATCAAGATACTCTGCCCTAACTCCTTTGATTTTTTGGTTTCTAACAGAACTACCAACGGAGAATCATATTCTCCATAACTTCCAGCGGAGTCCCTCTAGAACAAGTTTCTAGGCGTTCTCTCCATTGGAGGTGGTAACAAGACCTCCTAAAACACTGAGGACCCTTAATCACAGTTCAACACCTCAAGGTTAACCATTTCCCGCACCACGTCCGTCAAGTTCATTTTATTTACAAACGGACAGATATAGACTCCATTACCCACTTAGAAACCTCCTCCATAAACTGGTCACATTTCTCTCCCACACCATATGCTCACTGGGAGATCCCCATCAGAAATTTTTCAACGTTCATGGAGCTGAAGCCGCAACGGGTGTCGCCCTCGGATACTGTCTTCCTTGGGGACATCCGGGTTTTGCCTACCTCAGTCGGGGCCAACCTCAACATCCCGACCACCGTCGATGCCAGGAAGGACCCTCAGTAGCTTTCCGACCATGTCGGTCGGCAAGAGAGCACAGTCATATCGAACCAAACGAGGCCACGAGTCACAACCCTTCCACATCGACAGGTCCTCTCCAAAAGAGCCCCAACAGTGATCAAAAGGACATCCGGATCCACCAAAATCACAAATTTAGATTTGGATCCGGCGAACTCGCTGAGCTTAGAATCAAATCTAACCAACTCAGATCTGCAAATCCGGTGAACTTAGAACTTGGCGAACGGAGTTGCATGAGGACGACAACAAGGAGAGATGTCGACTACCGGCATTTGTCTCCAAGCGTGGAGAGACACTGCTGCAAAAGCTCCGACAAGATCTTGCACTAAGGAGAACCAGCGTTGCCGCCTGTCGATGATCCGGTGTTGAAGCGGCGATGAGTGAACAAAATCTCAGACGACAATGAAAGGAGACTTCGATGTTAATGGAGGTACAACGACAGCGATGAGAGGAGACTCACAAGTTGTAGCTCTGGCGACCTAACCTCCGATGAAGAAAGGCTAGTTCTTCTATTAACAAATGCACAATTTAGAGAAAGAGATAAAGAGAAAACAGAAAAAGGAAAAGGAAAAAATAAACGAAAGGGGTAAATTTAGAAATGAAAAATACAAAATGGCCTATTAATTTTCATAAGTTGGTAAATTGGCTTATTTACCTCTATAACTTTTAAATTTTGGCATATTTCCTACAATTTCCCGTCAAAATTGATGAGGTGATTACCTTTTTTGTTCAAGGAGGCAAGGAATACTAAAATTTAAACAATATCCGTCAAGTGGATGATGCGGTCTACACTTAACTTTTGTGATAAAGTATAAAAATATATATTGTTGGTAATATTTTACCATCTTACGCGTCAGTCGGATCACATTAGAATCATATTTGGTGAGATCTAAATTCAGAATTTCATATGAGTTTTACTCTACGAGAATTCTTCAAAAATTAAAAGCACACTATAAATAAGTCATTGTTCATCCCATTGATTTTTTTTTTTTTTTTCACTTTCTTGTTTTCCATTCTTTCATTTGTGCCAGTTTGTAACATTCATCCGTTTTTTATAGAAGAGTTTCCTTAGAAGAGTTTCATTAGAAGAGTTTCCTTATTTGATTGATGAATTACTCAATTGTCACTATCAGGTTCATAGCTCAATCAATAGAATTGGAGTGCTCTTTGACTTGTTTGTCAACTCTCATCCGTTTTTTATAGTGTATGGTCAACTCATCATTGGCGTTTTTAGTTTTTGAAAGAAAAAAAAAAAAGGAATAGTAGAAAATGGTCTATGAAAAGTTTAAGAAAGTATCAATTTTTAATTTGGCAATTAAATTTTATGGTTTTGAAAAGTTAAAAAAAACAATTATGAACCATAATTTGTCAAGTTAATTCATAACGTTTGGTTCAATAATTTGATTTTAAAATATAAATTATTGATTTAAAATTAATTCATCTCAAATTTTGACATATTTTTTTTTAAAAAAAAAAAAAAACACAAAAACGTTTGGTTCATAAAAAAATTATGATTTAAAATTATTCTCATTTTACGATATATTTTTAAAAAAAAAAAATATTATAAAAAATTATAAATCATGATTTAGAATCAGATTCGAAAATAAATATCATTTTACGAAATCTCAATCAAAACCTTGTAGCGAAGACAAAACCAAATAAGGCCAAAAGAGGTAGCTAATGAAAAGAGCACTAAAGCAATCAAGTGGACACAATGATGAAATAAAAAGAACCCACAAAAAATCATGAGAATTGATTGATGTATATGGCCATGCTTCGTACTGGAAGCCATAAAATTGCTTCATGTGATGAAGGGCCTCGCTTTTGGAAAAATGTAAGTCTGCATCGTAAGTCAAAGATTCTAAGAAAAAAAAAAAAAAAAAAAAAAAAAAAAAATAGCGTTTCGTGCGGTCTTCACGTCTTTTAAGGGACAAAAATAAAAATAAATTACAAATCGTGTTTAACACGTTTTAAAAATAAAAAAAATAAAAAAACAATAAAAATAATTTTTGTAAAAAAATAAAAAACAGTTAAAAATTATTTTTCTTTTTCTGTTTTTATTTTCTAATTCTTATCAATAATATTATAATATATAAATTAATAATTATAACCAAATACCACTTCACTTTTTTTATTATATTTTGAACAATGTTTTAAAAAATCAATAAATTGGTAATAAAATGATTCTTAAAATAATCTCATTTTTACTTCCGTACTGCAAATGAAATCATAAACAAAATCATTTTAAAAACGTTACCTAACAAGCCCGTAACCTTTTGGCCCAAGAAAATAAAAAATGCTTCCTTGTTCAAGTAGAACAGCCTTGTTTTACTTCCTATTCAAGTCATGAAAAATACATAGATTTGATGTCATCCTCGAATGCATTTCTCCCTCGGAAAACACAGGCACTCAAAAATGAAAGTTTATGAGAAAGTGCAAAACAGAATAAAAGCAAAAGGAAGAAATCCAATATACTAATTCATGATAAACACGGCAAAATACAATTCAATCAATATTTAGATAATTGAAAATCCAAGTTCTATGCTCCAGTTCTTTTTGATTACCAACTGTTGCAATGAATTGCAAATTGCAATAGACCCTACCTACAAATCAATCACCCGGGATAGTTTTTGGATCCGGTTTAACAAGAAGTCTCCTTGCTTGATGGTTGCTTGGTACAAGGCATTCTTTGCGTCAGGTCGGTTGGTTTCAAGAACACCTGCCACTTTGTCAATCTTGCAGTGCAGCTTTCCTGCTGCGATGAATCGAGACAGCTCCCTGAAACCGAAAAATGATAGTTTAATACAAATGTCAAACAAAGTTGAGATACGACTTTCATAAATAAACAATAAAGAAAGAAAGTCAAATTGAAAACTCACAAATCAATGAACTCCACCGTCACACCAAATGCCTTTGCCATTGCTTCAATGGTGACACTCTTATAGGATTCCAAAAACTGAGAATAAACCACAGTTCTGACCTCCCTCATGTAGTACCGGAAATGTGGATGCAGATAGCGATCCAATTTTATTTGCTCAGTCAGGCCAGCTGAAAGAATAAACGGTAGTTTATGTAAACTACAAATCAAGAAAACAGGCTATGACATCATTGTTACAAAGCAAGAATATAAAGTATGGATGCAAAAAGCTCCACAACTCTATGTTAGATCTAGAAAGGCAAACCATGATAGTTTACAAAAACTAGAAGCCAATATCTCTAGTTACCTTCAAATTATAGATAAAAGAGAGAAATGTATGCAATTTAAACTTAGATTTCCACTTACCAAATGCTGTAAAAAACGATTTGTACTGACAGTCATATAGGGAGTTCAAAAAATCAGAAAGGTACGGCACTTTTCCAATCACTGCCAGGATCTCAGGTGCATCTACCACCTATCCAACATTAATAAGTAACAAAATTGTAAGCATGCCAATTACCGAGAAAATTTGAAGAAAAATATTGGAAAAGAAGGTCAAATTACATTTCAAAATAAAATGAATACCTTTTGTTTTAGAGAAACTCTATCCAATGATATGATGCTTGTAAGGACGGTATAGAATATGAAAGTATCATACGGGAAAAGTTCATAAGTCGTGAATGTAGAAATTGAATCCAAGAACAACTTGGCTGCCTTCTTAAAATTCCGTGTAGACATGTAATACAAGCCTTCATATACCTTCAAACGATTCTTCCTTTCCCAATCACCTCCCTCTTCAAACAAGCTGGCATATAATGGTGCAAAATTAAAACTCATTATCCAATGCAAAGGTATTGAATAAAGAATATGGTAAGCAATTCACATATTCACTTACTTCTTTGCTTTGTCAATGCTTTTAGAAATAAGATCAAAATCCATGTAGAAGAAACCAAGTTGCAGTGTGTAGAACACTAAGTCCATCTTTTGTCCAACTGCAACAGTTTTGCTTTCTGTTACTTTCAGCTGTTCCAATGCTTTCTCCTGCATTTAAAAGAGAAATTATAGACACAAAATAAGACACTACTGGAAAAAACATATTTTCAGAACTTTTCTAAGACGAAAAAGTTATAACAGTTACCTACCTTGTCAGCAATTCGAATGAAAAACAAGGATTTGGCTAAATGAGCTTCTCTAACTTCACTTTCACCCAAGTTCTCTTCGGCATCAGCAATCCTTGACAACATCAATCAGACACACTTACTTAGTACAAAAGAAGATTAATTACATAACATGGCGGCCAACTGATCTACCATAGCATCAACTTCACTATGAATGCAATTTTGAACAGAACCCATTTCTTATTCACAGACTGAAACCTGTCGACAAAGTCATATGTACTGCTAAAATACAATGCATAAATGAAAGACTAAAATGAAAAACACATGAGCTCGATACCCCATTATGACTACTGAAAATAATCCATTGATCTGTTTCTTAGCCTGGACTGACCTATAATCTGCAGAGCCACGACGTTTTACCACTCAAAACACAAAACCAATTATTACATGCAATTACAAATATCAAGACAAAGTTTTCTAGCCAGTTAGACACTTAGACTAAGAAATATTATAGCGAAGTCCAATTTGTTTACAATCTGCCTAAGTTCCGCTAAAAGCCGTAAAATCATTTTTCATGTTGAAACTTGAAACGCATTAAGTTCATTAATCAATTTCGCCACAACATTCATCAGCAAAGGAAAGAACGAAATCCATATAGAGCATTGAAAATATTCAAATGCCGAACCTTTTTAATTGTTAGGAATCACATATCACAAAATTAAACATTTACTAACCTTTAACAAAGCAATTCGGCAAAAAAGCGCAAATCGAAAACTAAAAATGAATTTTCCTTCCAAACTCTCTATGCAAACCAATACGAAATTGCAAGACACGAAAACAAAAGAAAGCCAAAAAACTCACTTCTCGTCGAGCTTTTTGAGCTCCTCCTCGATCTTCGCGCGCATCGAGTCCAACACGCCCTGATCCAGATCCAGAATCGCCTCGGCCACTAGGGTTTCGTACAGCGGAGCCATATCTACACAAACAAAATGAAAGAGGACTCTCATTTGAGAAGAAATCCAAATCAAAATGACTGAAAAAACGCCATAATCGATCGAATTCGAGGAATTTACCGTCGGCCTTGACGGAGGCGAAAACCTCCTCTCGGAGGCGGACTTTCTCGATGTCCTGTACATCGGGATGCGATAGCAGGAAGAGCCTGTGCGCGAGCACCAGTTGAGGCTGCTGATTTCCTTCTTGAGCTTCCATGGCGGACGAACACACTGAGTTAGGTTTCGAGTATCACCTCCGTGTTTTGTTGTGCTTTGCTTGAGGAAGGAGAAAAGTGATAAACAGTCTCAGAGAGCTTCGTGTTTTCTATTTTCTATTTTTATTTTTCAACATTTATTAATCAATTATTCATTTGGGTTGTTGTTTATACAGCCCATATTTTATTTGGGCCATACTGAGCAAAACTGTGGGGGTGATTTACACATATAGACAAGTCTCAAACAGAAAATTACATTAAGGTCCGTTAATTTTGTTAATTCGATTCTCTAATTTAAGTTGAAATATAATTTTATGTGAAAATTTTTTACTATAATAAAAAAATTAAATGTGATTATTTTTAAAAATTTTTTACTATAACAAAACTCAAATTTTAAACTTGAATCGGTGAAGTGAACGGATCCTACAGCTTCTACCCTTTTAAATTCTTAACTTACAATATTCATTTAAAAAAACTCTACCACTTAATGAGTTCTAATTTAAAAAATAAAAATATATGAGCTAATATTAAGAGGTTGAAATAAAGAGGACCTCCTTTGTAAGGGATATTTTTAAAAATTTCCTTATAGTAAAATTTTGATGTCAAAGTTTAATTTTAGCAAAAATTTTAAAATATTACAAGAATAACAAAATTTTATATAATTTCTAAGTCATTAAAATAATGACTATATCATTATACAGTACTAAATATGATATCATTATACTAATTACTATGTCAGTTTTGTTATAATTATAACATTTTAAAGTTTTTTCTAAATTTTAACTGAACGTATGAAATTACAATGTAATGTAACTGTAACTTAAGCCCAATATAATTGAAGTGGAAAGTTAGGCCCAGTTTCATTTCGCACATTACTAATTTGAGATGAAAATAAATTTATATGAGAGAAAATATTATAAAAAATTAAATTTAAATTTTTTAAAGAAAATATAATAACAAAAAGTTTTGAGTTATGAATTGAATGGTATGGAATGATGCCTAAATATATAATAAATTTGACTAGTTTTGTTGAAATAAATGGACAAACTTATAATATAATATTCTAATAATAACAAAATAAAAATATAATAATTTTTAACTATAAGATCTAGTAAATGTCTTCATTAAAAATTGATAGTGTATAAAACAGACTGTTAAAAAATTAATTTATAGTTAAAATATAATTTCTATTTGTGGAGTGAAATAGTCTTTTACACTATAAATGCACCTTTTTATATTTTCTTCATAAATATTTCTCCTATAGTCACTCATCATATCCAATCAATCAATCGACCAAACTGATCATTCTAATTTTAATATTTATGAATAACTGACCTTAATTGCATTGTATTGGTATAAATTCTTAAAAATTAACTTGGATTGGATTGAATTTTCATTTTATTTTAAAAACACCTAATTTAAACTAATTCAACATCATACATATTATATTAAGTATATTTATATGTATATTATTGGTCAAAAAATTATAGATATATATATATATATATAGGATGTTTAATTAACACTGAAGTTTGTAATTTGGAGTGCACACGCTTATTTAGACTTATGGAGTTAATTTTTGTTTTTTTTTTTTTAACAATAGTATTTAAATTATGTTAAAAAAAATCCAACAAATAAGTCCTACCGAAAAAGAAAAGCGTAAAAAGCTCGAGCTTAAAACTTGTTGGTCTAATTAAACGGATTGGATTTAGTTAGATCATGTACTAGTAATTGAATTGACTTGTTTGGAGTTTATAAAAATCAGCTTCGGAATTAGATATGTTATATAATTAAAATAAGTTAGATTGGATTGGGTTAGGTGAATATTGAATGTGTAACAATGACAAAACACTTAGGAAATGAGAAAACTATCTTATTTTATTAATTTAAATTTAAAATTTAAGTTTTATTATAGTAAAAAATTTTTAAAAATAATCACATTAAATTTTTTTTTATTATAATAAAAAATTTTCATATAAAATTATATTTTAATTTAAATTAAAAATTTAAATTAATTAATTAAATGAGTTCTTAATTTATTAATTTAAATTTTTAATTTAAATTAAGATATAATTTTATGTAAAAATTTTTTATTATAAAAAATTAAATATAATTATTTTTAAAAATTTTTTAATATAATAAAAATTAAATTTGTTAAATAAACGAGACAAAATCAATTTAACCATGAGCAAAGCTTGACCGTACAGTCGATCATTGTTCCTGATTGACCTTCACACTTCACCGTCCCAACTTCAGAGCGCGGGAGGGAGAACCAAATAAAGAGGAGCTTGGAGAGAGAACAGAGTTTTTTTTTTTTTTTTTTTTTGATTAAACGTTTCTTGAAATAGTGGATTCAATGGGAAAGAGGAAACTTTCGAAAGAAATAATCACGATCGACCTCGAGTCTCCGACGTCTCCGGTTGCAGGTAAATCGTTCTTAGCTTCCCTTTTGGGGGGTTTTTTGGAGTTCGGAATGTTGCTCTAGGTTTGATTTTAGGGTTTTCGTACAGGACTTTTATATGGTTCAACCGGTAATTTTTTGTTCTTGATGATGTTAGTGGAGTTTCTAGATACATTACTGAAACTAAGGTGAAAAAAAAAAAAAAAAAAAAAAAAAAAAAAAAAAAAAACTGAAAAGTTTAGATTTTTGAAAGAAAGTTTTGCTTAGATATTTTTTGAAGATAGTTTACCTAAGAAAAATAAGATTTTTGTTTGAAAAATGTAAACTTTATTCACATTTTACTTAATGCAAGTAAAAATCTGGTTCTTCAGAGAAGTCTTTAATCCTTATGGCTTTTTTAATCATCAGTTAAGAATTTATAAATTACCTAAAAAGTTTGGAGATCTTCAAGGCTTTGTGTAGGTTGAACTCATTTTAACTTGAATATTACAATGTGATGAATGACAAAGGAAAGTTAAGTCTAAATAGTACTGGGAAATTATAGATGTAATAATTTGTACTGTTGAGATAATCTAATTCATGAGTTTGTTGTGCTCAGATTACGGGTTTTCGCAACATCGATCGTGCTGGAAGCACGTTTTAGCAACCTTAAAGGCTCGCAAAAAGAGGTTAACTAAAAAGGAAACTGAAGCAATAGATAGCTTCAAACTTACTGCCCCGTGTTTGTTGAACCACACTTGTGGCGAGCGGTCGAAGAGGAAAACGACCTATGAAAATGCGGGACATGGGGTCTCTAAGCTGAACAAAGAGCTTTTGTCCAGCACTTTCGAAATGTACTTTGAGTAAGTTGTGGCGCTCGAGTAAAGAAAGCTTCAAAATCTATTGCTTTTAGTTTTAACTTTTTGTGTGTGATTTGTGTAGCTTCTTGTGGAGGGGTTTCTCAGAGGATAAAAGAGCTTCCTGTGCTTACCTTGACTGTTTATGGTTTTCCCTGTATAAGAAACGAGACTACAAATCCAAGGTTCTAAAATGGATCAAGGACAAGAATATTTTTTCAAAGAAATATGTTTTGGTTCCTATAGTTATCTGGTTAGTGTTTTCTTATACTCGTGAGCTCAAAATATATACTTTCTGACATGTCAGAGTCTATGGTTTTTGACGTTTTGAATGTCAATTCTTCTAGGAGCCACTGGAGCATTCTAATCTTCTGCAACTTTGATGAGAGTTTGGAATCAACAACCAGGACACCGTGCATGTTATTGTTGGATTCTCTTGAAAGTGCGGATCCAAGGCGGCTTGAACCAGATATAAGGAAGTATGATTTTCCTTTCATTAAAAACTGGTCTTTTCTTGTTTGACAAGGGTTTCCTGATTGTGAATTTGGCTTTCTTTCTCTTTCTTTTTTTTTTTTTTTTTTTTTTTTTTTTTTTTTTTTTAAGATTTGTATATGACATTTATAGAACTGAAGACAGGCCACAGACTCAACAGAGTATTCTTAAAATTCCTCTCTTAACGCCTCAGGTGACACTAATCTTTGGATGACTTCCTAGATGAGATATTGTATTTTTTTTCCTACGTTTTTTAGTTCTTACTTAATATCAGTTTAAAAAAAATTCAGGTGCCACAACAGAGAAGTGATTGGGAATGTGGTAACTTTGTTCTCTACTTCATCAAATTGTTCATGGATGGTGCTCCGGAGAATTTCAGCATCAAGGATTTCCCATATTTTGTTAGTTTTTTTTTTCCCTCTCGTTTGTTTGTTCATTCCTTGGTCTACTGTTCTTTTGATGTCATGTGTATTATTGATGAAAATTGCCTTTGAATGAAACTTTGTAGATGAAGAGAAATTGGTTTAGTCCTGAAGACGTCGACTGCTTTTGTGAGGGATTGCATTCTGATGTAGTTGCAACGCGATGTTCATAGGGATTGGACATACAGTATGTACATGTTTTATAAATTAACTTAGCCAATTCTTTTGAATCTGATCTTAATATACACGTTACTAACTTAGCCAATGACATATTAGGAAAGACAAGAGAGTAGGATGTGTTAGGGGATGTTTGTGTCATGTATCCGTCCCTGATTTTGAATTATGGTTTATAGTTCTTTACAATGTTTTTTTCTCACAAAAAATTTGAAGTTCAAAAATCAGAATCATGAATCATGATTTTGAATCTATGAAACAAACGGGCCCCTAATTGTAAATCTAAAGACGTATGTTAATGAAAATCATGATGAATGAATTCTCATTTGCTGTTAGTATACTTTTTTTTTTTTTCAAGGCAAGTGTGCGGTATTTAGCACGCGCTAAGTGAACCCAACTTCACTCAAACACAAGAAACGAATGGAAAAGAATTTTGGGGAAAATATCCTTTTTTTTTCATGTGAGAATTTGCAGGTGCTTGGATTCTTGGTTTCATGGGCAAAGACTATGCGAATATTGAAGTTTGTGTAATGGTTGTATATGCATTCCTTGATGAGTTTTTAGGTCCTAGAAAGTAGAATGTTCCATAAGTTAACAATTTTAAAGAACTCTTTCGACCCTTCAATTATGTGCAGCCTCTGATATTAGGCCAATCCGCTTTTCATTCTCTTAGCAGCACATGGAATTTGATTTCCCCTGAAACTGATGGGCATTCCGTTCAATTTGGCTATCAACGAAACTATAAAATAAAGGCATAGCTGAAATGTAACTTAGTAACTCAAATTGTTGCAATGATATGAACCGATGCCACTAGATTTTCTTGTATTTTATCAGTTTTAAGTTGCTTATATTTAAACTTTATTCAGCAGCTGGTCAATTTATCCAATGTATGATTGAAGAAAATATGGATCTTGCCTTTTGCTGATCACCACCAACATTAAGCAGCAAACTTTAATGCACAGAAAAAAAAAATTAAAAAGAGCAGAAATTTTTTTTACATAAGATGATTCCATACAAGAGAATAAATTTGAACTTGCCATCTTAAAAATGGTTAAAACAAGATGGCAGAGAGAAGTGCTCAGAATTCAGATACACCATTTGGCAATAAAGATTCTTGGCTCTGTTTGACTGTCAAGGTTCTTATCAATAGGCAAACAATAAAAAATACCATTTTTGGTAGCTTGTATGTCATAATGTTTTGTATAAAGGGCCAAAATGTAAAATTTTAAAGAATTTGGGCAATTTTTAAAAAAATGTATGGTCAAAATACGTTTTTCCAAAAATTTTGGGGTAAAAAATGTAATCTTGCAAAAATTAAGGGATTAAAATGTAATTTTTTTTAAAAATATATAAATTTGCATTGTGTTCTCTCAATTTTAAATAATTATAGGTTATGGCATGGCCTTATGTCGGTGTGATCCTGAAAAATCGTGTCTAATCATGACACTATTATAAATCCGTTATAGAATAATATAATAGAATACACTAAAATTGAATCATATTTTATAATACGACATAAATTGTATTAATTTATCATTAGTATTAGTTTATACAATGTAATGATCATACTAAATATTATATTAGTGTATTATCATATAATACAGTGCTCTATACTGTCAAATAAATGTGGCCTAATGGAAATTGAATATGGGAAGAACCTTATTCGGATGAGTCCCAACCCCAAATATGAACAGCAAAATGAACTTGGATAAAATCTGAACAGTACTTCATACATCAAAGATTAGAACCAAAACTCAAAAAAAGTTTGAACTCAAGTTACAATTTTATTCAAGTTTATGTTCTTTTGTAAAATTTGAGTTTAAACTTGATTTTTAACTTGAGTTTGGGGCTAAACTTTAAGTTTAAGTTTCCCCTTCAACTTAAGTTTTTAAAATCAAACTCAAGTTAATGAATAGTATTTTTTTATTCTTAAAAATGTCATAATTTTTTTGTTTTAATTCTGATTGAGATGAATTTTTTTTTTTTCTATGCATTCACAATGAAAAGACGAATAAAATCCCACCTATATACCCTATTAAAATTTTTCATCACCATTGAGTTTTTATTAAAATACTATATAAATACAAATTCAAGTTTTGACCCACCCAAATACAAATTTAAATAGATTATCAATTCAAATCATAACTCAAATGTACATATCTAAACACAAACTCAAGTTACAACTTCAACTCAAGTTATAATTTAAATTCAACTCAAGATCTATACTCAAATCACTATAACTCAAAAATACAACTGAATAAGCCCTAAATATTCATTTATGTTGGGTTTAAAATGGATCAATTTAGGGTGCTTTATCCCAGTCATCATCTTTCTCACAGTCCTTGTTATTAGCTTTTGTTTGGACCGTTTTCTGATCCTCCAAAGAACCATACTAATTATAGCTCTACGTTTCATGGGTTTAAGTTTGAGCCCATTATTTGATTTAAAAACCATGTGTGGATTTTAAATTTTTGAACCTGGATTTTGGTTGAGAACCCTTGACAATCCAAAATTTTGGTTCTATGGTTCTCTTTCTGGTTTATTCACAATTATAACATTAATTAAATACTAATTTAAACTTTTATTCTCTAATTTTATATTTTTTTTCCCTGTTTTAACTTTACAGTACCACCAAATGCCAAATCAAACCAAAAAAACCCACATTAGTGCTACAACCTACATCTAGTCTTCCTAAGTGACTTGAAAATCTTCCTAAAATCCTAAAATCAACTATTAGCAATTTTTTTAATAACAAATAATGGTAAAGAAGACAAATATTTTTTAGAGTGCATGGGTCTTAATTTTTATCCTTTTACTCTTAATTAATATCATTTTTAGTCAACTAACTATATTAATAAATATGATATTAATCAATAGTAAGAGGTAAAAATTCTCATGCACTCTGAAGATAAGTTCAATAATTTTTTCAACAATAATAAAAGTGGAAGTCCAAGATCATACCTCTAGCTATAGCAATTAAATTCGCAATCTTTGACAACAATTAAAAACACTAAAATTATAAATTTGTTAGCTAGTCTCTCCAAGACTTTATGCCCACACAATGGTAAAAACTCACAAATTTTTTCTTGAAGACTAGAAACCCTATCCCTTGGAAATTTTTTAACGTTATATTTTTCTAATGTCTTCTTCCCATCAAAAAAGACAATAAATACTGTAGATGAGTAGTTCCAATACCAAAAGATGTGTTCCTCCATTTTAGGGAAAATATCGTTTTAGTGGGTCTTAATTTTAAAATTAAATAGGCCACAAAACTGAAAACATTTATTTTTTATTAAAATATAAAAAATAAAATGTTTCTAACATTCTCTCACTTGACCCATAAATTATCAGTATGTATTAACTAAAATTAATACATAAACAAAATTTTCCCTAAATCCTTTTATGAGTTTAGTTTGATAATTTAAGTTTTTAATTTGAATTGAGCATAACTAACGCTATTATACTGATTTTGAAACTAGCACAACTACTATAATTATAGTTTACCAAACATTCAGTTACTTTTGTAACAATTGCTTCTTCCTTTAACACAGTTAAAAGTAATTTTTTCAAAATCTACAGCACTACCAAACTAAACTTTAGTGTGAGAGCTTTTATACTATAGTAAAAAGTTAGATGCGACTATTTTTGAAAGTTTTTTACTATAGTAAAACTCGAATCGGTAAAATAAACGGGATTTTAAGATGTTTATAGAGGTTAAAAAGGCTTTTTTCAGGACTTTTTAAAATTTGAGGATGAATGTTTGTTATTTGTACCCTTTAACGAATTTTACTCTCGATCAATAATCTTATTGGCAACTCTTTAGTGTCATTGCTCAACAATATCAGCATAACAATTTATGTTCAAATTTATAAATCAAATAGGCCATAAACATTCGACTCTATAAGCAAATACTAAGCTCTAAATTATTTTCGATAATAGCAGAAGCATCTTGAAGCTCTAGTAGTCGATTTGTTCAGTGAGATTATGTGTGTCTCTACTTCATACCAAAAAATAAATAGGGAGAAAACAAAAAATCTATAAAAAATTTGAGATGAAATTTAAAATTAATTTGGTTGGAGTTTATATAAGTTAATAAATAGTTCAAATTATTATTTATTTTCTCTCACAAAAATACACGTTATAAAAAAAAAAAAAAAAAAATAAGTTATTATTCATAATTGTTCATAACTTGTCCGGTTATGAACTCTAGTAGTCAAAGTTTGTCCATAATTTGTGTCGATTCTTGTGCACCAAAAATACTTGATAACAATATGGCCTATTAAGCACAACATAAATAAAATTGGCACTATTTAAAAAAAAAAAAAAAAAAAAAAAAAAAAAAAAAAAAAGCAATATGTATGAGGTTTAAGTGTACAAAAGAGGTAAAGATACTAGTAACTTTCCTTTAAGCTTAGTGGAGGAGTTCATGGGAAGGAAGAACAACATTTTCGGCTAATTTGGATGTAATTAATTAGTTTGTGTTAGAATCCACCACCGTTGAAGATTGTAAGTTGTAGGGTCCAATCTCCGCATGGAATTGAAACATGTCACTAAGGTTATTAAGGAGACATTTAATTTATAAATTAAAATTATGAGATTAAAATAATTTTTAATTTATGTATATTTTTTAAAAAAAATATTATAATAAATTATAAATTATGATTCAACATAATTTAAAAATTTTCTAATTAAACGTCCTCTAAGGCAATTAATTGTCTTTGGGCCTCAGTTCCCCATGTGGATGCTTATCCAAGACTACCTTTAACACCCCATATTTAAAGCTATTATATTGAGACCATATCTCTGAAAATAGTCTTATCACTTCAATTTATTCCTATCCTCTGAAAAAGGAAAGTCTTAATATTCATTAAAAAAATTATGTAATTAGTGACCTTACTAAAATGAGCTATATTAAATGCAACTCATAAAAAAAAAAAAAAATAAAAAAAACACCTCCATAAATGCTGGAGTTTCACCTAACCGAAGAAGAAAAAAAAAAAAGCTCCATAATTGAAACTACAGCATTTTTTCCATTTCATTATTTTTTTTGAAAGGATAATGTTTTAAACTTTTCT
This sequence comes from Morus alba, assembly GCA_012066045.3. Classification (NCBI taxonomy): domain Eukaryota; kingdom Viridiplantae; phylum Streptophyta; class Magnoliopsida; order Rosales; family Moraceae; genus Morus; species Morus alba. The sequence continues at coordinate 3,374,121 of CP050231.2, forward strand.
TGTTGCAATAATTGTAATATTTGTCACTAATATCTTTCAACTTCTTCGATAAGAAGATAAAAAATAGACTATATGTAGCTTTATAATTTTTAACCATTAGATTTATATGAAAAATTGTCTTATTCTGTATATTTTTTTAATCTTAAGGATCTGTTTGGTTGGAGGATTCGTCCCCCAATTCGAATCATGATTCGTGGTTCGCTACAGTGATTTTTCTCACAAAAAATACACGTAAATCAAAAATAGTTTAAATCACATGATTCAAATCTCTGAACTAAACGGACCTTAAGTGATTTTGATCAGATCTAACGATCAAAAAATAAATCATATTAGTAAGATAGATTATCGGAAAAACTCCTTTTTTTTTAACATAAAAAAAGAATTATTTCTTAAATATAGAATTTAAATTCTCCGTCTTTAAGTTGAAAAAATGAAAACAGCAGTAGCAGTAAATGCCTACTTGAATCATTTACCATAAAATAATTGAGCTGGCTCTGTATTTCACAGCCATTTAAGATGCAACACAGACATTTAAAGCAACAAATCAAATGCATGTAAACCTAATGGAAACAAATCAAATCAGATACACACCCGCATTCAATTCGGCCACGTGAATGGGCCATGTGAGATGTTTGCGATTGACGTAGCCATTCATGAGCTGGCTATTGATAATAACTGGAAGCACATAGTGATTGTTTGGTTATAGGTTTGAATATAAATTAAAATTTTTGTAAGAAACGTAACAAAATGGTTTGAATTGCAGTGCAAACCTGTGAAACAAACCACAGAATAGTGATTGGAATTGATGCTTTACTTGTGATAGGAGCACTCCACAAGAATTTGGACCCCCCACATTGGGCGTCCGTGGCCATTTTCCTAACTAGTTTTGTAGCCCCAGGATGTTTGGTTTGGAGAATTCAAACTATGACCCCGTTTATTTTACCAATTCGAGTTTAGAATTTGAGTTTTACTACAGTAAAAAACTCTTAGAAACAATCACATTTAACTTTTTTGCTACAGTAAAAAGCTCTCACATAACATCACATCTTAACTCGAATTAAAAACTCGAATCAACGAACTAAACGGGCTCATAGATTCAAACCATTTTTGATTTACCTGTATTTTTTGTGAGAAAAAATACTGTAGCGAATCACGAATCATGATTCAAATTAGAGAATAAATCATTCTATCAAACATTAATTGGATTCAAATTTTTATAAGAAGTGTAGCAAAAATTAGCCGACAGAAAGAAAAAGAAATGTAGGCCCGTTCACTTCACCGATTTGAGTTTAGAATCAGTAAAAAGTTCTCAGAAACAATCACATCTAACTTTTTTGTTACAGTAAAAAACTTTCACATAAAATCACACTTCAACTCGAATAAATGAAGTGAACGGGCTCACAGAGTGTCAACATATTAAACATTGAATATAAATAGAAGGACATATTTGTACAAATACAGAGGCCAATATCCTATTTACAACTAAAAACAAATGATTTGGAATGTCTACTGCTCCGTTTACTTTATCGATTTGAGTTTAAAATTTGAGTTTTACTATAATAAAAGTTCTAAAAAATAATTATATTTAATTTTTTTACTTTAATAAAAAATTCTTACATAAAATTACATATCAATTTAAATTATAAATTTAAATCAGTAAAATAAATAGACTTTACGTATACTTCTTCGATCGTCACATTACCTCGTTCCTAGCATATCTATTTGTGGGACCATTCTATTTGGTTCTCTTGTACGCTCCATCTGCGCGTCTTTCCTTTTTTGATTTGACCAGGTTTTGGGGGAAGTTCTCTCCCATAGCGATCTGCCCAGTTCAGTAACCACTAACTACTTTCTTAAAATATGAAAAATGGGGACAATTGTTTTTAGCCGTTTATGATAATAGGTCATTGATCAGATTTTCCCACTTTTTAATTTCCTGCCATTGTTTTACAATAATATCCTTCAAACGCCAATATATATATATATATATATATATATATATATGTTCGGTATTTTTATTTTTTTTCCTGATTTTGGACCAGTTGAATAAAACGGAGAATAGAGTAGAAAAGACGTTTTATATAAGATATCGGAATGACATTTTGTTTTAAACATTAAGCTAACAGTTATTATTATTTGTTTATTTTTTATTTTTTTTTAAAAAACGAACACGGTCTAAAGTGGTCTTCAAAAAACATGAGGTATCAAAAATTTTTTTAGATTATTTTTATAAACACCCCTCAAAATATCTACCCTATTTTAAAATGCTTTTTTTAAGTTTTTAAAACTATTCAACACACCACTTGATATATAAAAAATAGTTTATATATTCTTCTCTGTCTACTTCTGTTTATAAAATTAATAGAATGTCTACGTGGCAAGTAAAAAAAATTAAAAAAAACTTCATAATATGACTTTTGTATTCCCTTTATTTAAACATATATTAAAAAAGGAAAAAAAAAATGAAATTAAGGTGGATTTTGAGCACCACTACACAAAAAAGTGAAACTTCTCTTGCTCCTGTTCTACGGTCTACCCACGAAACCAGAGAAGATGAACGACCTTCTCTTGCTCCTCTTGCTCCTGTTTAGTGTTGGTTTGGAAACTCAAAATTTTTTACTTTTTATCTTAGATCTTATATGAATATTTCTTCTATTACTTTTTTATGTGAACCTTCATACTATTAGTGTCATATCTCCTGTTATCACACGCATATGTTGTCCCATAATAAATACACTTACACACCTAAGCTCATCTGAATTTTTACCCTCTATGATTTAACAAGAGGCTTTTTTGTGACTTTTTCCTCTTTTTACTATCTCCTTCATCCTTTTTGTTGTAAGCTTCAGTGACCAAAATAGGCACAGAGGTAAGGGTGGGTGTGGGGCTGGGCATGGCACTGGATAGGCACAGAGGTAAGGGTAGGTGTGGGGGCACAGAGATAAGGGTGGGTGTGGGCATGGCACTGGATAGGCACATAGGTATAATTTTTAGTCTGGGAGTGACCATTTTCTATTTTATTAGGAGATTTACAAGTGCTTTCAGAAGTTTGGGTGGTCATGGATGAGTGAATGATAAATTTTTCCATCTAACACAATTTTTTTTTTTTTTTTTTTTTAAAAAAAAAATCAAACATTTACGACAACCATAATCATACCAATTTCCAACAAATATCAAACAAATTTCACAAATCTCAAAGAAATCTCACAAATATGAAGTTCTAACAGTATCTAATTAATCACACAACCCAATTTACAACACATATCAAACTAATCAAACTACTATCAATCTTCGATGAAACAAATTCCAAAAGCATCAACCAATTATCAACAAAATTCCACATCGAAACGAATTCCATTAATTTATATTTCCTGAATTCAACTTCAAATAAAAATTTCAGACACAAAACTCAGTAATCTATAGACCCAATATCAACTTCAAACAAAAATGACAAACACAATTAAAGTTCTTTTCAGTCTTATAGTAAACAATCATTTCCATTTTTTATCTTTAATTATGTCAAATATCGTTTTAAAATCATTTTTATTTTTTTTTTTTAAAAAAACGTGAAAAATAAAAACAAAAAAAATTCCAAACACGACAATAAGGGACTGAGTAGGGTTTTTTACACTGGCTATTTGAATTTTAATTTTCAGTCGGGTCAGGATATCACGGGTTCAATAAAGCCCGCCCCGCACTTGGGCTTATTTGAAACCAAAAAAAAAATCCCTTTATTTTTTAGTAGAGTAAGATATGCTAAGTTAATTGGGTTCACGGTGATTTCTTACCGCCTTATTTACAAACGTGGCCACGTGGGTATGATCTCATAGCAAAAAGAGAAAGAAAACGTGGGTATATTCCTAATTTTTAAATAAGTAAGAATTAAAAGCGTAGCAGAACCTTTCGATGAGATGGGACCCATTGCTTAATCGAGACAATACTTTTCTCTTCACTTTTGTTTTATTGGTAGCTTTTTTAATAGGATTGATAAAAATGAATTACTATAGCTTTTTTATTTTTTAATTATTAAATTTATATTAAAAATTATTTATTTTTATTTTTTAATTTAATGTGATTTTATCATATTTAACAGTTAAAAATTTACTCATATTAATATGTTAAACTTACTAAAGAAACTTCATTGTTTTGTTTTAACCACCTATTCCCTGAGTGTATAATTTTTTTTTTTCTTTCCAAGTTAATCATTTTATTCTAACTTCTAACATACATATATTTAGTCCAATTCCAGAAATATAACCCCTCAAAGAAGAAGTAAAATGTTAGGAAGAAGAACAAAGAATCTCTATGCGTTATGAAAACATTTTTTTTTTTTTTTAAATAATAGTATTTTTTCAATAAATAAACAAATCATTTTTTTTTTTTGCCAACCTTCAAGGAGCTTTTTATTTTGGTTAATGCAGTTATTGACTTCTAATTTTATCCTATTTTTATTTAATGAAAAAAAAAATTCGTTTTTATCTTCGGCGATGAATGATGAGCGACCAAAAGAAAAGAAGAAAAAAAAAAAAAAAAAAAACGAACAAATATAACTCGTGTAATTGTGTTGATTAGCAAAATAAAAAATAAAAATAAAAATAAAAGTAGTAGTTGTGCTACTGTGCGGGCGGGTGGGTGGCACTATCACGAAATTGACTAATTAATTAATTTTTCTTAGTTTAAGACCTCGTTCACTTCGTGGATTTGTGTTTTTAATTCGAGTTGAGATATGACATTTTTGAGAGTTTTTTACTATAATAAAAAAATTAGATGTGACATTTTCTGATAACTTTTTACTGTAAAAATTTAAAATTGAAAATTCAAATCGGTGAAATGAATGATGCCTAAGTCTATCCTCCAAACACACCCTAAGTTGAAGGCAGTGATTGAGAAAATGCCTTGTCTATATATATGGAAGCCGAGGAACTTTGGAAAGCCCCTTCCGGCCACCGACGAAAAAAGTTCCAACTCTTCCGTTCAATTCATTTCTCTGAGCATTTGGAGTGTTATTTGCAAGTTAGGTACGTTTTCTTGGCTAGAAGCTCCAAACAAAATCTATGTTCAAAATAGATTAATGCATCATTCTAATATTTGTTTTCATTCTCATATTATTTAATATCGGCAAGGTAAATAGGACTCAATCATGTCATTTGAATAGTCGTGATACCAAATTGATGTTATCTCAAAATAATACCAATTTCTTATGTCTTTTTGTCAAGTGTTATTAATATTTTTATTTGTCACATCAAGTAATACTAAGTGATTACATCTATTAACAAAAATATGATAATTCTATATCACATATGTTGGTATAAAATATTAAAGATTAGAGTTAGTTTTTTCGTTAAATGAAGATCATTATTGGTTAAATGAATATCTTAATTATATTGTTGGTTTTGTAAGTGACTTAAAAAAAAAAAAAGTTAAGAAAAAGAGAATGTCCCAATGTCCCTACTACTATTCTTATTTTATTTTCAAATTTTATTTTGTTTACTCTTTATTATTTGAGTGGTTCTTTGATAGGGTAGAAAAAAGAAATTATCAATAATTTTTTTCTTTCAGTCATTAAATCTATATTAAAACATGTCTATTTTACATTTTTTTTAATTAATGTGATTTTAAATAGATTTAATTGTACCACTAAAAATCTGCTTTTATAGTTTAATTGTGTAAGATCTTCTTCTTGTCCTTTTAATAAATTTTTTTGTACTAACTAAATAAAATATAGAGAATGTGGAAGTTGAAGATAGGCGAAGGTGGGCCATGGATGATGACCAAGTACAATCATCTTGGTCGACAACATTGGGAATATGATCCCAACGCCGGAACACCAGAAGAACGGGCTCAAGTCGAGCACGTTCGTGAAGAATTCAAGAAAAACAGGTTTCAACAAAAACAAAGTGCCGATCTTCTAATGAGAATGCATGTAAGTACTCTTTTTTTTTAAAAAAAAATAATTTATCTTTATTTATGATTTATGATCTCTCGATTCATTTTATAAATATATACGGGCTCATTTAGTTCGCTAATTCGAGTTTTTAATTTGAATTGAAATGTGATTTTATGTGAAAATTTTTTACTGTAATAAAAAAGTTAAATGTAATTATTTGTGAGAATTTTTTACTGTAATAAAATTTAAATTTTAACTTCAAATTAAGAAGGCGCTAGGTACTAAAGCTTCTCGTAATTTGAAGCTTCAAGAAGGCGCTAGGGCTAATACACCAAAAGTTATAAAACCGGCCACCTATTTTTCTTTTTTGAAAAATGTTAACATATATGTATGTACATATATATATTTAAAGTAAATATGAACGGTGGCTAGTTAGGTCAATTTTAATGATTAATCATCAAGTTAATTAATAAGTGATTGATAAATTATCATTAAATAACATTAGTTAAATATTTATTATATTGATCAATTAGCGATCAACACTACCGAGTCAATCAATCAATAAATCATTGATTGACTTTTTTTTAAAGAGTTATTTTTCTAATTTAACAAGACCCGAGACGTTTGTTGAGTAATATTTTAAATGAGGTCATTTCCCACACGTCTAAAAAGGAAAAGAAAAGATGGCTCGTGAAGAATTATATGACAAAATGTGACAATTAATCGCTTAAAAGATCAATAGATATGTTTAAAAGACTTGCAGTCTACAGCTACACCAGCTAGTACAAATTTAAAAAATCGTTATCGAATTGAGTCCGTTTAGTTCGCTGATTCGAGTTTTTAATTCGAGTTGAGATGTGACTTTATGTTAGAGCTTTTTACTGTAGTAAAAAAGTTAAATCTGACTGTTTCTGAGAACTTTTTACTGTAGCAAAACTCGAATTTTAAATTTGAATCGGTGAAATGAACGAGACTTTAATTTGTTCATTACGATCATGCGATGATCAAAGTTAACATATCTTTGAATATTTAGCAAAGTTTGGCACCCAGACGAGTTTAACACGTGTATTTATTTTTATATATTTATGTAAGTGTAACACTCAATTTATTTTAGTATAATATTTAATAAATATAATTCAATACATTACACGAGCATATAAGAAAATTACATATAAGAACTAATGATATTACATGTGCATATATATATATATATATATATATATATATATCAATAGCAATCACTACACAATTAGTCCGCAAAGTAAGAGGCAACATTTAATCGATCAATATGAGATTTTTCTTCTACAGAAAATTATGAAAAAATCCAAAGGCCCGGAAGCTCAATCCAATATAAAAGAAAACCAACCTTGAAGAGGACAAAACAAATTGAAATAAAGGGTTAGGATAATTACAAGATTTACTAGTCCCAATGATTATACGTAAATTAATTTTTGCGTGGAAAAGAAAATGTGCGTTTACAAGATTCATTATTAGAATAAGAGCTAATTTATAAGTACTAGTTTGTAGTGCACTTCTCTTCTTATGGGTACACTTTGATTCATTCATTGATGTGACTCAACATGCATTCCTTGTTTGCCTAACGAAGAAGAAAGCATTAATGAGAAAGATTTGGACTTATAATCCATAAAGAGAGAGAAAAAAAAAAAAAAAGTTACTATCACTGAAGAACCATAATTTATTATTATTTTTTTAAAGCTTTTTATGGAGGATATAAATACATCAGTCCGTCTGCACAGTTACAGTAATTTTCGACTAAATATATGACATCAAGATATCTTTTTATATATGTGTGTAAAAGAGTACAAGACATTAATATTTAGGAAAACCTTCACACATTTCGATTAGCAGTAGATGAGAAGTAATTTTTGTTATTGTTATCCTATGAAAAAAATAAAATAAAAATTCAAAGTGTATCCTTAAATTTTCCCCATCCAGTTTTTTTAATTTTTTTTTTTTTTTTTATTTTTGGGTGTGTGGTACTCTTGTTAATATCGTAATAATGCAAAGCCTGTAACTGCAGCTTAGAAAGGAAAATGGGTGTGAGCCAATTCCACCGCCGGTGAAAGTGAAGGAAAATGAGAAGATAACAGAAGAAGCAGTGACGACCACACTAAAAAGAGCTCTCAGCTTTTTTTCGTCTATCCAAGCGCATGATGGCCATTGGCCAAGTGAATGTGCCGGCGGGTTGTTTTTTCTACCTCCTCTGGTTAGTAATTCTTGTACTTTCAGATTAATAATAATAATAATAATAATAATAATTAAAAATAAATAATAATAATTATTAATTATTATATAATAATAATTATTAATAATATTATTAATATAATAATAATTATTAATAATATTATTAATAATAATATTATTATTATTAATAATAAATAATAATAATAATTAATTATTATATAATAATAATAAATAATAATTATTATTAATTATTATAATAATAATAATAATAATAATTATAATTATTATAATAATAATAATTATTAATATTATTAATATTATTAATTATTATATAATAATAATAATAATAATAATAATAATTATTATTATTATTATTATTATTATATTATTATTATTATTATTATTATTATTATGAACGATAATAATAATAAAAAAAGGGGAAAAAAAAAAGTTGAACAGTTGTTAAGGGGATGAGATCAATATTATATGGACAGTTTATTGCACAACTATCTCCGAACTAATTTGTAGTTTAGTAAATTGTCCTCTAAAATTTTAATTTTAAAAATTAATTCTTTAAAATTATAATATTATTGTAATATACCCTATTTTATTAAATTTATTTAAAATTTTTATTAGATTTAAGGAATTTAAAGTTGAGAAACTTAAATATTTTTGTCACATTTAAATTATTAAAAGTTTTCGTCTAACGTGTTTTTTCAACACTTATTCAACACAGTCACCATTAAAAGATATATTGTAATAATTTTATAAATTGAGAGGATAACATTTCCTTTAAAAGTATGAACGATTTGGTGTTGGTATGTAAATCATATTTTCATCCGTTATATAATCGTAATATGATTTTTAGTTAAAATACATTACAGTTGTTAACCATAAAAAATTTTTTCAAAAGAATATTAACAGTTGTTGTTCGCAGGGAAGAGATCCATATTAATATGGACGGTTTAATAAAAAAAGCATAATATATCTTATTAATATTAACTTATTTAATGAAAATTAATAAATTAATAATAATAAAAAACTTTAAATTTAATAAAAACAAAATTAATTTAAAATTATTATTATTATTTTAATATACCCCATTTTAAATATAAAAATAATAATAAAAAATTTTAATTAAAAAAAACTAATAATTTAATAATAATAATAAAATTAAATATTTAATAAGATTACATTTTTGAATTCCTAGGAATTTAAATAACACCATTTTGGGTGGTATTCAAATTATTCAAAATGAAAATCATCATCAAAAATATATTTTGGGAATCTAAAATTAAATTTTATAAAACATTAAAAGAATCTCATTTTTAAAATTAAAAGTATTAAACAAAAAGATAAGTTCCTAAAGTCATACAAGTTTAAAAGGTAAATGCGTAAAATACCCATATATAAAAGAACTTGATGATTTTTCCATTAAAGTCGAGCAGTAGTTAAGGTGGAAATCACTTTGTAATATTAATTATCATTTGCAATATATAGAGAAAATTTATTTCCCCTATCTCTATCAATTCATGCGTCAGCTACTTTTTGTAGTGAAAAATTTACCTGATCAGATAAGAAATGCATGCATGCATGCAGGTAATAGTACTATATATTACTGGAGCACTAAATACAGTTTTTGGACCAGAACACCGGAAGGAACTAATTCGCTATATTTACAATCACCAGGTGATTAATCTTTAAATTTATGTATTGACTATATATATATATATATATATATATTTTGCTGAGCTAATACATTTTTGTTGACTGGTTATGGAAGCTATTTTATAGACTGGACTGGGTCATGTACTTTTTTTTCTTTTAGGTTTTTTTTTTTTCTAGGGTTCTTCTGATTGAAGGTTTTAACTAGGCTTCTCTTTCCTGGAGAGTGGATCCTATTTGGTCCTATTTTTATTTCTTTTCGTCAGTTTGTTAACCCTCATTGATTTCTTATTTTATTAAGGGGCGTAATTTTAAGTTTGCCTTTGGGAATTTTTGTTGTTATTATTTTTTTTTCATATGAACCTTTTGTATTTTTTCCCTTTAATTTTAAAATTTTGAGTTAGGGGGTTGCCGTGGATGGAGATTATTTAGTGGGTGTCAATCTTGTGATTAGAACTTAAGAATGATATTCTTTTCATAACTCAAGTTACAACTCAACTTCTATTATTATGGTGTTTTCCCTTAAAAAAATTTAAATTCAACATTTTCTACTACATTATTCTTTTCTCACATATACAACTCAAATTCTCAACTTGAGTTGTGAAACAAATATAGTCAAGATGTGCTAAGTTATCCCTATGTCAATTGTTTTCTTTCGTCATTCTTTCTTTTAAAAAAAAAATCAAATATGGTGTTAATGATTTTGTTTCATTTATTTTGTTTTATATTTTATTTGTTAGAATGAAGATGGAGGTTGGGGCAAACACATAGAAGGTCCTAGCACGATGATCGGCTCCGCGGAGAGCTACATTGCTCTGCGGTTGCTGGGAGAGGGTCCTGAGGACGGTGAGGGTAGGGCTGTAGCTAGGGGCAGAAAATGGATTCTTGACCATGGTGGTGCCTTGGGAATTCCGTCTTGGGGAAAGCTTTGGCTAACGGTAAGAACGTTACATGATCGTGTCATGTTCATTACGCTGCATATATTCACTCCCCCGGAAATGCTAAATTTCTTTTTTTTTGTGTGGCCCTTAAAATCCTGAAAAAATAAACTAGAGCTAATTTCTAGTAATTGATCAGATCTGTTTCATTTTGTGTCATTTCGTTTAGGTGCTCGGCGTGTATGAGTGGTTAGGCTGCAATCCACTGCCTCCGGAATTGTGGCTTTTGCCGAGAATGTTTTGCATTCATCCAGGTTAAATTGGACACAACTTTATATATATGCATGAGTTTTTAATAATTATGTTTCTATTATATATATGTGTGTGTTTATAAAGTAGACTTGTTTAGCTGTTGATGATCACACATTTATACTCAACAACTTGAGTTCGTGAAAATGCAGGGAAAATGATAGCCTTAGCTCGGCTTATTTACTTGCCCATGTCATTCTTGTATGGGAAGAGATTCGTTGGCCCTATAACCGAATTGGTTCAATTACTAAGGCAAGAACTATATAATGAGCCGTATGACGAAATAAACTGGAATAAAGCTCGGTACAATGTATTAAAGGTCAGTATAATCTCGCGCTCAAAATTCTTAATTAATTTGAACTGCGAATCTAAACTGGATTTGTGTTTAAGAGAGAAAAAAAGTATTATTTGGATTTTGAAATAGAATATCCCCATCAACTTCACCGATTCGAGTTTAAAATTTGAGTTTTGTTATAGTAAAAAGTTCTCAGAAACAATCACATCTAACTTTTTTTTATAGTAAAAAACTCTCACATAAAATCACACCTCAACTCAAATTACAAACTCGAATCAGCAATGTGAACGTAGATTCTCAGTTGAAATTGAGAAATATTGTGGTTCAAACTCTTATGTTAAAAAACAAATAATAAGTTTCATTATGATATTTCAATTCGTTAATAACTTGCGCTTTTTTAGGAGGATCTCTATTACCCACATCCTTTGGTGCAAGATATGCTTTGGGGATTTCTGTACCACGTTGCAGAGCCAATTCTAACACGCTGGCCTTTTTCTATGATAAGAGAGAAGGCACTTAAAGTTGCTCTTGAACATGTTCATTATGAGGATATGGTTAGCAACTATCTTTCTGTTGCGAGTCAAGAGAAGGTAGCAGCTTAGATCTAACCCTTGTATAAATATCATGAATATCTTCATATCTATATATATTATAAATAAGTTTTTAATGACTACGTTCCATGGTGATTACTATTAATTATAAAAATTTAATAATGAAATTAAATTTCATTAATTATCATATTTTTTTAATTAATTACTTAATTTATTATAATTATTATATTAATATCTTACGATTAAAATAAGGATAACCCTGATGAGTAAATATCAAATGAACCATTAAAACCACACACGTGCCTTTCTATCAAAACTTTTAAACGTTACTTGTTGTGTAGATATTAAGTATGCTTGTGCGTTGGGCTGAAGATCCAAATTCAGAAGCATTCAAGTATCACCTGGCCAGAATTCCAGATTATTTTTGGATTGCTGAAGATGGAGCCAAGTGTCAGGTTTCTAACTTATCTCACTACTTTTACTTAACATATACAAGTCTTCTTCATAATCAAAAGAAAATTAACTCGATTTCCCAATAAACATATTGTAAGTAAAAAAAAAAAAAAAGAATTGCATGAATGAGATTATTTAGTAGAGTTCAGTCATGAGTTATTCACTTATGAGTTACCTTTTCCTGAAAGTTCTATGGTCGATTTATTCATGAATAATCAGTGTGCTCTTTATAATATAAAAGAAAAAAAAAAAAAAAAAAAAAAATTTTTTTCAATATAAAAAAGAATTTCACCAAAAAAAAAAAAAAAAAAAAAAAAAACACTTTCTCAACTACTTAAAAACTTAAATCAAGTCCTATTCATTTAACAAAAGTACAAATTAAATTTAATACTTCACTCTTATGTACTACGTTACAGGGGGTGGGTTCTCAAACTTGGGATGTATGTCTTGCAATTCAAGCAATTAACTCATGTGACCTGAATGAAGAGTATGGGGCAACACTTCGAAAAGCACACGAGTTCTTGAAGGCTTCACAGGTTTGATCTCATTGACGCTCTACCTTAATTGGCGGCTCGGTATGCGTCACGTATACCACTTGCTTACCGAACGAGTTCTTATCCGCAGATTCGTGAAAATCATCCCGGAAATTTCACTAAAATGTACAGACATATATGTAAAGGTGGATGGACCTTTAATATTGGTGACCAAGGTTGGATAATCTCTGATTGCAGTGCGGAATCACTGAAGGTCAGATGGCCAGTCTATTGTTGTACATTCACTACTTATAATATGCACATTATAATATATTAGCAATATATATGGCTGTTGTTTTAAGTTTGGACTTTAGAGGAATTTTTCAAAAAAAAAGTTTTGGCATTTTTCTGTTCACAGGCTGCACTCTTGCTCTCACAAATTTCACCAACAATAGTTGGAGAGAAAATGGATCCAGAGCAATTCTATGATGCGGTAAATGTGTTGCTTTCCTATCAGGTAAGAACTTTAGAATATATTAAAAGTCTCACGAAATCTTTGTTTTTCTTTGTCTTTTGGGCCTTTGGCTCTTTGTAGTGATAATCTCCGGTTTTTTTTTTTTTTTTTTTTTGTTTTTTTTATAATGTGAAAGAAAAGAGATGGTAACTAATATCAGAAAAATTTCACATTCTAACTAGGTTTGGCTCAAAATCCAACCGCAAATGCTAACAAAATAAGAAATATAAGAAAGACAAACAAGAAACAACCCTAAAGAAAAGGTAAAATAATAATAAAATAATAATAATTAAGAGAGACCTCATTAAAACCCTCTACTAGAAAAACCGAGTAGGAAAACCTGGCAGAGCCAAAAAAAAAAAAAAAAAAAAAAAAAAAAAGATTGCCTGGGATGTTTAGTTCATGGATTCAAATTCCTGATTAGAATCATTTTCGGTTCGTTACAGTATTTTTTGAGAAAAATTCACGTAAATAAAAAATAGTTCGAATCACGTAGTTTGAATCCTCTAACTAATGTCCTAAACATGATCCAATATCCAGTCTTATAACGCAACTGAGACCCTCCTACTTTGAGCGGAAAGAGCATAGACATTTTTATTTCGAGATCATTAGTCTCAACTTTTCACAAATTTTCACAGGATCCCAATCACTACTATTTTTTTTTTCTTTTGAGCAATTGCATAATTATCAATTTTCCTCTCCTGTTAAATCAACTGTAAGATTAGTCTCATCTAATCCTAATTATGCTATTCAAACTGCAGAGTACAAATGGCAGTATATCTTCTTGGGAACCACAAAGGGCATACCGTTGGTTGGAGGTATATATTGAGACTAATCCATTATTAAGATTGTCTCGGGCAACCTTGAAATAATTATTATGCGTACAAATACGTTTTTATATATACATGTAAATTAGTAACTATATATAGTGTTTAAACTCAATGATTTTATTTTAGATTTAACATTATAACTTCACTGTCACTTGCAGTACTTAAATCCCACAGAGTTTCTTGCAGATACTATCACTGAGCGAGAGTAAGATTTCTTTATGATGACCGGATTATATGAAATATAGACACACACATATACATATATGTATATGTAATTCGTTATAAGTTATATTTGCTTCCTTAGATTTAATTGTGCTCTCATTTCAGCTATGTAGAGTGTACCTCATCCGTAATCCAGACTCTGGCGCTCTTTCGCAAATTATATCCTAAACATCGAAGACAGGAAATAGATAGTTTCATTTCAAAAGCAATCCGTTATATTGATAACGAACAAAACCCTGATGGATCGTGGTAAGTATTCTCTTATTAATCATTATATTAAATATTTTCTAATATACCTTCTAAATTTGGTTTAATCATATGTACTTTCCTATTTAACAAAAGGAATTTATTGTTGTGTCCCTTTTTATGTCCTCTAATAAAAGTTTTATGTTTAACGTCCGTTAATAGCCATCATTAAAAGATTAGACGACGGTTAGGAGAATTGTCGTCTAATCGCGAGTCGTTAAATATCTATGACATATAATGAAGGTTTTTATCTGTCATTAAAAATGACATTAGGCGACGGTTTTCTTAGTAAACCGTTATCTAATCTCGACAATAATAGACTTGGCGTGTATTTTAAACAATAATTTTTATAAAACCGCCGTCTAATGTTGAGATTTAACAATGGTTTTCTAAAAAAAACTTTAATTATATGTTCTTCCCAAATAAAAAAAAAATTTGAGCTGTTTTTTGTTGTCCCACATATTGGCCTATTAATCTTGTGTTTTATTAGCTTTTTGGCTACAATTCATAGAACCATTATAACCACAAAAAAAAATATTAAATTTCTAAATAAAAATGAATTATAAATAGTAAATAATTAATTAGTAAATGTAGTTTAGGATTAATATCACAACAACATATTAATTAAATGTTCATATAAATTACAACATATAGTTTATCATTTTATTTTCTTTTCTATTATTTTCAACACATGTCCATTCAACATTTAAGCGGATAAGGTTTGAATCATCATCATCAAAAATCTCAATCTTAGAAACTTCAACTTCATACACAAGTCTGCCAGAAGATTGTAGTCTACAAGGATGGCGGGCCAAGTACTGTGTTTGCTGCTAAAATTACTATGCAATTCATCCCATCAACCAACAACGCAAGGCGGAGATTCCTAGGTTCCGCAATAAATTTAAGATTCTTTGCATCAAATGTCTTCCACTATGGAGAATTGGTAGGGTGTCATACCACGCCATCATCGACCCTCTTATCATGATTCTAGGTTAAATTTTTAGCATGCTCCGAATTTTGATTTAATTGTTTTAATTTTAGTTTGATCGTAATGTACCATAACACCTTCACCGGCACACCTTTTCTCCCATTTGACGGTTTCTTACCTTTCTTCCACCTAGACTTATGGCACATTGGACACTCATCTAAGTCTTCACATTCTCTCCGATAAAGCACACAATCATTTGAATTTTCTCATATTCCATCCCCATAAAGCTCAACGTCTTCTTAGCCTTATACATAGAACCTGACACTTGATTATTATCCAGAAGTGCATTTTTAGAAATTCTAAGAGTCTTGTGAAACTTGTATTTGACCATCCACCCAACACCTTCAAGTTCAACAATCTACTTAATCCAGACAATTGGGTATACTTATTATACCTACTATACCATGGTGTCTCCGCATCGTCCATTATCTTCTCAAATAACTTTGGTCAATGCACAAATTCTTACTCCATATCATTAATCATATAAACCATGTTACTTCCATACTCTTCATGATCAATATCAATGTCATTCCACTTAATTCCCCTAATCGCCGAAGATGAACTTGGAACCTCTTCACCATGCCATATCCATGTTTGATAAGTCCGATCAATGTCATATCAAAACAAATAGAATCTAAGAACTTGCATTGATTGTCTTTTAATATTGCCACATTGCACACAAGAACAATAAATAATATTCCCTTTCATTGTATTCTTTACAAAGGAAATAAATTCTCCAATCCATTCTTTATATTCATTACTCAACCTATTTGCAAACATCAATTTCCTATCCATTGCTACACAAAAAACTAAACAATAAATATCTTACTTACCTAAACACATAAATCATACAATTACTCAAAATAACAAATTAAAACCCAACACCCATATTACTCAAAATCATAAAACATAAACAAAATTCATTATCTACATAACAAATTCAAGTCAAACAACAAAAACTCAACATCCATATTACTCAAAACTACAAAACCTAAACAAATTTCATCATCTACATAACAAATTCAAGACAAAAACCAAAAACCCAACACCCATATTACGCAAAATTACAGAACCTAATCTAATTTCATCATCAACATAAATAAATTTTATCAAACAACAAACACCCAATATCTATAATACTCAAACTTATGAAATCTAAGTTATTTTCTTCTTTTTTTTTAATCAAATTTATACAAAAAATGGAAAATTAATGAAATTTACTTGATGTTCTTCATTTTTTGGATTTATCGAAAAAGCAAATTTATACAAAAATGGAAAATTTTGAGGTGGCGGTGCTGTTTAGCAGAAAGATTGGCGGAATAACTTAGTGGGTGGGCATTTTGATGTTTGAGTGAATTTTCACAAAATGAAAATTTTCTAGATTAAAAATTAGATTCAACGGCGGTTTTATGAAAAATAGTTGTTAAAGATACAAGTATTAGACGACAGATTTTTAAAATCCATCGTCTATAGTTGCCACGTCAACTACTGCATTTTTAATGGCGTGTTTGGCGATGGTTTTGTAAAACCGTCATCTAATTAGCGTCGTCGAATCCACAATTTTTTATAATGTTATAATTTCATATCACGTCATTTATAAAATCATAATAATTAACTAACATGACATAATCTTATTGCTTTATGCGAAATAAAACGCGAATAAGAGGACATATATGCTCAATTCTTAATGGGAAAAGAGTCCCCAACTCATAGGTAATATATTAAAACCAAAAACATGTAACACTATAGGGAAGATCAATTTATTTTTTCTTTTCTTCTTTCATCGTTTTCTTTCTTTCTTTCTTTCTTTTTTTTCAAGCATGAATGTACTTAATTTACTAGCTGTATATGATTTACAGGTATGGTCGTTGGGGAATTTGCTACACGTATGCAACGTGGTTCGGCGTTGAGGCGGCGGTTGCTTGTGGGAGGAATTACAATAACAGCCATGTCCTGAGAAAAGCTTGTGAATTTCTACTGTCAAAGCAACTACCAGATGGTGGCTGGGGAGAAAGTTACCTTTCGTGTCAAAATGAGGTATCTAAAAACTGCTATGGTCCATTTCGATGAAAGCTCCATGCGACATAATTTGTATCAACTAAGAATCTAATTTCGACATAATTTGTGTGATAAAAATCTAATTTTATTAATTGTAATAATTTTTTTAATCAACTAACTAATTTATTATAACTATAGGATCAAATTTTATTAATGTATCAACGAAGACTAACTTGAACCAGAATATATATAACAGCCGAAGAAAAAACAAACTGCTCGGACTATCAATAAGTGGATCTCCCCATTTAAGACCGTTTTCTCTTAATACTCACAGAGAAAGCAAATGATCACTAGAGATATCTGAAGATTTCTTTAGTTATTAAAACTTTAAGGGATGATTTCTTTCTTATATACAAATTATGGATATGAAACAGGTATACACTAATCTCGAAGGTAACCGTTCAACTGTGTTCCATACTGCATTGGCATTGTTAGCTCTCATTGCTGCTGGACAGGTAATGAGTTAATATATACGATAACGATTATTAATATATATATCTTTCAAGAGTTGTAATTTATACTTATTTCTTGTTTTTTTTTTTTTTTTTTTTTTTAATATAAAGAGTGGAGATCTTAGTATAGGGGAGGTTTTCTAGTAGACCAACCAACCTAATTAGAGTGTGATAGGGGATCCTATATAAATCGCTGTTTTTTTTTTTTTCATTATTTTTTTCAGTTTTGAACAATATTAAAAAACACCGATATTATTGAGCATCACATATTAATAGAAAATGGATCTCACATTTCAATGGAACTCATCTTCTATTAATTATAGTGCTTAATTGTTTCGTGTGCGCCAATTTTTGTACGCCCATATGGTTTAAGCCTTATGAATCATGAAATAAATCGACTAAAATGTCGAGGTGGTTTAATGGACCGGATGAAAAATACAAAATCGGCACAAATAGTTGAGGAGGATATAACTTATAGTACTACCTATCTAATATTACTATTGAGATGGACGGAAAATAGGAAAAATAAAATCTCTTATGAGGAGATTAAATAATGATCATGGTTATATATGTGTGTCTATATATATATATATATATATATATGTATGTATATACACACACAAGGTTATATTGATGACTTCTACTACATTTTACGAAATTCTCCTACTTATTTCCTTGCCCCTCTTAATTAGCAAAAAAAAAAAAAAGTAAAAACAGTAGTTATAAAGCTTGAACCAGGATCAATTGCCTTGAAAGTTCTACTCAAGATCAAGTAATTAATGTTTAATTTATTCATTTCAGGCGAACATAGATCCAAGCCCGATACACCCGTGGAATAAGGTTGTTGATCAACTCACAAATGGAAGATGGTGACTTCCCTCAACAGGTATTCCAAAAAAAAAAAAAGAGTTTTTTTGAATACCACCGCTTTTAGCATTACAACTAATAAAAAGTGGTCTCATATGTGAACCCCATCTTAAAGTAAAGTACTTATCTTTTATTACGGAGTGGTATTAAACACCACTGATATCCTATAACATTGGGGTTTTTTTTTTTTTTTTTGCCATGAACACGCTAATTTTCTAACTTTTGTGGTGTGATTCGTATTGATACTCATGATAATAACCATCTTGAATGGGGCAATACCAATAGGTTTATTTATTTAATTATTTTACATGTTACCCCAAAACTTTTTCTAGCTAGTGGGAAACTTGACCATTGACATGATTTTTTTTTTTTTTTTTTGTTTTTGACGGTCACAAATGCAGGAAGTCAATGGTGCATATATGAAGAACGGCGTATTAAACTTCTCAGCGTATCGAAACATATTTTCAACATGGGCTTTAGGGGAATATCGTCGACGTGTTCTATTTGCATAATGCTATGAGAGAAGGATTGTAAGGAGAACATATATATATATATATATTATGAATAAGGATATAGTCACCAGGTCCATGTGTACCCCTGTACAATCTCTCTTGCGCACATCTATTAGTTAATTAATATGTATACGTTTGTTGTATAATTACTTAATTTTTCTATTTGCCAAGTAATACTGGTTCTCTTTAGAATTCATGTGTTCGTATCTTATATATATATATATATATATATATATGTCTAATATATTATAAATGGAAGTAAATAGTCCATTTTAAAAATTTTAGCGTAGTTAGAGCATATTATAAATATTGTGTTACCTTATACCAATATTAACTTGTTTATCATCGCTTTGTATTGCAAGTATTGAACTTTTGACAATAGATAAAATTTAGGTCTTAACCCCAATTTCAATGGACTCCAGCGTCGTTTCCAAGTCCGAACTGGGGTCACCATTTTGGGACAGTAGTCAGGATCCGAGGCCGGGATCCAAGACTGGGATCGGGTCGGGGTTCAGGATTAGGGATAAGGTCAGAATCCGAGACCAAGTTTCTGGGATCAATGAGGATATCATTTGTATCATAGGATAGACGAGCACCCATGAGATATATTGCCATTATTGGCCTGGTGGACCATGGATCCACGCTCTTAGATGATGAAAAGACGTGGCTTTATTTGGAGAAACCCTCGTCACTGGAGATCAATAAATTAACTTGGATATTTGATTCGGAAATTTATTGACACATTAAAGTCTTGGATGGAGTTAGGGTTTGCATTGAACTCCCTGCCCTCAACGTTCTCCATTTAATTCATATTCTTCATTTATGAGTACCCGCAACGTTCTCCATTGTGTTTTATTTATTTATTTATTTTGGATACAAGGCGGGATTGAACCCGTAACTCCACACTCAAACTCCACCTCACCTCACTCAAACCAATCAGTGCTACTAGACCAAATCTTAGGCACAATGTCAAAGAATCAATGTAAAGGCCAATTATTTAATATTATTTTTATGATCGGTTATATTTTAATTAAATAAATGATAAATCTCGTAATCATCAAAATACTTAAGTTAGTGTTGTATCTTAAGCCCCGTTCATTTCACTGATTTGAGTTTAGAATTTAAGTTTTATTACAGTAAAAAGCTCTCAGAAATAGTCATATTTGATTTTTTTATTACAGAAAAAAAACTCTTACATAAAGTCACATCTCAACTCGAATTAAAAACTCAAATTAACAAACTAAACGAGCCTTAAAGTTGGTGGAATTTAGATAATAGTTGGAGGTTTATTTAAAAAGGGCCCGTAAAGTTTGTTTTTTTTTTTTTTTTTTTTTTTTTTTTTCCTACTAGTTTTTCTGATACCTGTGATTTTTAACTTTCTCTGTCTGATATACATTTATTTGTGGGTTCTTAAACTGTGGAAACATTATGAGTGTGCGATTAAACATTCACACACCACAAACCTCATGATTGTCATTTTCGATACTGTAAATCTATTGCAAAGAAATTTTGGACCAGTTTTAATCATGGAATTTAAGTATTGCTTCGCATACGCTTCCAATATATGTATGTATATATATGGAACCTTGAATTCACAACCTAAAAGTACGTAACCTAAAAGAGAAACATAACTAGACTAATAGAAAAGAGAAAGTCTTGCAGTATGAAATTTACATGTGAAACCGGACCTTCTATTAGTTATTATTGTTTAGCACTGATCATTTTTCTTTAGAAAGCTAGTGGTGCAAAAAAGAAAGGCAATCAATCGACCTACTTAACATGAAATTAGTTCATTTTATTAGGAACAAGTACAAGATTAACACACTTACCTTATAAAGCAAACTTACATATCATAAGATATTCTTTTACATATAGAAAATACATTTTATTAGGAGCAAACAGAGCGATACTTTACCATTAGACAAACTTAACTTAGTAACTAATTATGATTATAAGCTCGGCCTTGGAAAGGAAGGATTAACAACACTAAACCCACCATCCACCAAAAGGTTAAGCCCACTCACATAGTGTGCCTCATCACTAGCCAAATAAAGGGCAGCCATTGCCACATCTTCAGCCTTTAGGATATGCCCTTTAAGGTTCCCAACTTCGCTCATCATCTCCTCCATTTGTGCCACCACCGTCGCTCCCCCGCTGATCGGCGTCATGCCCGTCGAAATGACGGCGTAAGGCGATACGCAGTTCACCCGCACCCCGAACTCCCCCACCTCCGCCGCCAAGTTCCTCGCCAGCCCCCAAATCGCGTACTTTGACGCCGTGTACGGGTGGCTGGAGAGCCCAGCGATGGACGTGCAAGCGCTGGCCGTGAAGAGGATGCACCCCTTGCGGCGAGGGATCATGACCCTCGCCGCGTGTTTTGCGCCGAGGAAGGCGCCTACTACGTTTACGCTCACCACTTTGTCCAAGTCCGACTTCGTTGATTCCAGAATCCCCGCCAAGGGCTTGTCTAGAACCCCGGCGTTGTTGTACATTATGTCGAGCTTCCCGTGCCTCGTGACGGCGGCGTCGACGAGGTCGCGCACGTCGTCCTCCTTCGACACATCGCAGTGGACAAAATAGGCGTTTTCGCCGAGCTTCTCCGCCGTGGACCGGCCTAATTCGTCTTGGATATCGGCGATGATGACTTTCGCTCCGTTTGCGTGGAATACACGCGCCGTGCTTGCTCCGATCCCGCTCGCACCGCCGGTGATAATTGCCACCTTCCCTTCTAGCCTGAGATCACGAAACGTATCTTTACATATTACGTTACTTTAACGTGACAATATAGAATTTATAACTTGATAAGAATGTTGATCATATTCATGTATATAGCTATATAAATCAACAAATACGTACTAGTGATCTTAGTAAATAATGCATGACTACGTACGTACCTTCTGTAGGGTGTTGATGAAGAAGAGAAACGACTCATGTTTATCTTGAATTTGCCAGAAAACTTTATAGCAGACGAGAGAAAGAAGACGAAACAATTTTGTTAATTGTTAAGGGTTTTTCTTTGCTTTCGTCTGTTTGCTGCCTCAGACACGGCAAGAGAGCGATAAGGGTTGTGTCTATAAATATGGGTATTTGGTAATTTTTTTTATGATTTAGTAAGTTGTTTCCTAAATCTTAACTTTTGATAAATGGTTTCTCATTTTATTATTATTATTATTATTATTATTATTATTATTATTATTATTATTATTATTATTATTATTATTATTATTGTTGTTGTTGTTTTATATAACAGAGCGGGGTTAGGGTGCAGTTAAAGTATGTCCATCTATATATTATAACAATTTTTAATATTAATTATCTTCTCTGATCGTTTTTTTTTTTTAAATAATTTATTATATTTAACATATAAAAGTGTTGTAGAGTGTCCTTGAATTCATTAACGTCATTAAAATTTTGACAAATATGCTTTTGTACCATTTTCTTTGAGTTTGTTAACTTGAATGAAGAGATTAAAATTTCAGATGACGATAGAACATAAGATCATTTTCTGTGCATAAAAGCTCTTTTTTATGAATTATTTCAACATCATTTGTCAATTTAAAAGTACTATGCTGATATTTTGTTAAAATTTTAAAATAATTTATTAAAATTAAAGGTCGATAGAATAACTTGTCAATTTGCTGAATTTTAGGAGATATCATCTTTGTCAATTAAATTTTTAATGTTGTGAATAACAATGTGTCATGTCAAGGTAATTGCATTTATGTCTAAGTAGTATGACTATGAATATGTTCCCCCATTCTGCGGTAAATAGTAATCAGTACATTCATATGTGATTTATGTGTTAATTTATAGCCTTTTCCTTTCATTAATTCATATGAAAAAAAAAGGACTTAGGATGTTTATAGAAATTAAGGACCCGTTCATTTAGTATTTGAGTTTTGTTACAGTAAAAAATTTTCAAAAATAATCACATTTAATTTTTTTATTACAGTAAAAAACTCTCACATAAATTCACATTTTAACTTGAATTAAAAATTTAAATCAACGAATTAAACAGACTAAAAAAAAAGGCTTTTTTTGGACTTCTTAAAATTTGAAGATAAATGTTTGTTGTTTTTAACCTTTAACGAATTTTACTCTTGATCAATAATCTCATTATTAGCAACTCTTTGGTGTCATTGCTCAGCAATGTCAGCATAACTACATTTAAATTTCTGTCAGAAACTTATAAATCAAATCTGCTATAAATATTTAACTCTATAAAAACAAATACCAAATTTTATTAGTTTAAGTTTCGATAATAGCAGAGGCACCTTAAAGTTCTAGTGGTCAATTTGTCGAGTGAGATTTTGTGTGTCTCGTAGACCAAAAGTAATACTGATAATAATTATAATAATAGAGGCACGTGTCATGAGCACAACATTACACGAAGCATGCATTAATTGGCATGAGGTAAAAAAAAAGACACTGACCCGTTCACTTTATTAATTTAAATTTATAATTTAAGTTAAAATGTGATTTTATGTAAGAACTTTTTATTGTAGTAAAAAAGTTTGATGTGATTATTTCTGAGAATTTTTTACTGTAATAAAACTCAAATCCTAAACTCAAATCGGTGAAGTGAACGGATGGCCCATTCAGTTCGTTGATTCGAGTTTTTAATTTGAGTTGAGATGTGATTTTATGTGAGAGCTTTTTACTGTAATAAAAAAATTAAATGTGACTATTTTTAAAATTTTTTTACTATAATAAAACTCAAATCAGTGAAATAAATGAGACTTTAGTTCAAGATCGCAAGTTGCATAGGGCCAATCCGAGGAAGGAGTTGAAACGTGTCACTAGGGTCATCGTGGCAATTAATTGTCTTTGGGCCTCAGTTCCTCATGTGGATGCTTATCCAAGATTGTATATTGAGACCATATCTCTGAAAATAGTCTCAGATCCTGTTTATTTTATTGATTTGAGTTTAAAATTTAAATTTTATTATAGTAAAAATTTTCATAAATAATCACATTTAAATTTTTTATTACAGTAAAAATTTCTCATATGAAATCACATCTCAACTCCAGTTAAAAACTCGAATCAACGAATTAAACGGACCCTTAATTACTTCAATTTATCCTTATTCTCTGAAAAAGAAAAGTCTTAATATTCATGAAAAAAACTTTATGATATTTCACTAAAATGAATTTATATAAAATGCAACTCATAAAAAAAAAAAAAAACTCCATAATTAAAACTATTGCATTTTATCCCTTTCATTATTTTTTTTTGAAAGGATAATGTTTTAAACTTTTCTTGTTGCAATAATTGTAATATTTGTCATGCTTTTCCGATAAAACTAGAAAAAATAGACTATTGATAGTTTTATATTTTTTAGCCATTAAATTTATATAAAAAATTATATGTACAGTATAATTTTTAATTTAAAATAATTTTAATTAAATTTAACGATTAAAAAATAAATCTTATCAATAGAACAGCCGATAAAAAAAAAAAAAAATTATTTTTTAAATATAGAGTTTAAATTCTCCGTCTTTAAGTTGAAAAAACAAAAACAGCAGTAGCAGTAAATGTCTATTTGAATCATTTACCATAAAAAAATTGAGCTGCCTCTGTATGTAGGTGGTAGTTGGGGGGAAGTAAAGGCATCACAGTTAAAGCAACAAATCACATGGATGTAGAACTTTCCATCAAACAAGAAGAAATGGGTGTAGAACTATTCCTTACGATATGTCAATATATGTCAATATATATATATATAGAGAGAGAGAGAGACACACACACACGCATTCAATTCGGCCACATGAATGGCCCATGTAAGATATTTGCGATTGACTTCTCTATTCATGAGCTGGCTATTGATAATAACTGGAAGCACATAGTTGATTGTTTGGTTATAGCTAGAAAATTTAAACAGAAATTAAGAGCGTATTTAAAACTCATTTTAAAATGATTTTATTTTTTATATGAAAATAAAAATGAGAATATTTTTAATTTCATTTAAAAATTATTTTCAAAAATATGTTTAGTAATTTTATCAAGAGATTATTTTCAGTATAAAAAAAACTATTAATGTCAAAATCATTTTTTATTTTTTTTTTTTTTTCACTAAATTAAAAAATTATTTTTATTTTTTATTTTTTATCTTTAATTGTGTCAAACACTTTTTTAAAAAAAAATCTCAAAAAACATAAAAAACAAAAACAATAACAATTCTAAACACAGCATAAAAATTTTGTAAGAAAAAGAGCGTAACAAAAGGTTTGAATTGTGGTGCAAACCCGTAAAACAAACCACAGAATAGTGATTGGAAGTGATGCTTTACTTGTGATAGAAGCACTGCACAAGCATTGGGCGTCCGTGGCCATTTCCTACCCAGTTCTGTAGCCACCTTTGATTGTGTTTTGTTTTATTGGATTTTTACACTTCATTAAGAAAGATAAGAGAGGTAAAGAAAATAAATAGGATTGAACTAGCCCATTTGGTTTGTACATTTGAGCAGCAAGTTTGAACATGAATTCAAATTTTTATAAGAAGTGTAGCAAAAAATAGCCAACACAAGGAAAAAGAAATGCAGAGTGTCAACGTCTTAAAAGGAAATAAAGTATGGTGAAAATAAATATTGGGACATAGCTGCCTCCAAAAAATAAGGGGAGAGACATATTGAACAAAAAACATGATATTTAATTACTGAACAAAAGAAGTTACAAGAGCTACGGTTAGCAATTTTCTTTTAAAAGTGAATTAGATCAGTAAGATTAATGGAGTGCATTGGAGTAAGGGATTTTTATTGTCCCTTTGGAGACATGGGAAGGAAGGCCAATATTTGCCGCTTTCGACGTACTTTGTGTCGACTCCAATGCTCGTGAAGCTTGAAGGGCCATCTCAGCATGGAGTTGGAGACATGTCATAGCCATCTAATATCAAATATTCAACAAGTTATGCAGGCATTTGTAAATTTTTAAAATTTGTATGGCACAAAGTTAAGCCATGAATGGATATAGAACTGCTATGGAGTAGTGTAATTTGTTGCTTACCATATAGCACTCTCTATCTGTGTCTGATTCGGCCACATGGAGGGCCCACGTGCGAACCCATTCAAGCCCTTTCGAAATTTCGAGATTTCCTTCAGTCAAGGCGGAAGCAACATAAGAAGGATGGAGCGACGCCAATATGCATGAAGCTGCAAAAAGAACAGCTCTTCTGACATACGCTTCTTTGTGATGGCAGATTTGCCTGCATGAGTTAAACACTAAGCAATTCAGTGAGAAATTGAAGTGCCTTTCTTTGTATAAACACAGAGGCCAATATCCAATTCATTAGTATAAACAAAAGATTTGGAGTGTCTACATGTTCTTCTTTGATCATCACATTACCTCGTTCCTAGCATATCTAAAAGAGGGGGGGCTAATGCAGATGCTTCTGGATGCATGGCAGCGCATTTCATACAAACACCGAGCATATAGATGAGTTTCCCAAGGACAATAAAATCTCTATTAAGCAAATCTACACCATGCCTTTTCTTATCAAAGCCCTGCATGGCAGGGAGCATAAACGCTGCTGCATACATCGGAAACTTATTACGGGACCATTCTATTTGGTTCTCTTGTACATTTGCTGATCTTACGCTCCATCTGCGCGTCTTTCCTTTTTTGATTTGACCGGGTTTTGCGGGAAGTTCTCTCTCATAGCGATTTTCCCAGTTCAGTAAAGTTCCCCTTTCGGAAACTTCCTTCCAGGAACCTGCTCCTGGAGGCCCTATGTCACTAGGCAAGAACCAGGCTTGGGTCTCTGATATGGTTGATATTAGGGGCCTGGTCTGATGCTTAGGTCTCATAGTTTTAGTATAAGCAAGCTCCTGAGCAGCATTGGTCATGACATCGAGTATCATTATCCGTTGGCTAATATCAACATTTGGTGAATATAGGAGATTGTTTAATGTATCAAGAGACTCAAATGGACACATGACAACCAAAGCAACTAATGTCCTTTGCCTCTTGTCTTCGGCTGATTCTTCCTCGCCTTCTACAGCCAAATCGGAGCAACGAACCTGTACAAGAGTTCTCGTAAAATCACTTGCTACATGCCTAAGTTCATCTGGTGATGCTCGGACAAGGCTTTCGGCAATATCAAGAGCCTTCTCCACCTGCAAATATAAATATATTAGGAACTGTCTAGAAGAGAACTTGTTTCTGCCGCATTTTGCAAATAACATGCCAACGTGCAGGGGGTTGTAGTATAACCAGTTACATTGGGTGATGGTAGGAATTTTGTTTCACCAACTTTTTACAAATATTTTCTTAAAAGTATGCCGTTGCATGAAATGTTTATCAAAAGATACCAGAGAAGTTGCATAGAAAGATCTTGTTGACACCACCAACCGATCGATTAAATGAATCTTTCAAACAAACATTAGGACACAAAATTAAGAAGTGAAATCTGCTTGACTTACCCCATCAGCATCATCAGATTTTCGTAGTGCTCCAACAACATCAGCCAACTGTGCGAATTTCCTTTTCAAATCCGTGTCATCATCTGATAAGTCATAAGGCTGTAAAGATGAGTCCCTTGAAGTATCAGAATTCTCACTCCTAGTATCATCATCATCATCATCATAATCAGAGCTTGAGTCACAATTTAGATTAATTGGATCTATAATCTCGTCTGGATCAACCAACTTATATTCAGATACTTTCTCCTTTTTTCTCTTCACTTTATTGCGTATGTCATCATCAGGTAGGTGGTTTACGTCCTTTTCCAGCTCCAATGTAGAAGATGATTTAACATTAACACCATTACCGACGCAGTTTGTGGTTGTCGGAGGTCCTTTCTCAGAAGTAGTCAACCCAAACTCCCAATCAATGGTCTCTCCACTGCAGCTATCATCAAGGTATAGAGGATTTTTTGGATCAATAACTTTCGAGAACACTAATGCAACACTGCTAGCCATTCTGCGAACCAAATCATTAGGGCTCTCCAGCCTATCTGCAAGCAGAAATCCAAGATTTAAGAAGACACTAAAAGATATTCAGGATGGAACGAAACTATGACAAAGGAACAAGAAATTACAGCTCACTCCTTGAAGAATTGAGTTCATCACGTCCTTAACCTCATTTAGTTCCTCTTTAGACATCTTCTCCAGGGAAAGGCCAACAGCCGCAGATACATCTGAATTCCAAAATTAAGGGGCAACAAAACCATAAAAAGTAGCATACTGAAAAGAAGATAAGTTTGCGCGTAGCACAATGGTCTAAGGTATCCAAATTCCAAATTTGTCACAGAGAAGTTGTTAAAACATAACTGATAACTTCTTGCTACTGTTGCAGCTCGAATAACTTCTCATATCATTGAAATCATTGACATAAGGATCTATTACAGATCGTTTAGTGGCACAATGTTAAAAGGATACAAATTTGCTGCTCCACTGTAGCTGATTGCACGAACTCTCTCTTAGACCATACCGATACCAGCCGCTGCAATGCCTCTAAGAAATTGTGGGTGTTATTAACATTAGGAATCAAATTTGCATTAGGAGGGCATTCAAGAAGAGCAAAATGAAGGATCCATCGGACGCAACGGACAGGAAACACTTTCCAGAGTAAAAATTTATCAACAAACATGGACCTGAGAGAGAGGAAATATCAATTAACAATCAAAATAAGTCCATAACTAGTCTAGTGAAAAATATACAAGAATCCTTCTTCATATAAGTAATTTAAAAAATAAGAACATAATTTGCGTTTTGAATTACATTAAAAGTTCATGAAATTAAAGCTTCAAAAAGAAAATAAAATCAAAACAAGACAGAACCATGTTTTGGAAAGAGTTAGAAATTGTGGTCTATATCATTATCAAAAGTCAAAAAACAATCAGTGCCTTATGCTGACAGTAGCATCAGTTCAAAGTTGTGAAACAATATTCTTGATAAATAACAAATATACCACCTCTTATTATATACATTGATCAGTATAAAGATCTCAATATTGGTTTTTACTTTTTTTTTTCCTTTTTTTTTTTCTTTTTGTTAATGTATTTGCCATCATCAATTGTTCACTTACTCACAAAGAGGAAGAAAAAAGGAAACTGATGAAGAAGCCATATTCACTGACCTCAATGATGCCTGCTGTGCAAAAATTCGATGAAACAATAACCAAAGAACCCAGTAAGCTTCAACATCACTTACACGTTGAGTTGCAAGCTCATGTAAAAGTTGTTCAGACATTCTTTCCACAGCATACGAATCGTTGACTGACAACATCATATTCAACCAAAACTGGGAAGCAGGATTTGAGTCAATCACATCCGAGACAAGTGAATCAACAGTTGATGATAATAACCTTTGTACATGCCTAAGAACCCTTGGGACAACTTCACTTGCGAACACATCTGTGGGAAAAGATATTCAAACACTTGGTTTCCCTTCCTTCTTCAAGGATATAACAATAATATTCCCACTAAGTCAATCCCAATGCATTCCCGCACAAGTAAACTTAGACATAAGACTTACCTACAGAACCACGACGACAGATACGAGAAAATGTTTCACCAACAAATAAAAAGGTACCATCCACGTCTCTTTTATGGACTGTGGCTCCACCATTAGAAAAATTCAAGTTCTTTTCTTCTGCCAGAGAAAGAAGCTGAATGGTAATCTGCTTGAAGAACGAACTATATTCTTGTAGAGGATAAACACTGCACACAACAAACACCTTGATATACAATTATGTGTCTCTGTGTGTGTGTGTGTGTGTCGTAAATTCAAAACTATCTTGAGGTCAGAACAAGAACAGTTGAGTATGTTTCTGATCTTCATTGACCTGTAAAAGAACACAATTGAAGGAACAGACTGAAACAAGATTGCACACATTAAGGATACTGTGATGAAAGCGAAACTGGGGCTCCCAATTGTGCTTTGTCAGGTATAGATGCAATAATCTGTGCCACCATAGATATTGTGGCCTTGGAAGGTACATCTCCAGAATCTGCAGTTTGGCAAGGACAACCAAATTCCCTAGCCATCTGGGCAACTCCATCATTTTCGAGCAAGCAAAGAATGACCAATCTGTGCTAATGGTAAAGGAAGAAAAAATATCGACTCTTAATGACAAGAAATTTTATAACACAGGAACGGGTTTCAATTTTCATTTATCTTTTTCTGTTCTTTAAAATTAACGTCTATGGCATAACTGTTGCAATCTGTTGGTTGCAACATGGAATGTTTCAGAATACAGAAAGTATAAACTTACAAACAGAAAGGAACAATTGAGATAACAATTCAACTCGAGGAAAATCGGATTGCTACCTGTTGACAATAGATATGTATTCATAATCATTCTATGGTCACCTTTGTATTATTTTATAACCCATGATGGTCAGAAAACAAGGAGCAAAGAATCACCTACAATGATTGATTAGATTCTCTACTCTCTATATTCTAATATGAAAAAGCTAAAACAAACTGAAGAGCTAGCCTCATCTGCAAGTTGGACCAAGAAAATCTGTCTGCAAAAGCAAGGATTATCTCACAAAATCAGGTTACAAACACATACCTTTCAGTATTTGAGCGCACAGCACTAACATCAAGACCATCGGCCCCAATCTGCTGTAAACAAGGGACCAAGGCCTGAACAACCTCAGTCACAAGTCCTTTAACAAAGAAAACATCGTAGACGTGCTTACGAGCTGAAATGGGGAAACATGCTAGCCAATTGGAAGCAACCTCTGCACCCATAAAAACATTTTGCGAAAGATTTAAAGACTCAGACAACAAGCGGCCAACGGGAACTTGTGTATCTCACATTAGTACACATGAGCAAAAGCCATCTAAATGGTTCTCACCCATAATGCTAAGTTTCTATCACAATGGGTGACAAATTAAGAACACCAGCCAAGAGATTTACCCCGTAAAAGAACGCGAGCCACAGTCGGAAACGCGGCTCCTCGGTAGAATGCCTGCCACCATTCACTTCTCTCAACTGCTGAAGGAGCTTTTGCACTAAGGATCTGAACAACACAATACAAACATAAAAATCAATAATAAATTATACCAATAACTGAGAATTTTGAGGGGAAAAAAATGTCTGAGACCTAAGAAGTAAGAAGGCCAAATGAATTCAGCTGTGCATACCTGATCTCGATATTTCTCGTCAAGACTACCTGTACAAGAAAAGATTCACGTAGTAATTATTGCACTATATTATATTTATATATATATATATATATTTTTGTGCGTATATATATATATATAGAGAGAGAGAGAGAGAGAGAGAGAGAGAGAGAGAGACGCTATATCATACACACTCATAATTGAAGAAAAAAAGGTTTACATTTTCAATTTCACCGGTAGTTGATCTTTAATCTTAAATTGTGTCAGCAAAGAACAAAACAAAAACTTTGAACCGATTTTGTTTCCAAATGTTATATAATCATATCAACAGAATATCAGAAAAACCAAAACTTTCTTCTCTTTTTTTTTTTTTTCCTTTTCCAATGATTTCTGATCAACAAAATCCACTTCACGAACTCAGAAATTCAATTCTTCTAAGATGAAGAGAGAAATTAGGGATTGGAGATTACCTGAGACGAGAGAGGAATCGAGAGGGAAGAGAAGGACGGCCACGGAGTGAAGCGCGCAAATGACATGGTCGACATGCTTGGCGCTGTTAATTGCAGAGATTACTTCTCCGAACAACTCGAGAACTTGAGCTTCCAAAGCTCTCTTTCTCTTTGGACTATCATCCGCCATGATCGCTGCTCTGTACAGCTCTAGAGCTATCTAGTTCGGCCTTTCGGAAGCAAACCGTACCGTACGACCGCACAAGACCGCGTTTGCTCTGATGGCAATGCAGTAATTTCACCGTATTTTTAGCTAAAGCTGAATTTACATTTGTACCCCGACTTTCGACAAATAAGGTCATTTTTGTTTGTACAATCTTATAATGGTCATCATGATGATTCTCAATTAAATAGAGGTGTAGGAAAATTTTATAAAAGGAAAAGAAAAAAGAAAAATAAGGCCGCGTTTGGAATAGTTTTAAAATGATTTTATTTTTTATATAAAAATAAAAATAAAATATTTTTTAATTTTATATAAGAATTATTTTTAAAAATACGTTTAATAATTTAATTTAAAAATTATTTTCAGTATAAAAAAAATTAAAACTCTATTTTGTTTAACATTTTTAAAAATATGTAATATATATTTTAAATAATATACATATATGCTAAGATTTACTAGATTTATTTCTATAAACTCTAAGTGATATTTTTTTTTGTATTTACTAATTTTGTATTTACATAATATTACTATTTTTTTGTTGATAGAAAGCTGAAATAGGCTTTTCTAAAAAAGTAATTTGTATTAATTCTGCTCAAGTTTACAATGTACAAGGGTGCTCTTTTTATAGCAGAGTAAGGAACAACCTAGAATAATATAACTATTATTGTGATAGGTTGACCTAGGAATCGATAATGAGAATATTCTACAAGGGAATGTTTTCCCACTACTTACAACGGTAAGAAAGGACAATTAGATAAGGATGAATATGTGACAGATAAGTGCAAAAGTGAGCTATGGAGATATTTGATGGTTGAATTATAGCTAAACCAAAACGTTGGAAGGAGCACCAAAAACGACATGATCATTTTGATTAATATTTCCAACATTGATAAACTCTAAGACAACTGGAATCTTCTACTCCCCATCTTGTTCTCAGACGCCGCAACCACACCCCTCTTCATTGAGATCAGCCCTCCCATCCAACAGAGAACCACCTCCGGTGAGATGAGCCTTGCCACCACACCTAAAGAGATGCTCCTCCAACACAACTTCGCACCACCGATTAGATTTGCCCCAAATTTAGCAGACTTCACCATTTCTAGATCAGAATATAAATTGTATCAAGACAGACAACAGAGATACTATATATATATATATATATATATATGAATCTCTTAATCCGAGTAATATATGTAAAAAAAGACACTAGGTTTAGAAATTACATAAATTATGACAATTCAACTTCTCAAGAATGATCTATATTACAAAACATAAGCAATTTACTATTGTCTGTAAAATCCAAAGTTGATATCAAATCAAATTAATGTCACATAAACTTTATAGCTTGAAATATTCCAATGATGAGATCCCATTGATCCCATTCGTATAGTAATGCTCAACAAAGTCCTTCACGGTGATATGAACTCCTTAATAGGCCCGTATATTCTTGTGGTACTTTTTGGTTGAAGATGTGTTCTGAAAAAACTTACCATCAAGATCCACCATCGTGGAGCAAGAAATTGCCGGTAAGATCCAACCCCATGTGAGGAAGTCATCTCCACCCTTAACTATTTCCACCTTTTTAGATGGAGTCATTGTCGCACTCCTTGCAATTCCACCGACAACCCAACGAGCAGAGTTGTTGGCCATCATTGAAAACCTTAACCGGAGAATCTCAGATCTTCTCAAGCCCTATACCTTGCCATTCCACCGACAACCCAACGTTTAGAAAGAATGACACTAGATAAGAAGGAGACCAAAAAAGAGGTGGAGTAGGGAAAAGAAATAAAACCCAAGAGTTAAAGAGGAATGAACCGGAGAAAATTGAATTAGGAAAAGGAAAACGAATTCTATTTGTTTTAAAAAATGAGTGATTCTAGGAGAAAAAAGAAAATGTTTTCATTTTTGTTTTTTGTATGATGCAGTACCAAACACATTCTTCTCAACATTTTCATTTTTAGGTCTTCGAAAGACGTGAAAAATATTATTGAGATGAGTTCCAAACAGGCACAAAGATTTTTTTAAGGAATTTTAAGATCAAATTCTTAAATAAATTTTGCCTTTTCAAGTATATATTACGTTTTAGGTAATATTTTTAGTAACTTTATAAGTTATTTTATTATGTGTTAAGAAAAAATTTGTTACAATTACAAGCTAAACATTTGATATATTAAGCAATTTTCTTATTTACAAATAGTTCTTTTTGTACAACTCAAGTCATGACTTGAATTATGTATGTGAGAGAAAAATAATATAATAAAAAAATTAAATTTAAATTTATATGAAAAAAATACTATAGTAACATAACTTGAGTTAAGAAATGAACTTACCAAAAAAATCATAAAAGTCGTTTTTGAGATCAATGCAAGCTAATTGGATAAAAAAAAAAAAAAAAAAAAAAATTAATTTGATTTCCACTAACCCCGACAAGAAAAGAAAAAGGTTTACTCGTCTTAAGGGATGCTAATGTAATTTTACAAACCGGTTACCTTTCCAAGTCGTTTATTGTCACCGAGAAGCGCTGTCGTTTCCCTTTCTTTTTTGTTCGAAGAGAAAACGCTGTCGTTTCGCTCACATCTTTAAAGCTCTGGGTATCGTGTCGTGTGTCTTCCTGTTTCTTCTCTGCTCTCTCTCTCTCCTCTCCCATGGCGGCTGCAACGGTAGCCGAGCCGAACAAGAAGCTCCCGCGACCAGGTAGGGGCGGGTTCGAAGCTCACGGGCTCAGCGAAGAGGAGGCCCGAGTCCGAGCCATCGCCGAGATCGTAAGCTCCATGGTCGACCTCTCCCGGAGGGGCGAGAACGTCAACCTCAACGCCCTAAAGTCCGCCGCATGCCGGAAGTACGGCCTCGCCCGCGCCCCCAAGCTCGTCGAGATGATCGCCGCGCTTCCCGACTCCGAGCGCGAGTCTCTCCTCCCCAAGCTCCGCGCCAAGCCGGTCCGCACCGCCTCCGGCATCGCCGTCGTCGCCGTCATGTCGAAGCCTCACCGCTGCCCTCACATCGCCACCACCGGGAATATCTGCGTTTACTGCCCTGGAGGTCCCGACTCCGACTTCGAGTACAGTACTCAGTCTTACACCGGTTACGAGCCGACGAGCATGCGCGCAATTCGAGCTAGGTAGGGTTTTTCATTGAATTCCAGATTTGGGAGTAATTAAAGGATTGAATACTGAATTTTTGAAGTTTTAATATAGTTGTTAGAGATTTATTGGTTTTGTAGAAAAATCTTATTTTTTTCGGCTACATTGACAAAAAGGTGTATTCTCTGTTTTTTTTTTTTTTTTTTCCAATGAGTAACCTAAAAACAATGATCTTTATGTTTCAAGGATGCAAATTGTACTTGTTAATATAAGAACTACAATCTCTGATGTTGTGTCGTTTTATATGATTGATAGTGTCAAAATCAGATTGATTACTGTGAATTTGCGTGGTTGGTTGTTTCAAAGGTTTAACATAAAACCCTTGACGATTTTCATGCATAATCATATGCTATTTGTTTGTGGACATAACACTAACACTTGATATGTAATTAACACCATTACGTGTGTTCTATTTGGTTTAGATACAACCCATATGTCCAGGCTAGAAGCAGGATTGATCAGTTGAAGCGTTTGGGTCACAGTGTAGATAAGGTATGGCTTGCATTTCAATTCTAGACTCAAATAACTATGATTAGGCTTAGCTAATGTTAGATATTGAAGCAAATAATCATCTGCGTACTACCATGGCCATATGATTGGCAGGTCGAGTTCATCTTAATGGGCGGCACGTTTATGTCACTGCCAGCAGATTACCGCGATTACTTCATAAGGAACCTTCATGATGCTTTATCAGGACACACCTCTGCCAATGTTGAAGAGGCCGTGGCCTTCTCTGAGCATGGTGCTACTAAATGTATTGGCATGACGATTGAAACGTGAGTTTTGGACTTTGATGGATAAGATGTGGAATGTCAAATTCTTATATGGGACATTGTTTTAAAGTTCTCTCAAGTTTCAATCTCGGGCTTTTATTTCTAAACTACAGTGTTTTGTTGCTTAAGTATCCTCTTATCATATTGCATTCTTTTAAAATCTGTCAGGAGGCCAGATTATTGCCTTGGACCTCACTTGCGGCAAATGCTTTCTTATGGCTGCACACGATTGGAGATTGGAGTACAAAGCACATATGAGGATGTGGCTCGTGACACTAATAGAGGCCATACAGTTGCTGCTGTTGCCGATTGTTTCTGCCTGGCGAAGGATGCTGGGTTTAAGGTATGCTCCGCAGGAAAGAATCATGTCTAGTAGATGCAGTTATATATCAGATTTCCAATCTTTATTATGTAAGCATCTTTTGGTCTTGAATTATTCTGCAAACCATATTATGCCATCTTTGGTTTTGTTGGAAATATTTTTATGGCCTCCTATTTGTGGATTTTATTATTTTTGTCAAGTGCAACTGATGTTGTTTGTTTTATCCTAGCTATTTTTCTGTGAGACTACTATGTGCACACACGTTTGTTAATTACTTATTTTGTTTAATGATCATAATGTTCTCTTCTGCTCTAGGTTGTTGCGCACATGATGCCTGACCTTCCTAATGTTGGTGTGGAGAGGGACATGGAAAGTTTTAAGGAGTTTTTTGAGAGTCCTTCATTTAGAGCCGATGGACTAAAAATTTATCCTACGCTTGTGATCCGAGGAACTGGACTTTATGAGCTTTGGAAAACTGGCAGGTATAGTTTCTCCTCCTTGTTTCTTCTTTGTTGGGTAAAAGTTGGGAACTACATCTGTATAAAACACATGATATTCATTGTGCCTTATCTTTGGATCAAAATCTATGAAGCAAAAACACAATAATTTAAATTCTTCACCATTTTTGCATAGCATCTTTGTAAAGTGGTAATACTTCTCCATTTGCAGGTATAGGAACTATCCACCCGAGCAACTTGTGGACATTGTAGCAAGGATCCTAGCCATGGTACCCCCTTGGACACGTGTGTACAGGGTACAGAGGGACATTCCCATGCCTCTGGTTACTTCAGGGGTTGAGAAAGGAAATCTTCGGGAGCTAGCTTTAGCTCGGATGGAGGACTTGGGCTTAAAGTGCCGTGATGTCCGTACACGAGAGGCTGGAATCCAAGTAAGTATGCACAACCGTGCTTGTACTTGTATCCAGCATACTATGTAATTTTAGAAACCCCTGAAATATTTGCTAATGTTTTTGTGATTTTAGGATATTCACCACAAAATTAAGCCTGAAGAAGTTGAATTGGTTCGTCGTGACTATACAGCGAATGAAGGCTGGGAAACATTCCTCTCGTATGAAGATGTACACCAGGTATTTTAAAATCTCTCTCTCTCTCTCTCTCTCTCTCTCTCTTCCCCCTCAAGGAGAACGCTGTTGACATGCACGTGCACCTGAAAAACTTTAAAGCCCTTAGCTGAAAGTTCATCCTCATTATTATTTATTGATAAACAATGCCTGTTGCCTTTGTGTTTGGTGGGCAGTTTGCATTCACTGAAACCTGACATGTCTTTATTTCCATTCTTGTCTTGAATAGGATATTCTCGTTGGGTTGCTGCGGTTGCGGAAATGTGGCAGGAACGCAACTTGTCCTGAACTCGTCGGAAAATGTTCTATTGTCCGCGAGCTTCATGTATATGGAACTGCTGTTCCAGTTCACGGGAGAGACGCTGACAAACTTCAGCACCAGGTATTCACCAATGCTTCTACAAGATTTGAACACATTATTTACAAGGGAAAAAAGAAATCTTATTGAAATCACTTTCTGTGCTCTAATTTTAATCTTTTTTTTTTTGGGTTTCTTTATCCTCATAGGGTTATGGTACTCTTCTGATGGAAGAGGCTGAGAGAATCGCTCGGCGGGAGCATCGGTCGACAAAGATTGCTGTTATTTCAGGAGTTGGCACGCGGCATTATTATAGGAAATTAGGCTATGAGCTCGAAGGGCCTTACATGGTGAAATATCTAGTATGAGAATAAAATGGAACACAGTTTTGTAGTATATAGCTAGATGATTGTTCATTTCTTTTTGGAGCAGTGTATATTGACTTCTTAATTCAGTAGTTATTACTGAGAAAATTTTGTGTGTTGTTCTTGGAGATAGATGTATGGCCTGACAGACAAATTCTAAGCATATGTTTCTACCAACAAAACTCAACATCGTGTGTACAATTTTTTTTTTTTTTGAAAAGAGGTATTTTTTCTTCTTCTTATTCCTTTTTCTTCTCAAGCAAAAGGGGTGAGTGGATAATAACTTATATTCTATTTTTTAACTTAATACTATCAACATGTCGTTTGTCGCGCAAATAAATTGAGAAATAATTATATAATAAAATGAATGCGTATAAGAAACTTCAAAAGTAGAACCTTTTGTAATTATATTTCTGTAATTTCAGTTAATATGTGATTGGAACATGATAATTTCTCTGAAATTTTAAAGTTGTTTGTCAATTTTACTGTCATAGACTACCAAAAATCAAAGTTTCAGAAAAATATTCTATCAAGAAAAGCCGTTAAGGTGGGTGTTTGCAAAATTTTGGGAAAATTAGATAGAGGTCATCTATCTTTATACTTAAAATGAATGAACCCCTTTGGAATGTCTGTATTACCAAATCTCTCCAGAAGAAAAAACTCAACACAGACGCGAGTCGTTTATTGTTTTAGAGAACCAAAACTAATCTTGTAACTCATACACACACACACATATATATACAGATACAGCTTCGGTTTTCACTAAACCCCACAACCCTTAACTTCATAACCCAATCTATCATGCTGAGATCAACCTTTACTCCCATTTTCCCAGCATTTCCCGCCAAAATTAGTGCCAGAAAACTACCG
This sequence comes from Morus alba, assembly GCA_012066045.3. Lineage (NCBI taxonomy): Eukaryota > Viridiplantae > Streptophyta > Magnoliopsida > Rosales > Moraceae > Morus > Morus alba. The sequence continues at coordinate 3,413,117 of CP050231.2, forward strand.
TTCAAGGCCATCTTCAGCGCTCTCGCGCATAGCTCACCAACTGTTCGACAAAACGCCGCACAGAAAATCCACAACGATATACTTCTCCAACACCAGCTACCACCTACTTCGGCCTACGTACACCTCCCATTCTGCCGAAAACGCTGCCACTACTGCGACTTTCCCATCGTCGCCCTCGGCTCTTCCTCGCCCCAAGCCGAGGACGACCCGCGAATGGTGAACTACATTAATCTGCTTTGCCGGGAAATCGTTGCCACAAGAGGAGAAAGCGAGGATAACCCGCCTCTCGAAACCGTGTTTTTTGGAGGTGGCACGCCTTCTCTCGTGCCGCCGAGGCTTGTGTCGTCGGTTTTGGAGACGTTGAGGGCGAAATTTGGGCTGCATTCGGATGCCGAGGTGTCCATGGAAATGGACCCTGGGACCTTTGATGCTGGGAAGACAAGAGAGTTGGTGGACTTGGGTGTTAATAGAGTGTCGTTAGGAGTTCAGGCGTTTCAAGAAGAGCTGTTGAAGTCTTGTGGGAGAGCACATGGTGTCAAGGAGGTTTACGAGGCTATTGAGATTGTTGAGTCATGTGGGGTTGAGAATTGGAGTATGGATCTCATCGCTTCTCTTCCCCACCAAACTCCTCAGATGTGGGAAGAGAGTTTGAGGCTCACCATTGAAGCGGGACCAAAGCACGTGTCGGTATATGATTTGCAAGTCGAGCAAGGCACAAAATTTGGGTTGTTGTAAGTCATGAAGCCTTCAAAATGATGAAAGGATTATAGTTTCAGTTTATTGCATTTGATGGATTCAGCTTGCATATTCGCTTTTTCCTGTTCCTTTTTAATGTCCTTCAATAATATCGTGCCACATTAATTAAAATATCTTAATTAACATAACATTTTAATTGATGTAAAATGACATCAATTGGATAGAAATGAAAGGGGACACGAAGAATAGAACATGAGTGTCAAATCGGAGTTTGAATAACATTGAGATTTTGACTATTTGCAGGTACACACCAGGGGAGTTCCCGTTGCCTTCTGATTCACAGTCGGCCGATATGTATAAAACAGCTTCAAGAATGCTTTCTGATGCAGGTTATGCTCATTATGAAATCAGCAGTTACTGCAAAAAAGGGTTTGAATGCAAACACAATCTGGTTTATTGGAAGAACAAACCTTTCTATGCTTTTGGCCTTGGTTCTGCTAGCTACGTTGGTGGACTTAGATTTTCGAGGCCTAAAAAGATGAAAGGATACGTGGACTTTGTCGAAAATTTGGAGAATGGAATGGTAGAATGCAATAACGATAATCACATTGAATCCAAGGACATTGCCATGGATATTGTTATGCTCTCTTTGAGGACTGCAAGAGGCCTGGATTTAAGGTCTTTTGGAGAAGCATTCGGTGATTCTCTTGTTGTCTCTCTTTGCAAAGCCTACAAAGCTTATGTCCAAAGCGGACATGTAGTTTGCTTGGACGAGAGAGGACGGGCCTTTTCTTCGGACGAATTCAATACCATGCTACTTGATGAGGAAGACAAGATTGACAAGGGGCTTGCTTATATTAGGCTTAGCGATCCAGACGGTTTTCTTCTGTCAAATGAAATAATATCCCATGCATTCGGGGTCATAGCTCCATAATGTCACATCCATTCGGATTTTGGAGCACTGCTAACTCATCAAGAAGTTAAAAGACCAATTTAAGTAATATAGAGAGCCTTTCTAGTCTGATTGATTATAGACTGTAGCCATTATTTAAGTAGCTGATAGTGAAAATCAAATCTATTTGTACAGATATGGTGATGGGGCTCTTATCGTGCTCAGAATATTTAAGCATCAGCTTGCAGAATAATTGGAATATTACCGTACCTTCTTGTTTATGAAAGGGGAAACAGAGCAAAAAGAGAGCTCCAATTGACACTGAATAATTTGTAGTACAGAAAAGAAGAGTTAAAGACCATTGATTTTTTGAGATAATATCCCTCCTTTTACAAACTAATGCTGTTTTATTTTTTTTTCATCAAGCTGAACTTTAACTAGGAAAACAATATTTTCATGTAGCTTGTAATTGGTTTTCTGGCAAGTTTCGCTTCTTGCAATATACGCATTCTTGACGCTTCTATACTTCATTGTGCCTTTGTTCAATATAAAGCATGTGCGAGCGAAATTTGTGAGCGCCATGCAAATTGGTGTATGGAAACCGTTGTCATCCTTTTGTCTGTCAAACGAATAGATTGTTCAAAGAGCCTGACCAAAAAAAAAAAAGAGTGGAATTAGAAAATTTTAAGTACGACATGAATTACACATTATTAATTAAAATGGAGTTAAAAAGAGTACTACATTTATGAATTATGAGGGTTTTATCTTTCGGCCAGCTCGCGGGATGCGCCTAAGCTCTTGGCTTCTCATTTTCATTTCTCTGCAAAACACAACACGTTAGAAAATCATCGGAAGAACTTGCCTCGATGAGGTCTCAAAAAGCTAAAAGTGATACCTTTGGTGCAAGAAAACAATAACATAGAAAATGGGGAGCAGCATCAAAGTCAGTATTGAACTAGCCAGGTATAGTATACTTGTTTGCTTCTGCATGTATGAAACAGGTGCACTACATATATCAACAGAGGCGTATAGAAAATAAGGAAAACAATTTAAAAAAAAAAAAAAAAAAAAGAGAGAGAGAGAGAAGAGAAGAAACCTATTATAATTCAAATAAGATCAGACCTACAGAATCAGAATCCTAGATGACCTTTAAATTTCACTATTCTGGAAAAATATACATGAAACTACCCTCATTTGACCTTAAGAGACTGCTTTAAACTTCCCAAAATGAAGGAACTGGCAAGAAAGTAATTTTAATTTAAAAACGTTGAAAAAATGTTTCCTCCCTTTTGAGGTTTGAAGAAAGTATGTCATAAGGACCTAATATGAGCGTAACATATTGCAAGCATTAGAAATGGAATCAACATATTACATATTTCCCATATAGAATCCTACCGACTAATTAACAGACTGAAGAGTTACCTTGCCTCCTCTGGAGAAAGGTTTTTGTTTCCCAGAGCAAGTGAGAGCATCGCAAAATTGGTGCAGAAACAACTCTAAAGATAAGCCAGAATGTCAACATAAGTTTTGCAAGATAGCTACTTTGCGAAACAGTACATAGGAAATGCACTAAAACAAGAAAGAACCTGAAATTGAAATAGAATGACAAGAGACACAGTTCGCGGTTCTCTCTTAAAAACTAAAAAGTACAGTACCGTGAAGGCGGCTTGCTGAGGGTCCCTGCTGAATGGTGAAACAGCTATCAGCAAGACTCTGCACAGAAACAACTAGATATGAACACGGAATAATCATTAAGATCGACAAGACTAGCAATGAAAGCACTCAAAGCAACCTCACATAAATGGCGGTTTCTTGCAACAGCAGCAGGATTGCATTTGGTTTTCGGGGATTTTGTATTCATCACATGGTCACAGTGCAACGCCCCACATAAATCAGCTATGCACCTGCTTCCGTTCTGCATCCATTAGAAACTGTTACAATTACTAACAACAATCTAATAACACCACAAGCCGTCTCATATCTATGAAATCAAAATTTCCAAGGTATGTCTTTTAGTACAAATATGGGCAGGCTCATTAGATGATAAACCCTATTAAAATTGAAAATAAAACAAAATTTAATCCAATACATCATAATTTATTGACATTTGGCCGTCTATATCATTAAGGCAGATAAACACAGTAGAATGTTGATATTATAACTTGACCAAATATTAAGACATCTATATCAAAATGAAGTAAAACATAGACATATGAAGTAAATCCAAATTTATATCTTTGTTGCAGATAAGGGCAACGAGAAATAACTAGGAATTCTAGAGGTCAACAAAATTTAATAAATAAAATTTTTTTAAAAAAAAAGCAAAGGAAAAATTACAGGATAAGAATATGGAAGTGATCGGAACTGATAGACAAATATATGATTTATCTAGATCCAAGGCATGAATAGCTGAATGCAATAAGCCAAGGTGAAATAAGAGAGTAGTTTTTTTCAATGTAACAAATATGAACAGCAAATCTTGCACCGACTTAACATGTGCGCCTAACCTACAAGGAAATATGGTCTAGATCTACATACAACATTAAGAAGATTGTAGTGTCTGTTGTCAAAATGCTGATCAAGAAACTTTTCAGCGCGGAAGCTTTTCTTACAGTATCCACACTGCCACTCCTTCATATCCACATGAACCTTGTGCTGCTCCTGATATCTAAAGATGTCGTTGTCAGGATGAAGCCGACACTTGTTCGAAATCTGATAGCGCTCTTGTTCCATGAATGGCATCAAGTACTACATGATTCCCAAATACAACCGTTATTAAAAAGAAAAATGGTGCAATTCTGTAATCCTATCAAGCATTTAGCTCCTACCTCCTCGACAATTTTCCATGCCACCCTACTTCTTTCTCTAGAACAGTGTACTTCAGGAACATGTTCCTCATCTTGCTTAAGAGTTCTAAAACAGAAACAGCACGAGACTAGAGGGTTTAAACGGATAATCGAGAAGATTAAATGTACTTCTATTTGAGTCCTATTTTATACAATTATTCTAATAGGCAAGAAGAAGATACAGATACTACAACCAATGACTCTATGGTCTAAAACTCTAAATAAGGAAATTTTTGTATATTTTCCAACTTTATATCAAAACCCTCCATTAATTAAGTGACCCATATAACTTTCAGGTTTGAACAGAAATTCAAATTTGTGTAAGAAAAAACACGTAGCAACTGCGAACCAAACAGCACAAATATTCAATCATATTCTGTCTCATTTGCTCGTTTAACTTAGAGTTAAAAGGTGAATTGAGAAAACCCTGTAGTAAAATAAGTTGAATTTGAATTTTTATGAGAGTAAACACTATAGTAAAAATTTGAGTTGTGATTCACACTAATGAACTTTGTATTAATAATAATTAGTCTGACAACAAAAAATTACCTTGAACCGGGAGATTCTTCATAGGCCTGAATCATTAAACACAAAACACATGGTTACTGCTTAAATCTTCTAGAGATAGACTCAGCTAAAAAAATAAAAAATAAAAATAAATAAAAAATAAAAATAAACTGCTCAAACAGAGTCCTGTTTGGTTTTGGCAATGTAGTAACCAAACTTGTAAACTTATGTGACTGAAAAAATGTTAATAAGCACTCATTTCATGGAAGAAAGGGCCCAAAAAAAAAAAATATATATATATATATATATATATCTTTTGCCTTGTTCTTTGATTATCAGATAATGGAGTTTTGAAATTCTTCACCAGAAAAAGAAAAAAAATATAATTCTTTGGGGATCAGAAAAACAATCAACCTCCAAAACAAAGGACCCAATTCATAAAACCGAAGCTACCAAATCCAATCCCACATATTTAATAAATAAGAAAAAATCAATAATTTCATGTGTTTGTGAAGCGAAAAAAAAAAAAAACCTGGTTTCTGCTCGTGAGAGGCGAAGAAGAGGAAACAGGGGTTATCCCATGAAGAAAAAGCAACGCCAAGAAGAAGAAGAAGAAGGAAAAGGAAGTAATCGCCATGGAACTCTTCATCTCCATTACCATTAGAGCTTCAAGCTCGTGAAACTCTCGACTGTGAAGAAGCACTTTGGGTCGGAGAGAGAGAGTCATTTTATAAGGCCACGTTCAGATACGTGGATAGCACTTGTTTGGTCACAAGCACAGGATTCCCTTGCTCCGGTTGAGGATTACCTTGTTCGCGAGGGAGAGAAGGGAAAACGTACAAGCTATATATATTAATAATATGGGTAATTTGCCTTAAACTAAGTAGCAGTTTAGTTTTTAATTTGGGAGAAAGAGGAAAATAGGTTAAAATTTGAGATGAATTAAAATTAATAGGTCAATAGTTTATATAAGTTAATAAATAGGTTAAATTATTATTCGTTCATAATTTGTCTGGTTATGGACCATAATTTGACAAGTTATTATTCATAATTATTTATAATTTGTCCAATTATAAACCATAACTTTACAAGTTTGTTCATAACTTATCTGATTATGAATTATAACTTGACAAGTTATGACCTATTAATTTTTATAACTAAAAATTGACTTATATACTTTCTTAAATTTTTTATATTAGTCTATTTTCTATTATTTTTTTTTAATTTTTATTTTTTTGTAAAACGACCCTAAACCCTTTAAAAGCTGATAGTTTGATATTTTTATCAAATTTTATTAAATTTTTAACGGAACATATTACGTGACTCATCACACGACTCATTTTTTCAGTAAAATGACTTAAATGCTCCATTAGAAAAGCCTTCTTTTTTCCCCAAATTTCATCTCTAAAAACACTCCTTCATTATCTTTGCTCGTCGCTGCCAGATCTAGATGCTAGGCATTGACACGACCAGTGACGACTAGCGACGGTGCCTGCCACCGCACAAATAGAGATCTTAGGGATTTTGAAAGGGGACGACTGACGATCTCCAGCGAGGTTCCCTTCGTGATTCTAGTCTAGTGACGCACATGGATCTCCGACAGGCAAAGCTTTGCAATCATCAATACCGTCTCCGGTGGCGACCTCAATATCTGCTCGCGCATCTGATAGTGGACGATTTGCGATCTTCTTCGGCAAGAACCTCGAACCAGTCCAACAGAGAGCTTGTCGGCTTTGCAAACCAGACCTTGTCGCACCTCTGTGAACTAGATTCAGCCGACCCTGACGAAGACCCTCAATTTGAACTCAATGATGCAGCCGCCGGAAAAGTCAAGCAACGAGAGGAGATTTGGTAAGAGATCTCATCAACTTCGTCAACCAGGAGAACCACCACCTCCATTGTCACCGTGAATGAGTACAGCGTCGCCGCCGTGAGCCACCGCTAGGAGAAAAGGCTAGTCGATTATTTGTTGGATTGTTTTGGTGAATTTTTTTTGTTGTGATTTGGTTCTTGTAGACTATTTGTTGGATTATTTGTGAGGAAAAGGCTGTAGATTTTTTGTTGGATTGCTTTGGTGAATTTTTTTTTTGCAATTTTTGAGATATGAGACTTTGGTGGATTGTTTTGTAATTTTTTGTTGTGATTTGGTTTCTAGCGTCTTTCTATGATCTCCAAGTACTTTGTTTTCCGGCATCTTTCTATGATGTTGTTGATCTACAAGAAAGTGGAGGAAAAGCTGCTTATCTGTGTGAGAAACAGGAAAGATTGTGAAATTTGGAGATGAAATTTGGGGAGAAGAAAAAGAAGAGAAACAAGAAAGATTGTGAAATTTGGAGATGAAATTTGGGGAGAAGAAGAAGAAGAAGAAGAAGAGAAATAGTAAAGATTATGAAATTTGGAGATGAAATTTGGGGGGAGAAGAAGAAGGCTTTTCTAACGGGGACATTTAAGTCATTGTACTGAAAAAGGAGTCACATAATAGGTCACGTGAAGAAGAAGAGGCTTTTCTAATGGGGGCATTTAAGTCATTTTATTTTTAAAAAATGAGTCATACGTAAGAAGGGTTTTTCAATGGGGGCAAAGAATTGAAAAATGAGTCACATAACGGGTCACGGAAGAAGAAGGGCTTTTCTAATTTTAAGTCATTTTTTCTAAAATTTTTTAATTTTGTGAAGAAGAAGTCATTTAAGTCATTGTACAAGGTTGCTCATGACGAGTTAAAGCAACTTTCAAGTGAAGAGTTCGTGGGGAAGAAGAGACAACTATAAAGAGATTGATAGATGGAAGCTGACCAAATTTAGATTCTCATTTAATTAGACCATTGAAAATGTGATGATCTCGATTAGGTTTAAGACTAGAATTTTGTATGTATTTTTTTAATATTTGGAAATAAAAAGTTTTTTTTTTTTTTTTGGTATGTCTTACAATAAGTTTTTTTTTTTCAATTTTTAAATTTATTTTGTAATATTATGAAAAATATAAAAAAAATAATAAAATCTCATTAATTAAATAATTTTTTTATCCAATAAAAATTGATGACATTTACGAAATGTTGTGACAAGGATTAAGAACGACATCAATTATTCGTAAGGATGACATTTTTAATGTGACGTTACATAGACGCTTATAAAAGCGAAAATATAAAACGTGACACTGTTTTGGTGTTGTGAAGGATGCCATGTCTGAAACGTCATAAAAAATTTCAGACTTTCCACGGCACCCTCTTTCAATGACCTTTGAAAAAATGTCATGGAACCACTTTTACGACATTTTTTAAGTGCCGTTGAAAAGCTCTTTTGTTGTAGTCCTGCATAGTGGATACCGTGCTTGAAGGTTTGCAGTGTTTCTTGACTATGCTGGAGGAGAACTTAAATGTGTGTTTGGTTGGTAGATTCGTACCATGATTTAAATCATGGTTTGTGATTTGTTATAATTTTTTCTCTCACAAAAAATACATGTAAACCGAGAATGGTTCTGAATCATAATTCTGAATTCATAAACCAAATGTTTGCTAAATTGTCGAAACCAATAATGTACGAGCAAGTCAAGAGCGGCAAGCTTACCAAAGACTACCTCACTCAAGTATACCATCAAGCTTTCCCGTGACAACTTGAATTTGAACTCTTTTTTTGTGGAAGATGATGAGGAATTAATGACTCGTTTATTTTATATACTTAAACTCAAATTATTAAATCTGCTACAGTGTTTAACTCTCATAAAAAATTTAAATTTTAAATGTTAAAATCAAGAATTATAATTTAAGTATACTTTCTAAATAGGCTCTAAGATCTTGATAACTAGTACTTAGAACAAGTGCTCACCTAAACAACCTACGTCACCTACTTAATGTAATAAATGTCTGGGTGTGGATTTCATCTTTTCATTTAGCCTATTTCCCTCACTCTCTCGTATTTTTATAACATGCGAATAACTTATAAGAAAAGAGATAATCATGTAGTAAGAAAATTAGAAAATGTATTCTCATTTTGTTTTTTGAACAATCAAAGAGCCTATCCTAGAACTCATGTTTGTTTAGTGAGTATATGCATAACATCATTAAATTTATATATTTGAAAATGACAAAGATGAAAACATAATCATTAAAAACTCATTCATAGTGTATATATATATATATATATATATAAACTTCTCTATAGTGGATGCAAAATCTGTTATTTTTTATACTGAGAAGTACTGGTAATCACCGACAAATATAACATATACATTATTTGCTTATTGCCTTTTACTCTTGAGACAGACGCACACAAAGACAAATATTGCTTGCTCTTACTAATTTTCTTCTTAAAAACTATTCTAGGTTTTCTTTCTTGGGAAATTGGAGCTTGATGGAAGTGGAATCATGAAATTACTGCTTTTCCAAGACCCTTATGTAATGAACTAATTGTTTATCTGGGTACTTGACTCAGGCAAAATATGTTTATACCACGTGACGTCGTATCCAATTTCAAGATTTGACCTCTATCATTAACCTCTATCATGTTTATACTACGTGAGAATGTTAATGGGGTTCACGTGTCAGATAACAAACAAAGAGAATGACAAAAAAAAAAAAATGCTAATATTTTGATGAGTCATTTACAAATGGACAAATTTTGAGACATTATTATATTTAAATATTTAATTCTATATATAATTCCAATATACGTTGGCACTTCAACTTTTTTTTTTTTTTTTTGGCTTGTTTATAGTTTCATATATCAAACGAAAGTTTTTGGTCCAAGAACACGTATATATAGATGTGATGCAAAAAAAAATAATAATAATAATAATAATAATAATAATAATAATAATAATAATAATAATAATAATAATAATAATAATAATAATAATAATAATATATAAATAAAAAAATTCATTTCTCTGTTGTAATATTAATTAAATTAATCATGAAAGTTCTCCATTACAACAGAGAATTTGTAAAACAACTATTTAAAGAAAGATTACGATGAATTTGTGTTCAACAAACGCTGCAATATATCCTTTAAACTGAGACCAAAGTCCCAACAGACAATTATTAGTCATCAACAAAAGAGGATCAAAAATCATTTTCTTGGCATTGGTTGTCTTTCCCCTCAAATGGATGAATGGATGAATGTCTTTCCCCTCAAAATTTATACTACAAATTGCAATAAAGTAACGAAGAGAAAACAGTTAAATCCTATTTCTTACTCAATATTATCCTTAGTATATGCAAAAGTTTTATTTTTATTTTTTTGGATGACACAATCGTACCACGAGGTTAATAATTTGTTAAAACAAAATTAGATATTTATATTATATATATATAGCTTTTTTTGTTCGACAATATTGTATTTTTTCGAATTTTCTGAGTTGGTTCCATAAAATAAATAAATAAAGTGAACAATTAAAACATATAAATTATCACATCTCTTCATACTAACCAAGATGTGTTTATCATACACGCGCAATATTAAAACTTAATAACAAAAGTGTGTTATTCCTTATAGCTCTTCAAATTTAATTATGGATTACATGATTCTAATAAATAAATAAATAAATAAATATTACTATTGAAAATTCATATCAAGTTATTAGGTAAAATAATCATGTATTAAAGGAGTTGTTAACCTTTCTGTGGTGTAAAGACCGACCATCTACAACTATATATATGATCGTTCCATTCCATGTGAATTCATACAAACCAAAGTGAGTAAATATTCTTTTCCTTCAGTTTTCAATGGCCTCTAGCAATTGCTTCTATAGCTTAGCATTCTTTGCCGCTTTTACCTTTTCTAGCATGGATTTTAGCTTAGCAGCTCGTCATCTTTTGCAAACAATATTTCCACCAAACTTGCCAATGCCAAGTTTCCCGCCGGTGCAGCTGCCAACAATACCATCTCTCACCCCTCCGACCAACTCCGTGCCTCTACCGACCATCCCACCTTTTCTGATAATAACAACGATAATTTTAGTGATGCTACTAATTTAAAAAATTAGATTTTTATTAATATAACAATTTGTACTTCCGCACATTTCTACTATAATTACATTTTTTTATTTTATTAATTACTTTTTACAATAATATTTTTTATTTATTTTTTTTTTAATTTTTATTTATTATTTTTATCAAATTATATTTTTTTTAATTATGAAAATATTTTTTAAATAAATAAAAAATTTCTTTTATTTATTTAATTTTAATTTATATTTAAAAGCCATGAATTTTATGATATTTATTAAAAAATTATTAAAATGATCTTAAAAAAAAATAAATAAATAATTAAAATATTATTGTCGTATTGTTTTTGCAACTATTTAAATGATGGTTTGTGATTTAAGTGGTCGCTAAAAATATTTGCGCACGACCAATGACTTTTTGTCATCGTTAATAGCCCTTTTTCTTGTAGTGACGACAACCCACATTTCCATCTTTCCCCAAAAAATTGCCTCCGCTTTCAGTAAATATTTAATGCCATGTCATCTTAATGATGTACCCTCCAAAATAATTACACCTCCTCCATTTTGCAATAATTGGTGAATCATAAATATTATGTTGTCTACATAAGTGTTTGCATTCTACAATATTTTTTTGTAATTTTTAAGGTTAGACTATTCAACTTAGTTGGGATGTACTCAGTTTTTTGTGTTTTTCCTTTTCAATTAAATCATAAATGATTGTTAAAAAATTTTACAAGATGTCACCCAACCCAAATCAAATTCATTTGGTACGTGGACCCAAGCCACGTTCGGGGACTTCTACGACTTTCTATTTTTTATCCGCCCAATTAACAATGACTTTTAGGATAATATGGGTTGTCGTTGTTAAAGCCCATTAGCCCTTTTTCTTATAGTGACTACAACCCACATTTCCATCTTTCCCAGGAGTATCATTGCCTCCGCTTTCAGCGACGATATTTCCGCCATCAACGATTTAGACAAGAATCCGTCCCCTCCCTCTTCACACCTCCCTCCACCTTTAGGACTTCTTGAATCATAAAGTCTTATGTTGTCTACATAAGTGTTTGCATTCTACACATATTTTGTTGGCCAATAATTTGTTAAGGTTAGACTTGGACAGATACCAACTTAGAGGAAGGATGTACTCAGGTTTCTCGCCATAACTTTTCCCTCTAGAACAAGTTTCTAGGTTTGGTAACAAAGGCTCTGAAACACCAAAAGCCCTTTTTTCGTCAATTAAAAAGGACTTATAAATAATTCCGTCACATAAGACTATATTTGCGTGTAAATTGAAGGTTTATTTGTTTAATTTCATATGGTATAAATGTAATTATAATATTTTGTTTTCTCTTCTTTATAGCAACTATGAGACTACCCAATGCAAAATAGAGGAGAAGGAAAAGAGAGAAGGTTTCTTGTTATTGCAAATGAAGAAAAAACATACAATGATAAATAAACTTAAAAAGGAGGGTTTTGTTATCGCAAATGAAGAAAAACATACAATGATAAAGAAACTTAACGCGGAGGCTTTACAAGGGCCCGTTTAGTTCGCTGATTCAAGTTTTTAATTTGAATTAAGATGTGACTTTATATGAGAGTTTTTAATGTAGCAAAAAAGTTAGATGTGACTGTTTTTGAGAGCTTTTTACTGTAGTAAAACTCGAATTCTAAATTCGAATCGGTGAAATGAACGGAGCCCTAAATAAAAGAAAACAAACAACTTTAATGTGAATAAATAACTCTAATAATCATCTTCTTTTTAACTTTATTGGTCCTGCAACTTCATCTTTAGTATTTAATATAAATTAATCGAAGGCTTTTAATCTATACCTATACCATATAACTAAATCCGAATTTCAGTTATATGTGAAAACATCTCACACATGAGTGAAAATGTTCAAAAACGTTTCGCATATTTTATTTATTTATTATTTTTTCAGGTTTTTTGTCTTTATTTTTTTTTTCTTCCTTCCTTCTTTTTATTAAGTTGTTTAACTATCATTTTAAAGAATGCCACGCGTGCGAAGCGCGTTCTGACTAATTATTCTAAGAAAGAATGAAGTGGATATATGAAACAAAAATATATGGAAAAGACAAACGTTCACTAGTAATATTCACATCTAACCATGGTGGCTCTAATCACTAGCGACAAGTTAATCGTTGTGGCTCAACGTCCCTATTGAATTTAAGTCGTTAGCGCACTTGTGACTTGACAATAACCGGATTGGAGGGTTGAGATTGTGTTGTGACTTTATTGGCCCCAAGGTTCCATTGGATCAACTCAACTTTGTTTTGGTAATAACAAACACTTGATTGAGTTTGTGTTAATGATTTTTGTTTTTCTTTCTTTGAGTTACATCTCGGTCCCGTTCACTTCACCGATTTGAGTTTAGAATTTGAGTTTTGCTATAGTAAAAAATTCTCAGAAACAGTCACATCTAACTTTTTTGCTACAGTAAAAAGCTCTCACATAAAATCACATCTCAACTCGAATCAACGAAGTGAACGGTTAAATAGTTTTATAATTATTAAAGAACTCAAATTGTGCAAAGGATGACATGACAGCTCTTGGACAAAAGACTTGAAATATTCAAGAATTTATGAATTAATAGCTCGAATGAAGATCGGTGATGTAGGAATCATTCTTTTGCTTAGTCTTATATATATGATTGAGCCAAAATATAGAAATTCTATATTGATTTTAGGAGAAATTCTACTTATTCTATTTTTACACATACTTGACCCCGAATTTTCTTTAAAAGAAAATTAGGTGGAATGCGACAAACTCCATATGAGTTAAGATTTCTGCTACTTTATTCGTTTTTCATTTTTGACAGCCTAATATAATAACCGAATTGCCCTTAGTTTAATATCCACATATCCTACTTGATTTTTGTTTTTATTTTTATTATTATTTTTTTTTTTGGCTAATCAATCGGCAACCAACCTTAAACAAAAGGATTATTACTTCATCAGAATTGCACTTCCTCCAATTAGCATCAGAGAATTGTTCTTGTCCAAGACATAATAAAACGTGATATCCCTAGCAATATATATATATATATATATATATATATATCTTTTTTTTTTTTTTTGGATAATTTATACCAAGCAATTTGCTTCAGAAAGTCAGCGAAGAACTTATGGGAAGTCTAGCATCTGAAGACCATGTACCAGCTTTAGATTTCACAATCAAACATTCTCTGAACTGTATTTTTTGTCATTCCTTTTAACCTTTTTAGAGTTTCATTTCGAAGTTAAATGTATGGCTTGTAATAACTTGAAGTGCAATCTGTTTCTGATTTTGCTCATATATTTTCTTGCAGTATCTCCAACCTCTTTTCTTTACGCGTTCTATCATGGGTTTTTGCTGCTCTTCCTTGCTGCTACATACGTCTTGCTGCGAAGTTGCTTGTGAGAAAATCATACGAACACGTAGTTATGAACCGTTACTTATGGTAAGAAAACGAGGCAAAATTGAAAATATTTGCAGATAATACTTGCGAAGTAGATGAAGAGAAGCTCCCAATGGAGCTCCATTTCCATGCAAAGAAAGGTGGGTTTTACGTGAATATCAAGCTATACTCGTATTTCTTCAACTTCTATTATTTTGCCATGTAAGAGTGTAGCCATATTCTGTTCATTACCTATTGTTTTTTGTTTTTTTTAATCAATATATATATATATATATATATATAGGTAAGGTCGTGTATAATTTTACATAAATCGTATATATTTATATGTAAAATTGTGTATGTTAAGTTATAAAAAACGACAATGTATATATTAATCCTCAAAACATGTATTTTTTATAACGATTAGTTAACACATAGCATAAAAATATGCATATTGACTAATATATTGTATTTCATGTTAAATATACACAATTTACATGTAAATATACACAATTTATACAGAATTATACAATTATTGTTCCGATCAGGCACTTTTCAAATGCCTGACCGGAGATAATTCATATATATATATATATATATTTTGGCGCATTATTCCAATTATTTAGATATTCCTTTCATTCCTTCCTCATTCTCTTAAAGCCTCGTTTGGTAGGAGAGGAAAATGGGAGGATCAGTGAATGGTTTTTAAAACTTGTAGTTGTTTTGGCAAAGGGGATAAGAAGAGGGATTTAAAATTTTCCGCAAGACTCCAATTTTGATCCACCCAAAATTGCTAGGATTAGACGAGAAATTCATACCAAACACAATAAGAGAAACGTATAAATTGCATGTACTATAAGGCTGTGTTTGGGTACAAGGGAAAAAAGGAGATGAATGGGTGAATAATTTAGGTGGGGGAATAGAGAGGCAGAAAAGAAAGAGATATATGATTATGAATAGAAGGATATTAACATTAATCTACTCCTTTTTATCACTCTTAAACACAGAACATGAAGGTAAAACAAACCACCTAAAATGGTGGCCGGTTCAGCAGGTATAAAACAAATTATCTGGGAATTACTTTTAAAAAATAACTGTGCGGGGCACTATGAAAGAGAGAAAGCATATATGTATCTGTCAATTGTGACGTGAAATAACTTAACTGTAAATTTGCAACAAGTAAAAAATGACTAGACTAAATCTACACTACTTTATGGCAGTACCGGGGCAAAAAAACTATATGGAGACTTTAATGCTTATTTTTCCTCTTGCCTCTCTTTCTAGAACTAGTTTCGGGCGCTTCCGCTTCTTCAGCCTTCTGCTCCGCCTCCAATATGGCCAGCTGCACCGTAAGCAAAATTTACAAAACATCAATCGGATATGGCAAACCAAACACATTTCTAAGACAGATTCAGACACTGAATCCAGAATTTCAGTTCTAAAACTAATAGTTACAACAAACCAAAAAGGCCGTTGGTTTTTAAGAACCTTTGTACAGCCAAAGAATTACCTCGTCCAGAATAGGTTTAAGCTCTCTGTATCGAGCTTCAGCGAGATCAAAACCGTCTTTCCGAAGCTCCTGCAAACGAAACCAAGGCAACATTATCTGATGCACGTGAAAAACAGAAAGTACATCAAACAAGAAACATGAGTAGAAAGCCGTGTTGTTCCTTTCTGCACTATTTTCAATTCAAACATGCCCGAAAAGATCGAGTTAGAAATTCAAAAGGCGGCAGAGAGAAAATTTAGCAGATCAATAAAATTAATTGAATTGAAGGGTGTAAAAAAGGTCCTGAACATAAATATATTGGACGTTAAAGGATGATGCTTCACACCTTTCCAGTGTGTTGAGTGTGTTCATGTGCAGCCATTTGCCAGTATAAATTCGTACGCCGGTAGAAATCTCGCAATGACTCTCCAGGCTTCACATAAAACATAAAAGTGAACATCAGTCAACGTGGTGATAGAAAGAATGAAAAATCAAACTAGGAGCTTTAAATTTGGCCCAGGGAGGCGACAGAAAGACTGGTTATATACGCAAAATAAGCAAGAGTCAAAATGTATAAGCTAAATGACAACTGGGACAGGGAAACACCGTTGGAGTTCTTTGTGAATCTGAAAGGCCGAGACTGGCTCTTATTTGCTCTATCCTTGCCCGTTTCTCCTTCCTTCGAAGATTCTTTCCCTCACCCTTGATTAAAGCAACAGCATCGCCCAAATGTACTGATCCATCTTTGCTACTCTATACACACAGAAAAGTAGCAATTAAATAAAAAGAGGGTTTAATCATTTCCTTGTATGTAACAAGCAAAAATCTTTCTAGCTGTGCAGGCATGGAATTCAAATGAGACTCAAAATGCAAAACTACCACAGAAAAAAATGATGTGAAACCACCAAAAGAGGACACTTTTTAGTCGTTAGAAGTAAAGCATAAGAAAAATTGGGAGAGTACGGAAAGGCACCTCTGGCTCATCATCATCATCACTCTCGTCGCTGTTGCTATCACTATCATCTTCACCTTCATCTTCCCCATCATCTTCATCCTCATCTTCATCCTCGGAGGCTTCTACCCATTCAGATTTGGACGCCTGCATCACACATGCAGTCAGGCAGAAGCAAATGACATACAACAAATCATATAAATGGCCAATTCATCAGACATCCAATTTGTCAAAAAAAAGAAAAAAAAATCTAAAAATAAAGACGGGATGGGTTCGGAAGTTTATTGGGAGTGAAGACATTGGTGCAAATAGCATAGACAGGTTAAAAAATCAAAGCGACTTAATTGCAAGTTAAATTGTCCTTTTTTATCTTATCACAAGGAAGTCAGAAAATTAACATTCACAATTCAACACATAGTTTCACCATCGTCAGAACCATGACAAACAAAGATGTATGAACATTTTTATGTAGAAAGGAGACTGTTACAAACCGGTATGATGCACTTCCATTCGTCAAGTTTGCTAAGATTAAGCGAATACAAATCATCGAGCGTAATTTCTTGATCTTTAACCTCCATCATACCACCATATACGTATAGTGTATCTCGCCCCACGACAATGCAGGAATTGATTCGTCCACAGGGCTTCACTATCTAATAAAAAATAAAAATAAAAGAGTTCATAACAACTCAAGAAATCAACTTAAAAATAAAGCTAAATTGATGATGAGAAAAGGCCATCCAGCAAGACAAACCTCTGGTAAACCAGAATTTGGTAAATCCAATTTAGCAGTGGATTCTGGAATCTTTCCATTCGATTTAGCAGCTAATCCACCATCATCAACAGTAATGCTTGTTGTCATATGCTGTGACATTTTATCAATGTCACTTTCCATGTCATCCGCTTCTTCATCATACTCTGATTTCTCATCTTTGTCGTTTGTTGCAAGCTCCTCTACTTCCATAGAATTTGTCTTATCATCACCATTACCCCTTTGTTCAGAACTCTTTTTTAACTGTGCAATATAAACAACAATGAAGCCAGTAATAATCTGAACAAGAGAATCTTGACAAAGTAATCCCTATTATCTTTTCAAAAAATGTAAAAACCTAAGCTGAACAATATAACGTATATAAAAATCATAGGTTATCCATATTAAAATTTGACATGGTTAAACCTTCTTCGTTGTTTTCTCCTTCCGCAGCTCCAATGGATACCAGCGACGGCTGTCAAATTGGAAGCCATAAAGTTCATCCAAGAACAAGCTCATCATCACATCACCTGCATGCAAGAAACAAGAAATAATTATGGAAAAATATATTGACAAAAAGCACGGACTTATTCAACTTGCCGCATAGATGCATGTGTCACATAAATAAAGACATTATAAAAATAGGATACAAAGGATTTATTTCGGAAACACTACCTTCCTGTGGAAAGCAAAATAAAATAAACAGATAAACTAGAAGTCATGACACAGAAAATGTTAAAAACTAACCTTCAACTTCCATATCCACCACCCCTCCAAACAGCAAAGCGCGCCTCTTATGAACACACATGGAGAACCCAGCACGAGGCCCTGGAGGCATCCCACTTTTCTTTACCTATTCCAAGGTAATTAGCATTTGTGAACAACCCCACATATGGCAGATTTTGTTTTTAGAACAAAATCAGAAAGACGCTTTGGATTGTATGAATAGTAAGGTATTGCATTATGGAAAAGCAAGAACCTTGTTCCATTCCCAAGTTTTAGGATCAAGGGACCACATGTCAGAATGAACATTTCCTTTCTCGGAGCCGCTCTTATCGGGTGAAATTTCTTTGGAGTAGCCACCGTATAAGAAAATCTGCCATGTCCAAGGAGGTAAAACAAATTTAGAAACCTTACAGCAAAAAAGACTTGGAGCATTAAACTGCCTTTCTAAAAAAAGGGTATCTTTCATTTGCTCACCTCATCCTGGTAAACAAAAAACTGAAAACCACTTCTGGCACTTGGCCACATGGATCCAGGCCTAGGCTTTATTTCTTGCCACTGAAAATTGCAACACGCCAAATTTTTTTTGGTAAATAACACATTCAACCAATAACGATACCGGCTTAATGCAAAGGGCCAATCTATATTTACCTTGAATTGATCCAAGTCAAAAACATACAAATCATTGTAATACCTGCATAAATAAAGGACAAAGTTCCATAAACCCCCTAAACAACAGAGAAGAATACTGTTACCATGGACTGAGTAATTATTACAAAAGCCCTCAAAATTATTTTAAAGAAAAATAAAAATCAAAAGTGAATGTTTTAAGCAATATATATGTGTTTCCCACCACATATATGAGCCGAATGCAAAATCATTTTAGGAAAAAAAAAAAAAAAAAAAAAAAAGTTATTTACAAGTGTTTTATCCAAAATAAAAAGATAGGAAGAGGATCAATTATGATTAACGTCCACCAAATTGTTTGGATGAGAATACTAAGTACGTAAGATGGCATACACTATGAATTCTAAATCATAAACTAACAATAAAACTTTTGAAATGTGAAGAATCCGTCAACAACCTCACTTCTCTAAGAGTGTCATAGAAGCCACCAAAAACAATCAGCTTGTGCTTGTATAGTACCTGGAAGAGAAACAAAAAATAAACACAAAAGTTCATCTTAAAAAAACAGTAATTGGATGAAGAATGGACTGATTTATACAACAATGTGAAAATGTCACATACTAGAACAAAGAAATAATTCATGGCAACTTGGAATGTAAATACAATAAAGATAATGTAATTTATATAAATAGAAATACTAACTTTTCAAATTCATTTGAGCATAATAAGTAAGAATGTCATGTCCCAGTCGTGAGTATAAAGACTATAGCATTGGAAATGCAATCACAATTCTTTCTAATGGAAACGAGAATCAAACGCATAGATTCCAAAAACTCATATTTACCATTCGATGACCTGACCGTGGACTTGGACACCCTTTCAAATTGAGTTGTTCCCATTGATTTGTCTTCAAGTCTAACATCCAAAAGTCCTGAAAATGCAAAACACAATGCAGCTTGTAATCCTTAAAACTTGCTGATACCTAGGTTTAACAACCCAAACAAATCTACAAAAAGGTAAGTGTACAACAGGACTCACCTTGTAGTGATGGAACCTCTCTTGATTTGGAGACGTAAACTCGCCACCTAATGTCAAACAAATGCAATCGCGTTATTTATGCAAAATCATATTTGCACATACTCTCATGTTTATGTCATTCAAAAGTTTTTTCAGTCTACCAAAGATATAAAGATAATTCTTCCAAGCAACTGCTTGGTGGGCACTTCGAGGCGGCGGACTATTGGGACTTGAAATTAACTTCCATTCCTGCTTTTCAATGTCATACCGGTAAAGATCACCGTAGACAAACGTCTGCAGCGATACAAATTGATGCGCCAAAGATAAGCAACAACAGAAAAGTAAGCTTATTTATATCAGATCCTACAGACACGTAAAGATTAAAGAATTTCTAGAACTAACCTTGTTACCATTGTAGAATTCGCCTCCATAGAGGATCAATTCAGTTTCTTTCAATGGGTTAACGTTCAGCTACACAATCAGCACAGACATTAAAAATAAATAAATAAATAAAAACCTGAGGCATCCTCTTAAATTATAAGTTTTAACCAAAAAAAAAAAAAAAAACTTACCGTACAGTTTGATCTTCGAGATGGAGCTGGGACATTATCTTCAATGTGGACTTCCTTCTTCA
The DNA here is from genome assembly GCA_012066045.3 of Morus alba. Lineage (NCBI taxonomy): Eukaryota > Viridiplantae > Streptophyta > Magnoliopsida > Rosales > Moraceae > Morus > Morus alba. Next base: position 3,433,586 of record CP050231.2, read on the forward strand.
TGGCTTCCTCCTTTTGTATACTCAACTGTTTAACACCGCAACAATGTCAAAAACTTCCAAAATTTAACAAAACCACCACCATTATCTTCTCTTTCACCAACGGAATGACGAAAATCCAATCAAAAACTAAACTTTGTCACTTTATCACATCCACAAGAACTAGTACAAATTTCCACAAAGGCACAACCTTTTTTTTATGATCAAAATTTTCAAGCTAAAGGGACACAATTTGATTGTTCATCAAATGCCCATTACTCTTAAGATAAAATATAAAACGAAACTTTATTGTGTCAAAAAAAAATCCAAAAACTCCATAAACATCACACGCCACAATAACTGGTTCAAATTTCCACAAAGGCACAACTTGTTTTGATGATCGAAATTTTCAAGCCAACGGAACATAATTTGATTGTCCATCGAATACCCATTACTCCCAAAAGCAAAAATGTGAATAATATTACAGAAGAGAATGAGTTTATTTACCAGAATGGCATCAATGTCGTCTTCAGGAGAGAGCTTTTTGGTCTCTCGGCGAACTCTCTTTTCCTCTGCTTTCACGGTTTTCTTCTCGGTTTTCTCTTTTCCTCTCCCGGGCTTCTTCGTTTTCTTCCCCATCGTTTAGCGAAGCCAGAGCTCGAAGCTTTCTGAAGTTCAGAGCAGACTCCAGACGACAAAGTGGAAAACGCCATGGAAGCGGCACTATAAGAATTGGAAGTACAATGAATGATTTTGTGTGCGTCTCGATACGGTGTCGTTTTGAGGGGAATAGTAAACTTTCGAGTTTCGAGCTTCACTACGCAGTTTGGCACCAAAATAAATTTATAGAAAATTCTTTTTTTTTTTTTGAGAGAGAGAGGAACAAAAAATCATTTACTACAACGATATTTGTTTTTGCTTTTAATCAGATAACATAACTATTAGTGAAATGAAAGTATCCTAAATTTCTACTCTATATTAATTTCAAAGCGATCTATTTATACATGTACAATAAGTTTTAATCTCAATTTAATTACCGTATATATTAAAAAAATAGTCACATTTCAATATATTTTTTACATTTATATGTTATATATACATGTGCATATGCTAGTTCCAATTACAATTAAAGTTTTTTTAATAGTATTTTCTCTTATAAAGATTTAAATTTTAACTTTTTCTACTGTAATATTTTCTTCACATAAATTCACTTTTTAACTCAAATTTCAACTTGAACGAGCGAAACAAGCGGGTTATTAGAGCATTAAAATTTATATGTAATGTTTAATTGATGGGGATTATTAGAGCATTAAAATTTATATGTAACGTTAAATGATGTGTCAATGACATATTCTGACATTTGAGCTAATGTAATACTAATATTTATGTTGAATATGATAAATGTCAAATAGTGATAAAATCATTGTTTTTAATGTATTGATTAACTCTTTCTTTTAATCACTACAACATTATTATTTTCAAATTATTTTAATACTCTCTTAATATTCTTTTAATATTATTTTATTATTATTGTTTTTAATACTAATTTTCTTTTAATATTTAAATTACACTTTTTTGGGAAGGATTTAAAGTTTACGCTTTTAAAATTTAATAATTATATTAAAAAGTAGATATAACAATTGAAATAGCAATAGCACATCAAATATGTTTATTTTTATATTTTTAAATTACAAAATTTAGAAATGATATTGATATTTGCATTGAAAATGGTTTTATAAAAATGTTCTAAATTCTTTTAAGAAAATTAAATATTCATTGAAAATCAAATAATTGTATCTTCCTATATTACTTCAGTTATTTGTTATATTTCCCTTTTTTCTCTTTTGAAGGAAAGGTATCTCAACCGCTCAAGCATACAAAACGACATGATAGATACAAAATGGTACGTCGTATAGTGTTTAAACTTTGTTGCCGTTTAACTGAAACGTTGTTAAAGGCCTTTTCGCTCATGTGTTCGGGTCTGAATCCATTTACTAAAAACATTCCAAACTTAAATTATAGCTTATATGAGAAAAAAAAAAAAACTATAATAAAAATTTAAAATTTTTATAAAAAAAAAAAAGAAAACACTATAATTATAAAAGTTTGAATTTTTATGAAAAAAATACAGTAACTATGAAACTTAAATTGTGACTTGAGTTCAAGCTATAAATATTCATTCTTTTTATAAATTTATGGTCATTCATTTCACCGATTTGAGTTTAAAATTTGAGTTTTATTATAGTAAAAAGTTCTCAAAAATAATCACATCTAATTTTTATGACAGTAAAAAGTTATCGCATAAAATTATATCTCAATTCAAATTATAAACTCAAATAAGTGAAGTGAATGTGTTTATATATAGTTTAAGTCTGAAACATTGAACATTTTGTCGTTTACTCTCGTTGTTATTAGCCTGGCGACACGTCGCATAAAAGTCAAAATAAAAATAACCTGTCACTTTCTTTGATTCGAGTTTTTAATTCGACGTGTCGAGTCGAGCAAAAAGTTAGATGTGATTGTTTGTAACCCTAAACTCGAATTAAACGACATCCAACTATTTTCAACCCAATTAAACGACATCCAACTATTTTCATAGCAAAAAAGGATATCCAACTATGAAACAATAAAGTCGTTCACGGGACGACAACATCTTGAAAGGAAACGACAAAATAGATACTTTACAATTTAAACTACAAATAAACAACCAAAGGTGCACATCTAGTATAAAAGTTTAGAATTTAAAGTGTATTTAGAAATACACATTTACTTTGAAATCGTACTCTGAAAACAGACTAACATCTCTTACCGACTATTTGATTTTCTGACTTCAACAGTAGCAATTAGTACAGTGCATCATTTCCTGAGTTGACAAGACTATTGATGGATTTGACTGAACCTGTTGTCTTGACGTAATGGCCACCACAAGTTGAGCGAGGTGTTCGACGTCTGTTATCCTGCATAGGCTCTCGACGTCTAAATGACACTTTAGCTACAGTTGTTCTCTCGATGCCAGCAACCGATTCTCAACGAAAAAGCTTCGGCGTTTGTCGTTTGGAGAATAGTCGATTACTTGATCATGATGTAACAAAATCTAAAGTGTATCTAGAAGTACACATTTACGTTGAAATCGTACTCTGAAAACAGGCACGTCATTTAAATTAATCAGCATATATAGTATTTGCGGAGGAGAAGCTACATGTCGTTCTACGTGACAAAAAGTCCTGACATGAAAATAATGTACCTAAACTTTGAGCTTTCTTAGCCAAAAAAATAAAAATAAAAATAAAAAATTGAGCGGTAATGTTTTCAATTTCAACAAAGAAAAAGCAAAAATAACCGAAATGTCGTTTTTAGCATGTTTCATTTGAACAACACTACGACCTGACGTTCTATACATGTACGTACGTACACTGATACAAGAGAACATGCTTTATAGAAAACTGACATTGTCTTAGATCTCTTTAATTTAAACACGTCCATAGGCACTTGTGGTAGTATGAGTAAATAACATTAAATTTACATATAAGTGACATAATATTATGAAAAAAGGATCAAAATGGCATTTTATCAATAAACAACACATCGTTTAAGGTGAAGTCGACAATTGTTTCTTAAGTAGGCAACGAATCCTGGAAGGAAAACATGAAATATAATTATGAGGTTTTATGAGACAAATTACGGTCTCGTTTATTTTACCGATTTGAGTTTTATTACAGTAAAAAACTCTCCGAAACAGTCACATTTAACTTTTTTATTATAATAAAAAGCTCTTACATAAAATCACATCTCAACTCAAATCAACAAACTAAACGGGCTCTAAATACACGCAAGCATTCATATACACATCCACATGGATAGACACGTGCGTTAGATAAGATTTCGTTTCTATAGTTGCACAAGCAACAAATACATTTTCCATTTAAATGACAATGAACTTTTACATTGAAAACTACATGTCGTTATCCTCCTGAAATATCTCTACCGACTACAAATGTCAATCAAATGCTTTCCATCTTTCCCCCAGTTATATGTGTAGACCATTTTGAGCACTCTTCCTGTTTATTCTCTTACTATCATTTTCTTCGTCATTTTTTGACAGGTATATGAAATCTCTGTCGTGTCGTTTATTAGCCACCCACAAAATAACACAAACGTGGTTTTATCACTTATCAATGAAATATAATTAATCAATAAGCTAAGTTGTTAGAGCACCTATAATGTAATATTATAATTAATGTGTCAATTATAAATTTAATATTTGAGTATAAAAAAACTCTCTAATGTAATACTATTTTTTATGCTAAATTTCTCCTATGATATACTTTGTAGCAAATTTCTCACCAAATATAACATATGAGAAATTTAGCATTTAATTATTATTAGTTGAAATGTTTACTTTTTCTATGTAATCAATGCAACATTTGAATTTTCTAATTATTTTAAAAATAAAAGTTTACTTTTATAACTTTCAAAACTTAATAATTATAGAAAAAAGTAAATTTAACATTTCAAATAACATTATGCATTGGAGTAAAAATAAAAATAGCATATATACCATATCACACTTTTTGATGGTAAATATACAATTGGCATTAACATTTACAATGAAGAAGGTCTTAAATGGTAGAGTTATTTTAAGAATAAATTGCAACAATGCACCCCAAATTATTCGGTTTTTAATATATCACGAACGTTTGATTTTGGCAAACTACACCGTGAACTTTAGAATCAATTGCAATTGAGGCCCAATAAGAGATTGCGTTATCAAATTGATTGTTCGATACACAAGATTTGCACATGATATGGTTTGAAAAGTGACGATCTTCATCTTTCATGTGCGAATATTATGTGTTTAACTGTCAATTTAATGACATTCGTTAACTATTGGACCTCAATTGCAACTAATTTTAAAGTTCAAAATGCATTTTGTTAAATTTAATAATTTAGGGTATGTAAAAACCAAATAATTTAAGGTGCACGGTGCAATTTAATCTTATTTTAAATCAAGGAGTTTCTTCACTTTTATAAATTCTACTTAATTTCTGGTCGTTCCACCTATTTAACCACCATTCTTCAATTTATTGCTGGAAGGGTATTATGTCGCCTTTTCTTCTGCATATATATGGGATTTCCTGGCCAGATAAATAATGAATGTGTTTGAAATTTATTTTAAAATAATGTTATTTTTTCTATAAAAATAAAAATGAAAACGTTTTCAATCTCAGACATATATTATTTTTATAAATGCGTTTAGTAATTTTATCAAGAGATTGTTTTCAGTATAAAAAAATCTATTAATGTCTCTTTCTCACTCTCTACTCGAGAGAGGAGAAAACAAAAATAAAAAATAAAAAATTATTAAAAGTCATTTTTTCATTTCTCTCCCATTTAACACTAAACTAAAAAATCGTTTTCATTTCTATTTTTTGTTTTTATTGCGCTAAACGCCATTTGATAAATGTTTTTATTTTTTCTTTCTCAAAAAAAGTGAAAAATAAAAATAGAATCAATTTTAAACACGACCAATGTCTCCCTTCAAGTAAAAGCACTACATCCATCATGTGTGAATGAAGAAACATGTTCCTTTTAGAGTTTGACTGAGTTTTAAACCACATGCACTTCACCCATCATTTAATGTTTTAAATATTTATCAAAAGAGATGCAATATCCCCAATTAAAAACATATTAATGTCCCGTGATTAGTGCAACGATAAAAATATCTTTTCATCTTTCTCTTTTTAAGATGCGCTCGCCGTATCGAGAACTCGATATTTCACAGCCTTATTTAGAACCCCTATCGGGTTAATTCCTCAATAGACAAAATTGAAACCACTAAAAAGAAGAGCCTTCAATATTCCACCTAAATGTAACCTGGTCTCTCCTTGCCAATTAAGGTTCTTAAACTTTTTGTCTTGATTAAGTAAAGCCAAGCTCTGCCACACTTAGCACTTCAGTATTGGTACCCTTTTCTCTCTTCTTTTAAAACATGTATTAAATCCTTTACTTTTTGCTGCCCTTGTCTCTCAAAAGGAGAACCCACTGATATTTCAAGTTTTGAAGTGTATTATTATATAGGGGGTGGGGAAAAAAATGCCATTCCTTGCGCGTGCAAATGATTTAACTTTGTTTATATTTTCTTGCTTCTAGAGTTATACCCCTGGCTAGTCTCTAAAGAGATCTCTGGCCACTGACTTGTATTTAAAAAAAAAAAAAAAAAAAAAAAAAATCTGGTATACTCTCAATTCATTATATAAAATAAAGAAGAAATATGTTCCAAACAAAAATTGGAGTTTTACTTTTTCATCCATGTATAAGAGTTTTACTTTTAAATGGAATTTTTTATGCTGCCGGATACTTTTTCCCGTCACTATACCGAGATACAATAATTTATTAAATTTTACGTTAGAACTTGTAAACTCAAATGATTAGTAAGTTACGATAAACTTGTGATTTTGAAAGAATACGATAAATCGTTTGAGTTTGCAAGTACTAATGTAAAATTCATAAATTATTGTAAAATTAACGGTGTATAAGTCTCGTGAGATTAATTCGAGACGAGTATAGCCTGTTCTGGACACTGGCTAAAAAGGAAAAAGAAACTTAATCCTTACTTAAAAGAGGGAAACAATGTTCATTTAGCTTTTCAATTAACACATTGATTCTTCATAATTCCCTATTTCTGTTTGGTCTTGGCTTTGTTAAGAACTTAAGGTCCACCAAATTAAGGACCGGATTAGCTGGACATATTAAAATGGGATTGATTAACCTGCTACGGTACTATACTAGGGACAATGGCATAGTTTCTTTTATTATTGTTCTTATTTGTTTAATTGGCATGCGCTAAACACAGCTTTTAATGTATTCTACTTTTGCAAATTTATAATCATTTGCTTCTATATATATTCTCAGTTCCTAGGCACTTTTTATAGTTAATGTTCTTGTATTTTTGTTTTATTTTTCTGGCTATATATTCTCATCATTGACATTTTAATATTTATGGTCCTAGGAATAAAGGATTAAGAAGGAACGGTCGCTGCCATATTGTCTTTGCGGATTAAGAAGGAAAGGTCTTCAAACTTAAGATTGAGATTCCTTCAAATTTTTGTGAAAAAAAAAAAATATTTTCAGATCATTCAAAGATCTCGACTTTGGAATTTTTCAGCTGCTATAGTCAAGAAAACGATTTCTTAGCGACTCAAATTAGTAGCGATACATTCAAAAACAAATTTAATTTATTATTCTTGGGCCAAATTTTTTTTATAAATATGAAATTTCATGGAAAGATGTAATGATTTTGTGGTGCCCGTTGTGACTACAGACAAGATCCACACCCCTGGATGTTCATAATCTATGCTGCTGTTGTCATATGTATCAAACCATTCAAAAAAAAAAAAAAAAATTTTTGACAATGATGAAATACCAACCCATTAAACAAATTATGAAACAAAATACAATTCTTTTGTTCTAATTTGGTAGATAAGAGAACAAAACAAAAGTTTAAGCATATCTTCATAGCTAGCTGCATGCCAAATATCAATTCATATTAAATATTTTTTAAAAAAAAAAAAAAAAACCTTTATAAGACAGCTGTCTATTAGTAAAAAAAAAAATATATATATATATATATATATATATATATATATATAGTTGGTTTTGTTTGTTGTTGTGTTTTTGTGTGTGTGTGTGTGTGTGTGTTTCCCATAAATCAGGCTGTCGAAGGGTGGATAAGTGGCAATAATATTAATAATTAGCATTCCGAAATTACATAGAATCACAATATACATATACATGTTAGCAACTAACCGTGCATATATATAGAAATTGGGGTGTAGCATTGCATTTATAATTTATTTTATGTGATAGTGATATTGAAAGGATGTAACAAGAAGAGAAAAAATTATTGTTAAACTCGTTTAAGGCACTGTTAAGTAGCATGTTATACCTAATAAGTAGCATGTTATACCTAACTTCTATGTATTATAGGGACCATAACAAACCATATGTATATGCATATAGAGCACTTCTTTTTGTCTCTATGGTATTTTGAGTCCCATTTCTGATGATGTGTCAATCTTTTATAGATTAAAGCACTTAATTTTTCAACTCTTTTTTCTTTTAAAGAAAAAAATAAGACCCACATACACATGTCAACTTAAGAGAAGTATGTATTGAATAAAAAGGGAGTTACATAGCATATGTCGTGTATATATATTAAAAAATAGTCAGGATATCACTGGTGTTAAGTACCATAATTAACAGAATTTTAGTTGATCATTTATGGATTACATGGTATAATACTCACATTTTATCAGTGTAGTGCTCAATACCACCATTGTCATATACAACATTATTCATATATATATATATATATATATATTTTGTATGTGTTTTTACCATATTTAAATAAATTATTTATTGAAGAAGAGCACCAATGAACTTCCAAGTCTAGTCATATTATTCCAACACAACCAAACTATGGACAGTAGCTATAATGGAATCAGGAAAGGAATTTATAGGAAATCAAAAACATAAAAATCTCCAATACGATCAGACAGGATTCCCAACATAGGAGTCCTTGTTTGTCTAATGTCATCAGGCTCCAGTCTCCACACCATAATGGACCATCATACGTAAGTGCCAAGTCAAAACTCAAAACTACTTTCAAGCTCCAAGCCGTATTTGCTATTTTTTCTCTTTGTAACCACAACTTGAAATTTGTATTTTGTATGTGTTTATAGCATTTATTTTCCTCTATTTTACATTAGATTCCAATCAGCCAAATAAAATATACGTTAAGCCAGATAATGAGACGCCTTTTATTCCAAAACCCAGAAGCCCCCATAATAACCTAAATATACACTATATAGTATACTATCTCTCTCTCTCTCTCTCTCTCTCTCTAAAACACACATAAAGTTGCTTCTTGTAACGCCTAACTCTTCTCACACTTTATCTATATCTCACCCGGCATGACTCACATTTGTCCCTAATACCGGAGAGATCAAAAGATTCCTTGTTGTTTTTTCTCTTCACCAAATAGCCTATAAGAGAGAGAGAGCAATATGGGAATTGAGTTATGTCCAAAAATGGGAAGTGGGTTTTGGAGGAGAGTAGTGAAGTCATGGAAGAAAGGAGAGAAGATGTTGAATGATGGGGTTTCAAAGAGCTTTGTTGGGAGGTACTTCAAGTTAGAGGCAAGAAAGAGCAGCTTCACAAAGGAGCTTAGGGCTGGTCTAGCCACTTTTCTCACCATGGCTTACATAATTACCGTCAATGCCACGATCCTCGCCGACTCCGGCGGGACATGTTCCGTCGCTGACTGTACTTTTCCGGCCAACCAAACGGCCACATATGATGATTGCATGCTCAAGCCAAATGTTGGTTACCAAGCTTGCCTTGCAAGGACCAAGAGTGACCTCATTGTGGCCACTATTGTATCAGCCATGGTTGGGTCTATTGTTATGGGGGCCCTTGCAAACTTGCCTTTGGGCCTGGCTCCTGCCATGGGCCCAAATGCCTACATGGCCTATAACATGGTAGGCTTTCATGGAACTGGGCCTATGTCTTACCAAACTGCTCTAGCAGTGATTTTGGTTGAGGCGTGTGTGTTCATGGCCTTATCTGCCCTGGGGATCCGAGCTAAGCTGGCTAGAGTCTTTCCTCGTCAAGTTAGGCTTGCTTGTGCAGCGGGAATTGGGCTTTTTATTGCTTTTGTGGGCCTTCAGGCCCACCAGGGTGTGGGTCTTGTTGGGCCGGATCCATCAAATTTGGTGACCGTCACTGCTTGCACTAGTATAAACCCGGAAACAGGTGAGTGCCTTGGTGGGAAAATGAGGAGCCCAAAATTCTGGTTGGGGACAATTGGATTTCTAATCACTAGCTTTGGCTTAATGAAGGATGTTAAAGGTAGCATGATTTATGGTATTCTGTTTGTTACTTTTATATCATGGTTTAGAAACACACCTCTCACATATTTTCCTGGTAACCCACTTGGTGACACAAATTTTAACTACTTCAAGAAAGTTGTGGATTTTCATGGAATCCAAACAACAGCAGGGGTCATTACCTTTGCACACTTCAATAGAAGTGAGGTATGGGTGGCTTTGGCAACCTTGTTATATGTAGATGTTCTGGCCACAACAGGTACGTTGTACACAATGGCTGAAATTGGGGGTTTGTCAATGAGCATGGAAGCTTTGAAGGCGAATACTTGGCCTACATTGTCGATGCAGGCTCAACGATTGTGGGGGCCGCGCTTGGCGTCTCGACAACAGCAACCTACATAGAATCGATGGCCGGGATAAGAGAAGGCGGTCGGACAGGACTAACAGCTGTGGTTGTAGGCTTGTGTTTCTTCTTTTCATTGTTTTTCACTCCTTTATTATCAAGTGTACCTCCCTGGGCAATAGGGCCATCACTAATCATGGTTGGGGTGATGATGATGAAGGTGGTGAAAGACATAGATTGGGGCAACATGAAAGAGGCGGTTCCGGCTTTTGTGACCATACTTCTCATGCCGCTTACATACTCCATATCCAATGGAATCATTGCCGGGATCGGGGTTTACATTGCTCTTAGCCTCTATGATTGGATTGTACGGCTGATCAAGTGGTTGATGAAGCTGAGAAGAATGGTTGTCAAAGAGCATAACCAGGTTTCTGCCTCAGCTGGTGCAGACCCAACAATTGAAATGATATGAAAGCTTTTAGGGTCAATGTTAGTTTGGTGTTTTAAGCAAAAATAGGACTTTTTATGAGTAGCAGATTATCTAGGGAAACTCTTTTAGATTTGTAGACAACAATGTGTGATCTATTAGCAATGGGTGCACAAGGTGTGACTTGAGAGCTCAAGAGCTCGTGTTCGCAAGGAATCTTTAGAATATTTCGAGTTTTCGACGTCTAACTTGTACAGACATTGATAGTGGATCAGTTTGCTTGGTTAATTTCATCTTAGTTTTCCATTTCAGAAGGTTGAAACGTAGTTCTTATTTATCTTCTTTTTAATGTCCCAGAAGTAATTAACTTCTTCACAATCTTCAGATTTAGTAACGAAATATGTGAAGCAAATTATACTAGTAATTGGTTTTCATTCATTCAGAAACTAAGGCTGTTCACATGTGATAGAAAATATCAAAAGGGTTTGATGATAATTTCTAGTTTCTGCCACCTAGTAATAGATTATTTACACTATTTTTCAGTTCTTACACGAAGACGAAGTACTTGTTTGCAAAGGGAAATGTGAACTTTCTATCTTTTTTACTTTGGAACTACAGTGAGTGCATATATACCGTCAGATTCAACTTCGAGAGTAAAACAACACTGATCTCCAGACTTGATGTGATTTGCTTTGCTCAAACCCGCCCAACCAGACGCTAAAACCGTCAAGCCTGGTTTCTCATGGTAGTTTACTGGCCACAATCTCTTGGCAGAATCTCGAATGTACACCGTCTTCCTTTCTACATCAGCTCTGCCCCTCACAACTGGAAATGGCAAACACTCTGGCAACTCCTGCATTTGTATCAGAAGGGAGGTCAAACTAGCTAGTTAAACGAAACTAAAAGAAACCACTCAATCACTCAGACACCACAATTCAAATATTCACCCAAAATACAGTATTTTAGAACTCAGAAACAACACACGAGAACGCCAACTTTGCGCCTTCACAATAATTTTGTACCCTACTTTAGAGAAAATTGCATCTTCATGCCTTCGTCCAAAAATTGAAAGGTAAAAAATTTCAACTTGGGTTTAACCTCTACTTGTTTAGCATATTATGTCAGACGTGGGAGTGAGATGTGTCACAGAGATATTGATGAAAAAACCAAGAATAAACAAAGCAAAATTCCATACGTGCATGAGATCATCAGATATGCCATCTCACAAAAGAAATACAAAGGTCTTTGAAACAAAAGCAAACAGCAACACTATAACATTACTTCAGCCAACAAAACTAGATTAGGAGTCAAGAATAGAAATCTGCACAGGAAAAGAAAAAATCCGTAAGGAGAGAGGTCGACATACAATAAAAGATTCACCGCCAATAGCCAACAAGGGAGAGAATGTGGGAGAACGTTCATCTAAATCAACGACTTCAGTCTTCACCGCCACTAGAGGAACTCTAGTCCATGGGGAGAAGGTGGGAAAACTTCCATCAAAATCAATGCTTTCAGTTTTCACCACCACTTGAGGGACTGTACAACCAAGAAGCGTGTCTTTGGTGACCCCTGAAGATTCCCCTGTATTTCATTTGATTACAAAGGTACTTTAGGATCATTTGCATACATATATGTACGCACACACACACAAACACTCAGCATTGGATGCCAAGCAGTTAAATAAGTATGGCTAAGCCTACAATCTGCATCACTAAGTGTTGCAAGGATAGAATATTTCAGACTTCACCGCAAAGTTTTCCCATGATCTCCTGACTGCAGGAGCTGATTTATTTTCCATGGGCTCTTTCTTTACAACCTTCATAACTTTAGCTGTTTAATGAAAACCACAATTAAAAGAAATTTATTTAAGATATCAGATAATAAAAATATTGAACAATCTCAATGGAAAAGGAAACATAGCAGCTTGAAGGAGCACAAACCAGATTGACCATTTTCAGTTCCAACTAAATTAACAGGTTCTGCTTTGACCATTTGAACAACACTATCGGCTTTCACCACTGGAGCAACTCCTTCAGTTTTCGCCACTTGAGTTTTCACCACTTGAACAACTGTATCTGTTTTCGCCACTTGAGCCACTTCATCAGTTTTCACTACATGAGCAACGCCATCACTAGTCACCACTTGACCAACCATATCAGCTTTTGCCACTTGAGAAGCCCTACCATCCTGTCTCACACTCATGCTAATAGTGCGAAAATACTCTCCTTCGGTGAGCTTCGATGATCTCCCTGCATTTTCTAACACAAAGATATTTTGGTTCATTTGTGAACATATCTATGTGCATGCAAAAACATAAAGTTTCTTATCAGTTCCACACGCAGAAAAAAAAATAAAAATAAAAATAAAAATAAAAGGCTTATAATGAGAAGCAGTTAAACAAATGAAGCTACACTGTTGGCTCTGCATCACAAAATGTTGCAATAATACAATCCACGAAACATACCACAAACATTTTGAATAGTTTTCTGAGAGCAGGGTTTTGAATTAATTCGCACGGGATCTTCTTTAATGACCTTCATTACTTTACCTGCCTTATGAAAGAAATTGGAAATCTTGTTTAAGATATCAGATAATAAAGATACCAAAAAATCTCAAGAGAAAAGAAAATGTTGCAATTGGAAGGAGCACAAACCGGATTGACAATCTTTAGTTTCAATTGACGAGGGAGTGTTAGAGGTTTGTTAGCACTTTGACTACAGTCATTATCCTGACTATTTATTATGAAAAACTTAAAAAAAAAAAAAAAAAAAAAAAAGACATTTACCAGGAAGCTTTTGGATGGCTTCTTGACTGCAGGGATCTGATATAATCTCCATGGGCTCTTCTTTAACAACGTTCATCCTTTTAACTGTTAAACACAAAAAGAGAGATCTTATTAGAACATCACATAAAAGGTGCCAAACAGTCTCAAACAGAAAGAACACGTAGCAATTTGAAGGAACACAAACCAGATTGACAGTTTTTAACTCCAATGGAAGTGTGAACAATGGAACCGTCTGAAACACCACCAAATTTCTTTTGTGCCCATTGACAGGTGTCATTGTTTGAACACTGTTTTTGGTATAGTAAAAGTTTACTCTGATTGTTTCCTGCTAATGATCAGAAAAGAAACACTTTTACCGAACCATTGTACACAACTCAAGAAATTTCAAATGTAATTGTTAACGTTTTCTTCAAACCTTTAGCAGTCACAGGCATTGGCAAGCGATGCCAAGAACTTGGGGTGATCCAAGAATCTTTTTGTGAATGCAACGCTCCCCTTGCTATCGATTGAACTTCCTGATGTGGAGATATCACGCTCGTTACATCGGCTTTGTTGCTTCCCTCCCTGCCAGAGTAGCTCCACCTTTCAAAAAGAGACAAGTCAAAGTTACATATCCGATCCTCTTCTTGTTGCTCTCCCAAGTTTCTATTGAGCATACAGCACACTTCGAAATCAGAACAGGATGCAGTATAGGTACGTGGTGGACCATCTTTCCCAGTGGAACTATTGTCGTCCTTAATCTTTCTCCTCTTAAAGCATTTCCTACCAAAGCTCACTCTTTCACATGCCGTTCTATCATAAATCTTAACTACAAAAAGTGATTGCGTGAGCTGAAAAAACACAATGAAATCTCCAAGTTCCAGATCATGACCCGATGCGAAGTTACTCCATCCTTGATGAAAAGCAAGGAAGCCATTAACATTCGAAACCGTTACTTCCCATTGCTTCCCATTTGCATCTTCAAGAGAGACACTTTCTCCAACCAATCCTGACATCTCACTAGCAAACTTGGGAGGCAAGAACTGTAATAAAATGACATAGGTAGAACACATACTTTGCAAATACCACATAACTTCTTAAGTAATAAGCATTCATTAAAAGTGGCTAAAAGAGAAGTGGAAAGAAAACCACCGGGTTTTATCGTACCAAGACTTCAGAAAAGTCATCGCCAAGCATGACTTTGAAAAAAGACGCAACGACAGGTGATGAGCTCTTCCTCCCATGAACCAACCAACAAGTGTGAGTGCATGTTGCACAAGATTTAGCATTGCAATCCATCACCTCTCCGATCAGTGTTTTAAAATTGGATCACTGAAAATAATATACAAATTAAACAATTAATTAACTGATTAAACTATTTCAGAAACACAAGAAATGGTGATATTTTTCTTTTTTGAACAGAAAACAAAGATATCAAATAGTATTTCTTCTTCTCTTTATAACATATGAGAAATAATAACATAGCATAAGAGAAAAAGATGTCAATCCACAAGGAAATTATCTTGAAAAGAGAACAAATAAAAAAGAAGAAGAAGAAGAAGAAGAAGCATAAACAAAAATGAGCCCAAGATTTCATTATCAAGCTTCAAAAAGTAATGGTTTTAAAATAAAAGAGCATCAACCAAATGAGACAAAGTTATTCCTGCTAACAATAGAAATTTATGTCGTTTAGTATGACTTTTCACAATATAAAGCCTTAAACAATTTATTCATTAAAATTAGAAAGCTAGAGAACACCTTAAAAAAAACGATAAAACAAAAATTCCCTTAAAAATATATAAAGAATTACATATTTCCCATTTAACCAGAAAAACAGCTTATTAAACCCATGTTCTTTAATTTCATGGAAAAGTGAAAACCCAGCCTGATGATGCCTATATTAGTATCAGTATTTATAATTTAAATTGCCATTCTTTTTTTTTTTTTCTTTTCCTTAAAAAGGTGCGAGGATGTTTCCTGGGATTGCCAATATGCTTTTGTCTTGAGTACAACTAATCAAACTTGCATGGCTTTGGATTGCCCAAAAAAATAATTACTGAGCAATTATTTTCCCAGGAACCAAACAAAGATTCAGCCTTTCAGCTTAATGGACCCAAAATGAAGCCCTGGACAAACAATGCCACTCATAAAATACCCATGAAACTGTTTTCCCACGAACCAAAAAAAGTTTTAAACTTTTCAGCTTGATCAATCCAATATAAGCCTTGGAATAACAATGCCACTCAGAAAACACCTTATAGACCATTTTCTCACGAACCAAACACCAAGCTTTGACCTTTTTCGACCCCAGCACAATGTCAGTAAACAAAACTCACCAAGCTTTCAACTTTTCTTGAGATAACGAACCCGAATGGACTAGGAAAAAAAACAAAAAAATTTAACTTTTTCTAGTTGAAGAACCCAAAATGAGCCCTAGAAAATGAGAAACTACAGAAAAGCTTTACATGCATGGTTGAAACTACAGAAAAAAAAAAAAAAAAAAGTTTCTGGTACGTAAATTATGAAGAAATAGCTCTAGAAAAAGAAAAGAAAAAAGAAAAACACTGTGGGAAATACTTACGATCGTAAATGATCAGAAGCTCGCTTGAAGTTCGAAGGATTCTGGTTAGTCTTTACTCTGAACCATTCTCCGAGCAACACTCTGTTCTACGAGTACAATCCTTTGTAACACGCCAACCCAAATTATTATTATTTAAAAAAAAAAAAAAAAGCTTTTTACCGGACAAAAGCTTTATAAAAGCTTTGACGTTGAAAGAGGGTTGATGGGCTATCAGGCCTAGGAGAATTTGGGCTCAAGATTGGGTCTTCATTAGGCCTGAGTGGCCCCTGGTCGCTGCTAAAATTTTTTTTTTTTTTTAAAAGTATTATAAGTCCATTTAATTTGTTAATTTAAATTGATATGTAATTTTATATGATAATTTTTTATTATAATAAAAAAATTATATATAATTATTTTTTTAAAAAAAATTATTATAATAAAATTTAAATTTTAAACTCGAATCACTGAAATGAACGAAATCTTACTAGTTTAGCAAAAATTTTCAAATATTTTAGAAATAGTAAATAGCATAATAGTTTTAATTATTTAGTAAATGACAAATGAATAAAAATTTATAACCTATTTTAAAATTTTAATATATGATGTACTAATATTTCTCTTAGAAGAGTTTCAGTGATGATGAGAGAAAAGAAAAGAGTTTGTTGATGGTGATGAGAGAAAAATGAGAGAGAATGAACGTGGTAAATATTGCATTTACCTAATAAATTATTTATTTATTATACAAATTCAATTTTTATATTTCTGTAAAACCATTTCTGTGTATTTTGATAAACAATAAATTTATCATGTAAATCGCCAATTTACTAAAAAATACTTACCGTTTAAAACCTTAGTAAATGATAGATGAATAAAATTTTTTAATCTATTGTAAAATTTTAATATATAATGCACTAATTTTGCTATTAGAAGAGTTTAGTGATGATGAGAGAGAAGATAAGAGTTTGTGGATGGTGATAAGAGAAAAATGAGTGAAAGTAAACGTGGTAAATATTACATTTATTTAGTAAATTCTTTATTTATTGTACAAACACAAAATTATTTCTGTATTTTAATAAACAATAAATTTACTATATAAATCGCTAATTTATCAAAAAAAAAATTTTAAATTTTGTTCACTTCACAATTTAAATTTAAAATTTAAGTTTTACTATAATAAAAAGTTTTTAAAAACAGTCCTATCTAAATTTTTTATTATAATAAAAAATTATTATATAAAATTACATCTCAATTTAAATTATAAACTCAAATTAACGAAATGAACAAATTTTTACTGTTTAAAACTTTAAAGTCTTTTGTTTGACGGGTAAATGATCATTTACCACCGCATTAGAAAGAGAGAAAATGAAACGCTAGTCTCTCTTTCCTTTCTCACCCAACGCACTTATCTTCTTCGGCGATGGAAGGAGCATCGAGATTTGAATCCTTTTTTGTCCAGCCACTGCTCGTCTTCTCCATGAACAGATGGTTGATTTCTAATGATGGTGACGACCTCCGATGAACAAATCGCCTTCTCCATCGACGATTCCGCCGACTCGCGACGATCATTATCGTCCCCTAGGTTGAGCAATGATGACAGTGAACCACGTTCTCAGAAGATAGAGAACGTGAGGAGAGAAAGAGAGGGTGTGCGAGTGAGAGGAGAGAGAAAGAGGGAGGGCATCCGAGAGATCAAAGAGAGAAGGAGAGACGGCCTCGTTCACTTCGTAAATTCGAGTTTTCAATTCAAGTTAAGATGTGACATTTTTTGAGAGCTTTTTACTGTAGTAAAAAATTTTAATGTGACATTTTTCAAGAACTTTTTACTGTAAAAATTTAAAATTAAAAATTTGAATCAGTGAAGTGAACAGGGCCTTTAGTTGGAGAATCAGAAAATGAGACAATTTTATGACATTTACTAAATGTAAAATTAAAAAATACTACAAATTTTAATTACTCCATCCATTTCTGCTATTTCTCTCGTTCACCCAACTAAAATTATTTTGCCACTTTATATCATAAAACATGAAAAGCGTTAATGTAAGCACTATATGTCATCTTATTATTCTTAAAATAAACCAGAACATTTACAATATTTTAATTTTACTCTAACAAACATGTTGTGTAATGTAATTTTTACGGTCTTTTTAGTTTGATGATTTAAATTTTTAATTTGAGTTGATATGTGATTTTATGTTAAAGTTTTTTATTATAGTAAAAAAGTTAAATGTAACTGTTTCTGAGAACTTTTTATTACAGTAAAATTTAAATTTTAAACTCAAATCAGTGAAATAAACAGAATTTATTTTTTAAAAATAATAGTAAATAGCTACTTTGTTATTTAGCAAAACGCTAATTTTTAGTGTGAATGAATTAAAAAAATTATTGAACGTAACTACCTTTTCCCCTCTAGCAAAATATAGATGGTTTTAAAAAAAAAAAAAAAAAAAAAAAAAAAAAAAAAAAAAAGCTCTCAAAAATTGAGTCATAACGAAAAAAAGTGAAGAACCTACAATGATGTGGCACTCGAAGGTGGCTTGAGGATTGGCCATGGGCACATGAGGGGCTTAGAGCCAACATTGATGGGTGCAAGGGAGTAGGCTTAATGGTGTTGGGCGCGACGAAGAGAGGGCTAACGACAGTGGTCGTAGGGCTTCGACAATCGCAGACCGTCGAGCTACAACAATCGGAGAAAGTTGGCCAATGAGGGTTTTATCAGACTCTTGATTATTGTTTGTGCTAAGGATGTATGAGGCTTTCCGGAAACTCAATAAATTTCAGGTTTATTAAATTTAATTATGCTACGAAACTGATATATCTCGTATTCATCAAATTTGGTCATGGTCATTTTGTTCTTGGAAGAAATTTTGTCACGGTCATTTACTAACTTACCCATATATATATATATATATATATATATATATCATACCATTTATAAAAGGCTATTTACCCACTTCACCCTTTTCTTTTTCAATCATTCTCTGACTTCGTAGGTGGGTGAGTTTGATTGGAAGCACGAAATACCTACTCATAACCACTCAACCAAAGCAATGAAAGCAGTCGAATGAAGCAAGTATTTAATAATAAAAAAGAAGGTCAAAATGACCAAATTGAGTTCTAGTGAATAATTAAATTCAAAATAAGATCTTTAGCAGAAAGTTTTATCAAAGTTGTAAACATAACAAGGAAGACCAAAAAAAAAAAAAAAAAAAAAAAGGAACTCTTTCTTTCTCTCTCCCTCCATTTTCCAACAAGCTCTTTATTGTTTTTGGCTTCTTCTTCACTCCACCAAAAAAAAAAAAAAAAAAAAAAAAGACCTTTCCCTTGTCAAAGTCCCAAAGATTTTTCAAAGTGGGTGTGCCTTAATAGGACCTTCTAGGCTGTGGTTTTTGCTTTATCTCTGAATTTTTGTTTATTTTCTCCATTAAAGTATCAGTTTTTGAAGAAGGAAAAAAAACAACGACAACAATGTTGGGGTGTTATCAGCAACTTGCTGCTAGGCCATCTTACCAAGACTCCCTTAAGATTCTGGAGGCCGATATTCAACATGCCAATATGCTGTGAGTTTCTCATCTTCTCTCTCTGGCACTTTTTTTTTCTATTTTTGTTTTATTTTTCTCTTTGATTTTGGAACTGGGTTTGTTCTGTTTTTGAGAAAGAACATGTTAAATGCAGTAAGGTAATGTGATCATTATGTTGGGCTTTCTATCTGTGCTATTTTTTGCTTTTGACTGACCGTTTGACGGTTTTTGGTGAACATTCGTGTTATAATTTAAATTATGATTTGAATAATTCAAAATTTAATATAATATTTTTTTTAAAAATACATATAAATTAAAAATAATTTTAAATTATAATTTTAAATCCGCGAATTAAATCTTCACTAAGTTTTAGGAATAATTACAATTTTCTTTTGAAAGGTTTTTTCTGCTCCTCTAGTATGATTTTTTAAAATGTTGATCGCTGTTCATGAGCTTTAACTGTTTTTTTTTTTTCCTTATTTTTTTTAATGCTTAATGTGCTTTGGAGTTTACATGGACAATTAGTAGAAAGATCAATTCTTCTTCTTTTTTTTTCCCTTTCCTTATGATTATTCTCTGATTATGTGTAATATTAAAAAGCATAATGTAGTTAACTTCCATATGATTTCAAATTTCAAAAATTGGGCCTTTTCAGCCACAGCATAATAAATCATTTGACATTATTGAAGTGATTTTTTCTTTTCTTTTTTTTTTTTGGACACCAAATGTGTTTTTCAGGGCAGGTTCTATTCCACGAGGCAAAGGAGGTATTTCTCTTCAGATGAAATTGGTATACCATAAACTAGCACCAATTTTCATGTTTTTGCGGCAATGGATGGACTGTTCTTCTTCATGTCTATTCTCTAGTTACATAAACCTCTTTTACATTATTGTACATAAGGTGAATTTCTTTGCTTTCTTGTTCATGCATTTCTATTGTCTTTAAAAAATAATAATAATAAAAAAAGATTATTCCTTTTTTTTTTCCCTCTTCATTTAAGGATGAATTAGAGTTCTTGAAAATTGATCTCCTTATGTCTTCAGGTCCGGTCAGATGGGAGGCCAAATGTTTCTTCATATGGAAGAAAAGCAACCATTGGTGAATTCTATAGTAAGTATAAATTTCTTCTTTATTCTCTTCTTTAGTAGCCTTTGATTATCCTAGTTTTCCTTAAAATTTGATTTTCGGTTTGAACTTCCTTAGAAATCTCATTTTCTATCCTGTTTTGGCAACTTATTATTGACCTTTGTCTGTGCACTTTCCAAATTGAAACTGCAGCCGTTATACTACCGTCACTTAAACGTCTCCATTGTGATTTGTCAGAGGACACGACTCACGAGAGGAGGAGTCACAACTTGGAGATGGCGGTGAGGAAGATCTCTGATGCAGATTTGGAGAGGGAAGATGAATGTGGGATCTGCTTGGAGCCTTGTACCAAAATGGTTTTGCCCAATTGCTGCCATGCCATGTGCATCAATTGCTACCATGACTGGTAAAAATGCAACGTTACTTTTCTCTTCATGGTCACATTTTCATTTTGATCTCATTCTCACGCAAATGTAAAGAAGCCTGTTAGAAAGATCCTAACACTTGCCCGAAGATTCACACAACAAGAAGAATCCGAAAGAAAGAAAGGAAGAAAGAAAGAACACAAAGGATTTTTACCGAGGTTCGGATTACAACAAATCCTACATCCCCGTTGGGCTCACTTGCGAGAAACCCTTCCACTAACAGAGAATCGATTACACCCTCAAACTCACCACACTCAGAGATTACACAGAAGAAACAACCCAAATCTTGAAGACTGTACAAACCGAGATTTCTCTCTTCCCGTAGATCTGAAGGAGATATACTCAGATAGTAAATCACCCTTTTACACCGATCTAACCCTGTACAAAATGTACCCAAAATCTCTCTATACTCACAGCTTCTCTCTCTTGTTTCTCTCTCTAGAAATCCTCTCTGAAAACCCTAACTCGGTAGGAATGAATTGTCCGTTCTTTGACAAAGCTGAAGACATCTATACATGTTCTGGAATCCTCCACCGACTGTAGCTCCTGCCACGTGTCACGCCATGAGTCGTCCAACTGAGTGCTACTCTGCGTTTTGGAAAAGTCCTTTAGTAGCCAAAACGCATGTCGTTTTCTCAGGAATTATATTTACAACATTCCACCTTAATTTCTAGAAAACGACAGCCTTCTACAACCCTGTGTTTCTCGCAAAGTTCATTGCCCTTACCTGATTTGATCAGGTCTTGCCAATGCCTAGCAAGTCCAGGCATTTCTGGAACTTGCTTGCAGTGACAACCTTAGTGGCCATGTCTGATGGATTCTCCTCTGTGCTGATTTTCTCCAGCTCTATTGATCCTTCTTCAACCTTTTCCCTTATGAAGTGATGACGCACATCAATGTGTTTTGTCTTTTCATGATATACTGGATTCTTGCAGAGATGTATTGCGGATTGGCTGTCTGAGTGAATCACAGCAGCTCCTTTCAGTATCTTTAGTTCAGCTAACAAGCCCTGAAGCCAAATGACCTCTTTAAAACCTTCGGCCCCAGCTATATACTCTGCTTCTGTGCTGGATAGGGCAACTACAGATTGTAGTTGGGACTTCCAGCTAATGCAATTTCCTCCCAGTGTTATTGCATAGGCTGAAGTGGACCTTCTTCTGTCCAGATCTCCTGCAAAATCAGAATCTACAAATCCTTCCAAACTCAAGGGGTTAGAGGTTTGTTTATAAATTAAACCATAATTTAATGTACTATTAACATATTTTAAAACCCACTTTAGTGCTGTCCAATGTTCTTGGCCAGGATTAGACATGTATTTGCACAGAACACTCACTGCATATGCTAAGCCAGGTCTTGTGCAAATCATGGCGTACATCAATGATCCTACAGCATTGGAATAGGGTATCTTAGCCATCTTTACCTTTTCTTCTTCTGTTTCAGGAGACTGCTTTGCAGAAAGCTTAAAGTGACCTGCTAAGGGTACTTTAACAGGTTTAGATTGATGCATAGAGAATTTTAGAACCACTTTTCTCAAATACTCTTCCTGGGATAGATACAGAGTTTTCTGTTTTCTGTTTCTTTTAATATCAATTCCCAAAATTCTCTTTGCATAACCTAAATCCTTCATATCAAATTCAGTACTCAACATTTTCTTGGCCTCCTCAATTTTTGATAAATTTCTACTAGCAATCAGCATATCATCTACATAGAGTAGAAGGTATACTGCATTGTCAGTATTTGATTCTTTAAAATATAAGCAGGAGTCGTATTGACTCCTCATAAAGCCTGCTTTGATCATATGTTGATCAAATCGCTTGTACCATTGTCTAGGGGATTGTTTCAGCCCATACAGCGATTTTCTCAACAAACAGGCTTTATGTTCACTACCTTTTACCTGAAAACCTGGTGGCTGATTCATGTAGATTGTTTCCACGAGGTCGCCATGCAGGAAGGCGGTCTTCACGTCCATTTGCTCAAGATGCATGTCTTTGTGAGCAACCACTGAGAGGATTGTTCTTATTGTTTTGTATTTAACTACCGGGGAGAAGACTTCTGTATAGTCAACCCCCTCGACTTGAGTGAAGCCCTTTGCAACCAGCCTTGCCTTGTACCTCCTGGGTTCTTGTGCTGTGGATCCTTCCTTTATTTTAAAGATCCACTTACAGTCTACAGTTTTCTGTTGTTTTGGCTTGTCCACTAGAACCCATGTTTTATTCTTCATCAAGGAGAGCATCTCCTCCTCCATGGCAGTCAGCCATTTGTCGGCTTGTTTGCAGTTGACTGCTTCCTCATATGTTCTGGGTTCGGATGCTTCGAGATCACCTGCCATATTTAGTGCATAAGCAATTAAATTTCCACCGTCATACCTCTTTGGTGGTCTGATGGTCCTCCTTTCTCTGTCCCGGGTCAACATATACTCTGATATGTTTTCTGGTGGTTCCTGGGTGTCCGGTGAGGGATATGCTTCTCTGGCCGATTGAGGTTCTTCAGTTGGATCATGACTCTCCTCAGGTTCAACTTCATCACCTTGTTGTCTAGTGTCTCTTTGATGTTCCACCTCAACTTGGAGGTCTTGTCTTGGAGTTGCACCTGCATTAGATAAAGGAGAGCCAGCAGTATCCTTTTCCTTTTGCAAGTAAGGCATGTCATGTTCATTAAAGATCACATCTCGGCTGTTAAGTATTTTAAAATGGGGTCCTTGTTGAACACACAGTCTATAACCTTTGACTCCATCAGGATAGCCTAAGAATATACATTTTAATGATCTGGGATCTAGTTTCCCTTCTCTTTGGTGTGCATAGGCTGCACATCCAAAGACCCTAAGGTTGCTTAGATTTGGTGGTTTGCCAGTCCAGTATTCTTCAGGTGTTTTAAGTTCAATGGGCTTACAGGGGCTCCTATTAATTAGGTAGCAGGCTGTGGTTACAGCTTCCCCCCAAAATTTCTTACTTAGGCCTGATCCAAATAGCATACACCTGACACGTTCCATTAGGGTTCTGTTCATTCTTTCGGCGACCCCATTTTGTTGTGGGGTTTTCCTGACTGTTCTATGTCTAAGGATTCCATTGTCTTTACAGAACTCGGTAAAGGTTTGATGGCAGAATTCCATGCCATTGTCTGTCCTAAGGGCCTTTAGTTTCTTACCTGTCTGGTTTTCTGCCAGGGTTTTCCATTGTTTAAATTTTGAAAAACATTCATCTTTAGTTTTTAATAGAAAAACCCAGACCTTCCTTGAAAAATCATCAACAATGGAAAGAAAGTACCTGGCATTACCATGTGTTGGTGTTGATTCTGGTCCCCAGAGGTCAGCGTGAGCATAGTCCATTGGTGACTTTGCTCTGAATGTTGATGCTGCAAATTTGAGTCGGTGTTGTTTTCCCAGGACACACAACTCACAGAATTCAAGCTGCTCTAATTTGCATCTGCCCAGGAGTCCTTGTTTGCCGAGTTCTTTCAGCCCCTTCTCACTGACATGTCCAAGACGTTTATGCCATAAATCTGCCTCTGAACTTTCTTTAATTACTGCACTTGATGAACCTGTTACTGCATGCCCTTCTAGTACATATAGTCCCTGATGTTTTCTCCCTTTGAATACTACCAGGGATCCTTTCAGGACCTTTAGGATTCCACCTTCAGCCTTGTACACATATCCGGAGTCATCAAGTGCCCCAAGAGAAATTAAATTTCTCCTGAGCTCCGGAATGTATCTTACATTTTTGAGAACATGTCGAGTGCCATTCGACAGTTTTACCATTACAGATCCAATTCCGACCACTGAACAGGAATGGTTGTTTCCCATCAGTACCCTGCCACCATTACAACTCTCATAGTCAATGAACCACTCTTTCTTGGGGCACATGTGGTATGTGCACCCAGAATCTAAGATCCATTCATCCTCGTTTTGGCTAATTCCGACAGCCAGCATCTCTGAACTTTCATACCCTGTTTCTTGACTTGCAACAGCAGCATCTCCTTCTCCTGCCTTCTTTTCAGCCAATTTCTTTTTCCACTCTCTGCAGAACCTTTTAATGTGGCCCGGCTTATTACAGTGAAAGCATTTCCTTTGACCATTTCTTGACTTTGATCTTGTGTTCTGTCTATGACCGGGCTTACTGTGATCCCTCCTCATCGGTCGGCCTCGGGAAAAGAGCCCTTCATCTCCTTGATTGTCTTTCTTGGAGGATGACTCAAACTTAAGTTCTAATTCTCTAGATCTTAAGGCTGAGAGGACATCATCTAAGGTGAGACTCTCCCTACCATACTTTATGGCATTTTTAACATCTTTAAATGTTTCTGGGAGAGAGATTAGTAATAAAATTGCCTGATTCTCTTCCTCTATCTTTTCTCCAATATTGGCTAAATCGATAACTATTCTGTTAAAGTCATCTAAGTTCTTTTCAAGAGACTTAGAAGTATCCATTCTAAAACTAAACAGACTCTCTTTGAGGTATATTTTGTTAGTTAAAGATTTGGTCATGAATAGTTGCTCGAGTTTTAGCCATACCTTCGCAGCCGTGTCTTCCTCATTCACTTGCCTGAGGACATTGTCGGCAAGATAGAGAATGATCGTTGAGAAGGCTATTTCCTGCAGCTCCTCCTTCTCCGTTTCCGAGCCTGAAAAATCTTTCATGTCACCGAGTGCTTTAGCAACCTTTTGTTGGACTAAGATTGCTCTCATCTTCTTTCTCCATAGACCGAAGTCACCTGAGCCGTCGAATTTTTCCAGTTCAAACTTCATCGAGACCATGGCTTCCACCGGATCTTGAATCTTGATCTTCGAGCCAACACTCTTTGATTCACGCCTCGAACCAAGGCTCTGATACCACTGTTAGAAAGATCCTAACACTTGCCCGAAGATTCACACAACAAGAAGAATCCGAAAGAAAGAAAGGAAGAAAGAAAGAACACAAAGGATTTTTACCGAGGTTCGGATTACAACACATCCTACATCCCCGTTGGGCTCACTTGCGAGAAACCCTTCCACTAACAGAGAATCGATTACACCCTCAAACTCACCACACTCAGAGATTACACAGAAGAAACAACCCAAATCTTGAAGACTGTACAAACCGAGATTTCTCTCTTCCCGTAGATCTGAAGGAGATATACTCAGATAGTAAATCACCCTTTTACACCGATCTAACCCTGTACAAAATGTACCCAAAATCTCTCTATACTCACAGCTTCTCTCTCTTGTTTCTCTCTCTAGAAATCCTCTCTGAAAACCCTAACTCGGTAGGAATGAATTGTCCGTTCTTTGACAAAGCTGAAGACAGCTATACATGTTCTGGAATCCTCCACCGACTGTAGCTCCTGCCACGTGTCACGCCATGAGTCGTCCAACTGAGTGCTACTCTGCGTTTTGGAAAAGTCCTTTAGTAGCCAAAACGCATGTCGTTTTCTCAGGAATTATATTTACAACAAAGCCAACATATGCAAATCCGTATCTGAAAGAAAATGAAAGATGTAGGTTCGTTCGAGGTAACGTCGACCTCCATTGATAGAGTTTTTGAGGAATACCGACATCAAATATCACATTACGCTAGAATAATGCCCGCAATATATAAATTTTCATCAAATGTTCTTAAGAGGATAGATTACAACATATTCCTCAAAATAAGGACTAAAATTTAAAAACATAAATTTATAACAATTACTCGAACTTTTTTTGTTACAGTCTTTTCAACCAAACGGGCTCTATTAACGCCCTAGTGTCAACGCATTCTTTTCTCTTACATTGCAGGAACACAAGGTCAGAGTCCTGCCCATTCTGCCGGGGAAGCTTAAAGAGAGTGAATTCCGAGGATTTATGGGTCCTGACATGTGGGAATGATGTGGTTGACACCCAAAGTGCATTGAAAGAGGATGTTCAAAGGTTTTATCTTTTCATTAACAGCCTGCCTAAGGATATTCCTGATGCTCTATTCATAATGTATTATGATTACTTATTTTGATCTAACGGCTCATCATGAAAATTGGATGTATAGAAAGGGAGAAAAGTGCTCACCATCACATGTATTTAGCGAGTATGTCGGGGTCTTCAAATTGTGAAACTTTTGTTACCACTCCATGCAGTATATAATAAAGATTGTTTCTGTGCTAGAGATAAATTGCTCTTCTCAGTATAGAAAGAGGCTCATAGTAAGTGGGAGTCAAGTGTTCTGATCTTAAATATGGAGTATTCCAGATTCATTAAGTGCATGATCAACTCACTTCCATGAAACAGATGGTTGATTTCATTTTACAGAAAAAGAAAATAAAGGTGAAATTGCGGTTTCGGTTCCTAACTGTTAAGATATACCGCGTGAACCTTAAAGTAACGAAAACAATGCACTACTTGAAGGCCATGTTTGAAGTTAGTTTTGTTTTGTTTTTTACGTTTTTCAAGAAAGAAAAAATAAAAACAAGAGAAAAACGACGTTTGACACAATTAAAGACAAAAAAATGAAAATAAAAACGATTTTTGTATTTTAGTGTAAAATAAGAGAGAAATAAAAAAAATAATTTTTAGTTATTTTTTATTTTTTGTTTTCATTTTTTCCTCTCTCAAGTGGAGAACGAGAGAGATATATTAATATATTTTTTTATATTGAAAATAATATCTTGATAAAATTACTAAACACATTTTCAAAAATGATTTCTATCTAAGATTAAAAATGTTTTTATTTATATTTTCATACAAAATATAAAATTATTTTGAAACGAATTTTAAACCCACTCTGTTTTTAAGTCTGAAAATTGTTTTCATTACTTTAGAGGCCCCCTCACTGACTTTAACAGAAAAGTGACGATACTTAACGGTCAAATTTCACGGATTTAAACAGGACACCCAACTTGAAGGGAAAATTAATGATATTTAATGGCCAAATTTCACGGATACTTTTTTACTCTAGGAACTCATGTGGAACATTTTAACAGTTTGGGGCTTAAACTCAACACTTTATAAAATTTGGGACCAGAGCCACAATTTTTTCCAAAAAGGTGATCTAGTTCACACATTTTCCCTATTCTTGTTTTTCATGAAACAAGCAAGAATACATGTGGTGTCTTAACAAAACGTCCTTTTTCTTTGTTAATACCTGAAGGCTGACAAATAACAAAACTAGATAAACTATTCCACCTACTCGTACTTGTAGTTTTTTGGCTTTTTATAAGTAAAGTTGTCCTGGCAAGAGATCATCCAAAACTGGCAAAGAAATCAAGATTAACAAATATAATATGTGCGAGTATGTGGCTGCATATATATATATATATAGTGTGTGTGTGTGTGTGTGTGTGTTATTGTGTAAAGATTTCGATAGATTTTCATAACGTCTAAATGAGGCAAGATGTGTATTTATTAGCAAAAATTTGACAGCAATCGTGCAAATGCAAGTTTCTTCGTCAGAAGTGAATGAAAGTAAATAATAACTACCTTGGAAATCTGTGTGCTGTCACATATTCAAGTTTCTTCGTCTAGAAGCATGTGTTACATGGACTATACAAGTACTTACATTGGATTAAAGAAAGATGGTGATTTAAGATGTTTACTGGTTTCTTTAGTGTGGTTTAATACATACATTACTATTACGTTGAATAATAATAATAATAATAAAAAACAAAAAAGAGTCATCAAAGTTTTTCATTTAAAAGTTGATAGCTGTTTTTACAACGATAAAACAGCTGAGATCCTTTTTTTTTCATCTCAATTTTTACGACGTACCATGATTTTTACAAAACTTATTGTATGTTTATTTCACAACTGTTAAATTTAAATTTTTATAAAAAAAATACTATAATAATATAATTTAAGTTGTGAAATGAATAAAGTTTTAATTACATACTTGTGTGACTATCAGCTGCCACACATGGGATGCTAATTGTAGCAGGGGACCTTTGGTGTCTGGACCAACTTTCTGACAATGGTTATGATACTATACTAAACTGGCATGGCAGAGAGCAGCCAATTCATGCCCATTTTTTACTGCAGAGATTTGAGTATTTATAGAAACATGGGGTCTTTAATGTGATATTTATTAAAAGAGTTCGTTTTGAATATAATTTTTAGTTTTTTACCATATTTTTTTATAAAAAATTTAAATTTTAAAAATTAAAATTATAAATTATAATTATAAACCTTATAAACTCAAAGTCTCATAAATATTTTTAGTCAAGTAGAGGGATTCACGTTTACAGTCAAAAGTGTCTGGAAGCAAAATATCTATCTGTTCCATTCTATAAATCAACCTATTAAGTGCTATGAAGTGCATTTGTCTCATATTAGGTAGGTGCTTGGATGGGATTAGAATTTTTAGGTCCTTAAAAAATATTGTATCAAAACTATTTGGTCTACGTATTTTTTCAATCTAACGTGAGTCCAAATTCAACATCAGAATTCAGCGGCAAGAAAATTAGACAACATTATTGGCCACGTTTGACAAGAATGTGAAAACCAGTAATGATGTTTAACTCAACAATGAACAAAAATTCAAATATTGTAACCACTCAACTCTTTTGGAATTTCGAGTCGTAAACTAAATTAAACGAAAAAAAACCAAAAAATAGCAGTTCATGAAGCTGATCTAGTGGCAAAAACGTCTCATCCCTGACGAAGTTTCTTGTCCAACAAGTAACTGAAAGGAGGGTAACTAAGCCTTCCCTTGAGAAACATATCCGAGACAACCTTGTACATGCCTTCCGTGAGATGAACACCGTCCCAATTTATATACTGAGATGGGTTTTTACAGGCAGTTTTAACTGAAGGAGTTCCACATGTGGTAAACACTTCAAAGTTATAAGGGTCGCCCAAGCCACAACAGGCTTTGAAGCGCTCAGTCATGCCAAACTGGCCCGGATTTTGCATGACCCTGCGATACGCGCTCCAATAATCCGCGAACGTTATAATTGCGTGTGGGAATTGTCTTCTGAGGTCTTTGAGCTTGTTTAAGATGGCTAGATTGTGAGTGTAACTTTGGTTGTTAACGCTTTTTACGCAGCCTATGTCGTCTCTGTCGTCTTCGGGAGCTAGTGTCATGGCCAACGGTAAGCAGCCTGTCATTGGAGGGCCTTGGACCACAACGTACTTTGCACCTTTGTTCAACAAGGCCTGCAAAAATTAAATGACAGGAGAAAACATGTGGAAATGAAATTATGAATGGTTGTTTTCATGGAGGTACTAGAGGACTGCTTTTGAATTTGAATATGTCGGTTTCATAACATAATGTGTGAGTTCCATAAGCTAAGTATTGAATTATTGAAATCTCTACATCAAGAGATAATTTAAAAGTTTGAGCAAAAAAGAGAGATGTTTTAAAAGGAAACGAAGTTGAAAATTATATGGGGACCGAAATTAAACATGGTATCATTTTTCACTAAACTTTTTTATAAACTTAAACTAATACTAAACTTTTTACAAATTTTAATAATCTGCTAAGAAGAATACTATACGTGCCTTAACTTGTACTGATCTAAACATGTTAATTAAAGTGACAAGTGAAATGTCATTTATTTTCATTTAAGTTTTTATAAACTTTTACTAATGCTAAACCTTATAAACTTCATAATCTGCTAAGAATAAAACGTATTAACTTGAACTAATCTAAATATGTCAATTAAAGCGGCAAGTGAAATGCCATTTTTAGCTGAACTTTTTATAAACTTGTACTGGCAATAATCTACTAAGAAAAATACTATATATGCCTAATCCAAAAATACACTAATTAATCCAAAAATACCAATCAAACTGTCAAGTGAAACGTCATTTTTCACTCATAAATGTTGATGTTCCATGACAGCTCTCAACTAGTACTAATGCTTTTGCAGTAACGAGAAGAAAAATACTAATCTTGGTTAGAACTTTACCGTTAAAAAACCTGTGAAACGTCCAACTGCAAGCTCTCTAATAGTATCTTGTGAGATTGTAGATCCAACTGTGTAAGCATAATCATTGACTCCAATCTCACCAACCCAGAAGAGAGAATCATCAAATTCCGCAGCTTCACATCTCCAATCAAGATTTTTACACCCCAAACTCTCCAAGTACTTATTGAACCAAAGAAGCTGAGTCTGAATAGACTGAGGAGTTATATCAAGGGTAAGATTGTTCGTAACGAAGAAGTCATATTCTATGGCTGTTGACCCTGCAACGGCAAAGTTGACCCCATAAGGAGAATTTCCCTTGACGGTTTTGTAAGGTGGCAGGAATGGCAATGCCAGTGATTGCGCCACAAAGTCGATCACCAGCCGCCCGTCGGAGTATCGGTTCGTGGGGCGATGAAAAAACGTGATCCCGTATGGGGGGTTTGAAACATGGCCAAAACCACTAGGACCAGAAACTGACCTTGTGTTGCCTGTGTCAGTGAAAGAGTCTCCAAAGGCATAGATTTTCTTGAAGGGAAGTGGGTTTGTCTTGGATATGGCAATGGAGGAAGAGGAAGAATGTAGGGTGATGATCAAGATGGTGATGAGAGTGATTTGGGAGCAGAAAGATGTAATGAAACAGGAAGCCATCTTGTTCTATAATTCTCTAGGCTTTCTTTTAATGTGGACTTTATCTCATGTTATATATACTTTCATAGCTTTGTGTAGCTTGGAATTAGCTAGCTTTTGGTTTGTTTGATGAATATTAATTTGATTGAAAAATCAGATTTTGGGTTTTGTAATTAGAGTGAGAAAAAGGTGTGAAAGTTAATGAAAATGATATGTGAATTATATATATATATATATATATATATATATATATATATATATATTTTTTGGTGGTTGAGTAGAAATTAGTTGGGGGCGGCTTTAAATGAGCATGGTCCATTTCACCTATGTTGCCGGCGATTTAGTAAAAGAGAATTTAAGAGATTAGAAAACAAAAGGGAAAAAAACAGACATTTTTTTCTCTCATTTTTGTTTCTTCCTAATAATATTACTTCTAGAGAACTGCATTGGGAATTTGGGATTCTGGTTTGCTTGGTATTTAAGTCCTTATCACAACTACCCACATGACTTGATCGGTGGCTGTGCTAAGTGCCGTGTTACTGAAGGTAAACGAAGGAAGTATTTTAAGGAAAATACTTGTGACGTGACATGATTATTTATAAAGAGTAGGGAATGAGAATTAGAAATTAAAATCAGCCCCACATTTACTTATTTATTTTTATTTTAAAATAAGAGTGAAAATGTATGAGTCTCACATTAATTTAGAATTAAAAAATAAGATTGATACTCCTCTCACTCTCACCGGATTGACACTCTTAATCCTGATAGTAAATATGAATTACAATTTTACCTTTAATTCTACTAACAAATTTGTGAATAGAAAAGTAAAAAATAAAAAATTGAAAATACCCTAATTTACTTTCACACCTCTAGTATCATATTGCTCACTTCCTCTAATATTTTCTTCACCTCAAAACACAACATTGCATCCACAGCAATCAAAAGCATCCATCTTCTCTTCAAAGTGAGTCAATAACATAAATTACTGTGGTTCTTTTTTATTGAATCGCAAGTTTATTTATTATTTTTTGTTTAATTGTTGAATATGTGATCAAACCATGTTTTGCCTCTTGATTGCACAACATCATTTTAAGAATTCGTGGAGATCCATACTATTACAATTTTTAATTACTAATTAAAAAAATTTAGGTGTGATTAAAAAAATTTAATTACTAATTAGTTATCCTAATATTAAGATAGTTAGTATAATATACAATTTTTTTTTTAAGTTCAACACACAAAAATCTACTAAAAGAATAGGTAAGTAAATTTATAACAATTTATTCTGATGGGTGTAAGTAAATACATGAATGAGATTGGGATTGATTCCGACTCTAATTTCTAGAACCTAAAGCCCTGTTCATTTTACTAATTTGAGTTTAAAATTTGAGTTTTGCTACAATAAAATGCTCTCAGAAATAGTCACATATTTTTTTTTTTTTTTTTTTTTTTTTTTTTTTTGCTACAGTAAAAAACTCTAACATAAAGTTACATCTCAACTCGAATCAGCGAACTAAATGAACCCTAAATAAACAATTCTGACTCTGATTCTTAATTCTAATTCATGTCCACTCTGATTACAGATAAGTAAATATGTCATTAATGTGTTTGGTATGAATTTTGCACTCTATATGGATTTTGTACTCTATTTCTTTCATCCTAGAAGAGCTTAAAATTGACATGCTTTTGAAATATTTGAAATCTCTAGCCCAAACAATCGTGCGTCCCAAAATTCTTTCACTACTCTCGTCAGTCCTCTCCTTGCTTCTACTTTTCCATCCTATCAAATAGGTTACTACTCTCTAGTATATTTAGCATCTGCAATCCTATTGTTCCTAGCCACCTCAATGAGCACACATTCAACTTTGCCAATGGTTGCAAAACCTCAAATTCGACTACATTATCTGTTTGTAAACATAAACTAGCATGGAAGTTTTTCACACTACCCTGTGAAGATTTCAAATCCGTATTTATGTTGAGTCAGGCTATCTAGAATATGTTTTATGTATGGATAAGACACAGAGAGAGAGATCAAAAAGACACCCTTGTGTTGACCCATGAGTGTCAACTCCAAAGTGCACAAATACTAGTCTCATTTGTTTTTTATATTTTTTTCAGCTTCTCTCTTTTCAATTGGAGAAATGAGATGTTGACTGTATCTTACCACCTATTGTACGAAAAGAGTTACTTGCAGCGTGGGTATAATTGATTCTAAAAATATTTTTTACATTTTTTGAGAAAAAAATGAAAATAAGGAGAATATAAGTCTTATTCACTTCACCGATTCGAGTTTTTAGTTTTAGGTTTTTACAGTAAAAAGCTCTCAGAAAATGTCAAATCAAAATTTTCTGCTACAGTAAAAAGCTCAAAAAAATGTCACATCTTAGCTCGAATCCGCGAAGTGAATGAGACCATAGTGTTTGGAGCAATTAAAGATAAAAAACAGAAATGAAAATAATTTTTTAGTTTCATGTAAAATGAGAGAGATATAAAAAATAATTTTTAGTCATTTTTTATTTTTTATTTTCATTTTCTCCTCTCTCGATAAGAGAAATATATATTCATATATATATATATATACACACACATAATTATTCTATAAATGGGTTATTTCTTTACATATATAAGAAATAAATATTTTCATTTTCTTATTTAATATATTATTTAAAATACTATTAGATGTTTTCAAAAATGTATAACCAAACGGAGTTTCAGTTTTTTCTTATACTGAAAATAATCTCTTATCAAATGCATTTTTAAAAATGATTTATGCCTAAGATTGAAAACTTTTTTATTTCTATTTTCATACATAAAAATAAAATTATCTTAAAACGAGTTCTAAATGCGACCTTAGTGATTTCAATTTCAAGGTTGACTATGAAACACTGATGATGTTAATGGAAGAGGTGAGACCTGGTGGAGACGAATTGTATGGTAGTATAAGAATTCTTAGAGGCATTTCTTTTCATTCCATCAGTAAATGCCAACTTTTTATTGGTATCATTGATTGATTTAGGGTATATTTGTTTCACAATTCAAGTTAAGAATTTGAGTTGAGTATGTGAGAGAAAAATATTTGTCAGGGTCCAGTAAATATGAAGAGTCGACATGTCAGGGATTGACATGTGTAAGCACGCGGTTTGTTAGAAGCGAATCCAATGTGGCCGAGCTTCAAATTAAATGATGACGGAGAGACCTTTGATGAAGAAGTAGGGTCGACTAGACCCAAATTAGGCCAAATGACACGTGTCCTAGAACTCTCTTTGTTGACAAAATGACGAAAATGCCCTGCAAAATATGTTAGATAATCCGTAAACACAAATAAAAGAACTCCGGAGATGAAAAATGGTGGGAGGTACAACCAAGTAGTTGATGAAAATAGAGAAAAAGAGGCCAAAGATGCATGGATAGAGCAGTGCTCTGGAGATAAGCGCAAGCTGCTCTAGGAGCGAAGATGGTGACTCAAGTGGTGGATAATGCCCGTTGGATTATGAGAGTGAAGTTGATGAGGTGGATAAGGCTATGGTGAAGGGAACTCCAAGAGCAGTTGTGTTGCTTTGGGAGTGAGAATGACGCTCGGAGCACTTGCTCTGACGGTGAGCGGAAGTGACCCCGAAAATGAAGACTTGAACATTGACGGAAAATGTGTGAAAAAACTTCGAAGAACTTTGTGATGGTAGTGAAAATGGATCGAAAAGTGTTTTGGAGGAGTTTCAAAGGCTGTCAATACTTGAAAGCTATGAAGAACTTCAAGTCTTTGTAGCAAGAGACTAGAGAGAGTATGACAGAAGAGAGAGAAAGTGATCTGAAGAGGATAAAAGTAGTGACTGGTGATGATGATGGTGTTGCGAAAAATCATAATGCAACTATGCAAGTGTACATTATCGTTAACAAGTAATAAAGTGATGAACAGAGTGTCGATCCCACGAGGATTGCGTTAATTCAATTGAGTACCGAAATTGGTTAATCCTAAAGATTATTCAAACGACCAAAATTGAGATGAAAATAATAAAATCAAAAATAACAAAAATAAAACAAATAACCTAAAATATCTTGGCCTACGACTCACCAAAATTAATTAAATATGAAAATCCCTATTCAAATTAGTTATGTCAATTCCCAATGCTAACAGTGAATTTCTCTACATTAATTAATAATCTTTCTCAAACATAAATAATCATACCCCAACTATGCAGACTCTATATCTCTATTAAGATTTTAACATGTTGAGATTTATTAAAAACAAGAAATCATGACCACTGCACTAGTCACATAATTATCTCTAACTTATGATGTTCTAATGGGCATAACAATCATGGGTCATGTTTAACCATCACTACTTAGTCTCATAATTAAACACCAATTCATGCAATTGTTAATCAAGCAATCACAAGCATTAAGACCAGATTGAAACACTCAACATATTGGGAAATAAAACATTAATTAATTAAAAACAAGAAAAATCAATACTCATAATCCGGTTACATCGTAACTCTAAATAATCAAACTAAAACATTAAGCAAAATTAAAGAACAAAAATAAAAAATTAAAAAATTAACAAATAAAATCGATCGAGAGTGACACGGATCTCTAAATTTTGTCTTCCAAATCTCTTATTCTCCTTCTAGAAATAATACCTTCTCTAATAACCCAAAAATAAAATCTAAATAAGAATAACCCTAAAAAGTGATCCCAAATTTTTCAAAATAATTTCCCCAAATAATTTTCTAATCAGCTCTTTCAACGGCGCTTTAATTATTTTTTGGGCGCCATAGTTTATACGATATTGACTAAGCAACAGTCAAGTTGACTTTAACACGAAAGTTGCTCCGAATGAAGCTGCTCTGATGGTGAGCGTGCTCTAGACGAAGGCTACTTCAAGTGAAGCTGCTCTGAAGGGTGAGCATGCTCTAAGCGAAGATTGCTCCGATGGTGAGCTGGGCGAGAAGAAGTCTAAAGGAAAGATGTCTGACCCAGAAAAGGCTCCGTTAGACATACTTTGACATGAAGATGATACTCCGAGAGACATATCTACCACAGAGGGAGCCTCCATTAGGCATGTCTAAAGTGGGTAGAGCCTCCGTTTGAGTCAAGACACTGAGAATCAACCTTGACGAAGAGGAAGATATTCTAAGGTGTAGATTTAGGAATTTCGGGCTTCTAAAAGACGGGAGGAAGACTTTTGAGAATTCTCCACACCCTTTTGTATTTAATCCAATTAATTCTAAAAACCCCCTGACCGAGATTCAAATAGATCGAACTAGCGACAAACATACCTATTTGATCATGCATGGCCCACAAAATCACAATCTACAGGAGTTCTCCGAACGTGACTTGGATCTATGAAGCGAGCCCAATAACATTGCGTGACGCTATAATTAGGTCTTGACCCTTAAATATTCCTAGTATAAAATAGAGTATTAACAATATTATAATAAAAAAATTATAATAATAAAATTTGAGTTGTGAAATGAAAAAACCCTTTTAAGCGTCTCTCACTGGTACTTTCATTATTGTTATAATCTAGATCTAGACTATCTAGAAAGATGATCTTCAACAAAAAGCTGGTTTCCTAATATTAAAACACGTAGCTCTATCATGACTTGCATTAATTGCTAAATATTCAAACGCGTAGCTCTATTATTAATGAGATGCATGACTTGCATCAATTGCTAAATATTCAAACACGTAGCTCTATTATTAATGAGATGCATGACTCCCAGTAATCCAATTTAACTCCCAACAGCTTGACAAAAGCAAACTATTTTAAGAAAAATTTATAATAGTTTGACATAAGCAAGGAGCTTTTTACGGTACCAATAAATGTTAAATCTAATTAAAATTATATTAAAATAATAGTGAAAGAAAAAAAGTATGCAGTAGACATTTGCTAAGTCCCATTAAGTAAATAAGTAAATTCTGCCATGGTAATTTGTCTTCATGATCCTTGTACCTTGTAAAATAAGTCGGCAACTAACCCCTAATGTTCCTTTTAATGTGTACGTTTGCATCAAACTTCAAAGCCATGGTGCTGAAAACCTACTTCAAAGCCATGGTGCCAACTACATTGAAAGCCAAACAAAACAGATTAACCAGTTAAACACACAATTGTTATAATTTGAGTTTGTAAGTACTTTATAACTTAAAAGAAGAGAAATGCTAACATCATTTTTTTTTGTCATTCTCTGCATTCATTATTTGACAAGTGGATTCCACTGTCTCATTTTCTGTTTAAATAATAACATATTATGTTAGTGAAGTCCATTTGTTAAATAGTTAATGCAGAGAGTGACAGAACGAGTGATGCTAACATTTTTCTTTAAAAGAAAGTACGCAAAGATTAATTTCTTATGAGGTGCTTCCCATTAAGCTTAAGTGAATTACATGTAGTGATCCACTAACCATAATATGTTTTTAATTAGTCATTGTAGGAATGCAATTCATCATGCCACTATCCAAATCCTCAACCAATTAAAAAAAGTGGTCCGTTTAGTTCACATATTAGAATAGAAAGTATGAACAAAAATTTAAATTTTTAAAAGAGAAGATACCATACCAAAAAAGTTAGAATTATGGTTGAATCTATTAAACAAACGGGATAGTGGTTGTTTCAAATGCATGTAACAACTTACAAAACCCTCAACAAAACATTCTAGTTATGTTCATTTTACGACTCACGTCATATTATTACAGTGTTTTCTCTCATAAAAAATTTAAATTTAACTTTTTTGTTATAATGTTTTCTCTCACATATACAACTCAAGTCATAACTCAAATCATGTAAAAGAACAAGCCCTAAGAATCTTGTCATGGTAAGTTGGTAACTCAACCAAGCCAACTGGACACACCAGCAAATTACTATGTAATTTGAGCACTATCATATATTCAACTTAATCCATCAACAAGATGATGGTTCAAAATCAAATCACAGAGTTAATACATGTAGACCAAATCAATTCCTAACTCCTAACAGATGTATAGTTAGCCTGATCAACAGACTAAAACCGTACCATTACAAGATCGAAGGCCCGCAACAACAATTCAGAATGATCCGAAAAAGTTAAAACTACAGTTTCAGTCTTCAAATTAAAACCTTATGATACTACTTGTTGTTGCTGAACATTTTTACCACCTTGTTGATTCCGCGACTCTACAAAGAGTCTAACTGTTGAGTAGATTAAAGAAGGTTCAGCCATTGCGCCATTCCCATAATCCCCACAAGCTAATCTCTTCGAGACGGGCGGGATAAGAGAAATTCCAAGCTCGTCAATTGACATGAGATGTCGCTCCGTGAAAGGGTTGTTCCACATGAAGGTGTTCATGGCTGGTGCAACAAATATTGGCTTGGTGTAGTCCCATGCCCGCACAATGCAAGTCAGTAAGTTGTCACATAACCCCCCAGCAATCTACAATAAGGACACGGGATGTCAGACTTAGTAAAACACCAAATCATGAAGTTTATGGAAAAGCAGAAAAAGGTCCTATCTGAATATAAGGACATTCTCTGAAACATTCATAATATTCATATAATGCATATGAAATATAGACCACAACTCAACCTGAATAGATTTTTCTTCATATTAGACATCAGTGTTGTGCCTGGAGTAGAAAGAAAATATGCAAAATACACTGATGTCTTAATCAACAAAAGTACAAAAAATTAATTAAAAAAAGTAGGCCAATGGATCAATATTGGACACTAATGCCTCTTGTACCAAGAAAAAATGGACTACCAAACATGGGATTTGGTTAAACATAAGTATAAAGCATGATAAAACTAAAAGGAGCAGAAGCTTGTCTTAGGGACTGCATTTTTCTTTTTCTCACTCTTCCTGAAGGATAAGAGTACTAAAATTTGAAGGTTTTGAAAGTGTGACATGTATTTTCCAGTGAAATGCACTAATCAGTATCATCATATTTCTAGTAAAACAACCTCTAGATAATGGAGGATTACTTTAACATGAACTCCAAGAATCAGTATCATCATATTTCTAGTAAAACAACCTCTAGATAATGGAGGATTACTTTAACATGAACTCCAAGACAAACCTAATATGTAAAAGTTATAACAATTCTTGCAGATTGCTATCTCCAAATTATTCACCTTGCCTAGTGTATTCGCCGATAAAGGAGCAATAACCATAATGTCGGCCCACCGGCGGAGCTCAATGTGGAGCACGCTATCGCCTATTTTGCTCCAACTAGACCATTCATCCTCATCAGTGTAAAGAACCGCATCTTTCGGAAGTGATGCTTTGTCAATGAAGTGCAACGACGCCCGAGTTGCGACCGCTCGTACCTCTGCCCATTCGGCAAAGGAATGGCAGAGATTGCCAAACTTTATGGCGGCAACGCTTCCACTCGCAGCCAGTAGAATCCGGGGCCTTCTTGGAGCAGCATTGACTTGCATTGGCTCTCTCTCCCCAGCCACAAGCTCTGACGCCATAAAACCTACGCAAAAAATTTCTTCATATAAACATTTTCTACTCAAAAACATTGAGTTAACACACAAATCCAAAGGAAGTTCAGCCAATATATACACACACACACGCATCGATAATGATGTTCAAGTACAGTATTCTTACAGGTCCAATACACGTAAAAACGAGCAGCCAAAATAGATTGTTAATGAAAATGACAAGCTTCACTTGATCCAGTTAGGCATTTTATAACTCAAATTTCAGGTGAAAGATATAAATAAATATATCTACACATATGAAGTAAAGTACAAAACAAAAGAAAAAACGAGGAAGAAAAGAT
Source organism: Morus alba (assembly GCA_012066045.3). NCBI lineage: Eukaryota > Viridiplantae > Streptophyta > Magnoliopsida > Rosales > Moraceae > Morus > Morus alba. The sequence goes on from CP050231.2 coordinate 3,473,800, forward strand.
AAGGGGGCGTTTGGTTCCCACTCCGGAATCAACTTTATGATTCCAAAAAAACCCCCAAAAAAAAATGTTCGGTATCCTTGCTTCTGAATCAACAAAAAAAGTTTCTGAAATCAAACTCAAAATACAGTGCAAATAATGAAAACCATGATTTATCGCTTTCTGTTGCTTCACATCCGCAGCAACATACATATGAGGGCGGTGGCGAGATCTGGTTCGGCGATTCGCGGAGGGGCAGAAGATGGATTTGCGCGAAGAAGAAGAGAAGAATAACGTGAAATTTCTTCGGTCTTGTGTTGTGGAAACAGAAATCAAGTTTTGTTTTCAAAAGTTCTTATAATATTTTCTTTAATTTAAAAAAAAAAAAAAAAAAAAAAAAATTTCCTCAGATTTGTTTTGTTCCTTTCTTCCACGAAATCCAGGCTTCAAACTGATTCTTAATGATTTTCTTTTTTGTTTTTGTTGGATGATATTCTAGAGAACCAAACGGATCAAGACGATCGATAATTCCCAAGCGTAAATGAAATTATGAAGATCCAAGTCAAAATAGCCGTTTGGATTCTTAGCGTAAATTTTGAAAAGAAAAAAAAGGAGTACAATTAGGTATAATTTCAGTTGAAAAGGATTACTGACCGGTAACGAGGAGTTGCAGAGCAGCTTTACGAGGTTTTGGTGTGGGATTCAGTTGAGAAAGCTGCCGGTTCTGGAACTCCGAGGATCAACATTCAAACACGCAACATCCTCTTGTTCTCCCGCTGCAATCTGTGTTATTTCTTTATGGCTGTGTTTGGAAGAATTGAAGAAAGCAAATAAAAGATATTTTACAGATTTGCCTCTAAACTTGTCTATTTTGCCTCGGCAACTTGTCTCTTAAATTTTTAATATAATAATTTGTTCCTATTTTGCTAAACTGTTGCAAAGTATTTCATTTGGATGAAAGAGTATTAATTAAGAGCACCGGTTAGAGTAAGGCATCGTAAATCCTTTTTCTAGGCGAGAAGATTTTTTAAGTTTTATTGGGCGTGTTTAGAATTCGTTCTAAAATATTTTTATTTTTTGTATGAAAATAAAAATAAAAATATTTTCAATTTTAGACATGAATCGTTTCTGAAAATGTGTTTAGTAATTTTATTCAAAGATTATTTTTAGTATAAGAAAAAATTGAAACACCATTTAGTTTAATATTTTTAAAAACATGTAATTGCATTCGAACCTAAACAAATTTTGTTTAGCTTTTCCTTTCTCTTTGGTTCTTTTTCAATTGAACAATGCATTATGATAAAACTATTTAACCAAGGCCTCAAGTCCTGTTACACAAACAGTAAACTAGCTATTTCCACTCTTAGCATGTCTAGTCTTGGAATCTACTAGCTCTTACTATTTGGGTTATATCTCTTTTCTAATGTTAGTTAGATCCCTGAATGATTTGTAATGTGATTCTTTCAATTTTTTTCGTACCTTACAAACACAACGATTGAAAATATACAAAACAGAAATAGTTAGCTAAAAACCAAATCAACTAGAGAATAAGCTAAACACCTTCAAGAGTGAACCAAATCACCAATATTGAAACTCATACCTCGGTTGATTTGGGAGGAGCCGCGGAGGTTCGTCGACGAAGTGAACAAAAAAAAAAACCTTCCAACACCTTTACCTTCCACAAATCAATTGTCAGATCAGTTTGAAGCCCTAACCAAAAACCCAAATAGGCTGCAAGAGATATTTAGAAACAGAGCAAGTGAATCCTACCTTAGATTCCACAAATGTTGAAAAAGACGTTCAAATTTCCTTGAATCCTTCTAAAATTACGAATACTAATGACATATGAAGTGGAAACCCTCTGTTTGAGCTTCGATTTGAGTCTCTCAAGGAGAAAGGAGGTAAAAATCGTGGGAGTTAGAGAGTGAGGGGATGAGAATGTGAGAGAGTGAGGGAGAGATAGAGATAGCTGAAAGAAGAGAACAGCGAGGAGGGAGAACCGAGAATGGCGTGAGGGATAGAGGTGGAGAAAATGAAAACGGAAAAAATGAAGGGTCCGTTTAGTTCACTGATTCGAGTTTTTAATTTAAGTTGAGATGTGATTTTATATGAGAGCTTTTTACTGTAACAAAAAAGTTAGATGTGATTATTTGTGAGAACTTTTTACTGTAGCAAAACTCGAATTAGCGAAATAAACGGGGCCACAGAAAACGACTTTAATCCGTTTTTTGAAACAGATCAGTTTTTGGGAAAAATACAAAAACATTTTTGTTTTTGATTTTGATAGGGTGCTTCTCCAAACACATTCTTCTTTTCGGTTTTATTTTTTTTTCTTAAAAAACGTGAAAAACGTTTTCAAAACCGGAAACAAATGCACCCGTTATGTTTTCGGTCATCTCATTTACATAATTTTAATATTTAGATACATAGGCATTCACTTCACTGATTCGAGTTTAGAATTTAAGTTTTGTTACAATAAAAAGTTCTCATAAACAGTCACATCTAACTTTTTACTACAGTAAAATCACATAAAATCACATTTCAACTCAAATTACAAACTTGAATCAACGAAGTAAACGGACCCTAGATTTTTCAGATACTTTATGTGCTAACACGGTTTTGAGGACTTATTTGGTGAGTTTTGATTAGAGGTAGAAGTTTAGACCGTCCGGCTTAAAATGTCCGGCTCTAAAAGATAGAGGGTCAGCCAAGTCAGGCCTTAAGCTCAAAAAGTTAAAGGTCGGCCCAGCCTGGCTCGGGATTTTATAAAATATTTTCAAAAAAATCTTTAAAAATATGATGTTTGAGCCATGTCGACCTGGCCCTATAAGAAAGAGAGTCGGCGCAGACCAATCCTAAGCTCAAAAAATTTAGGACCGAGCACTGACCAATAGTGGCGGATCTTGGGTTGGCCCATTTATCCTAGCCCAAGCTTACAACTCTAGTTTTGACTCAGATCAACATTATTTTAGTGTGCTATACATAGTAATTTTTGTTTATAATGGATTCAGCCAGAAATAGTCTAACTAAGAAAGATCAAAATAATCCAAGACCTAAAGTGGATTTGTATCGACTTCAAACCAAAAGTACTTCAAACGAGGAGGGTTATTTTTCTAATTACTTGTATTGTGGTTAGGCCACAATTAGGTTTGAAAGAGACTACACATAGTCTCGTTCAGATTTAATGTGAGCTTTTAGATTGTACCTTACATGCAGAGAAAAGTAGAGCGTCTCTAATGCAATGCTATAATTGATGTGCCAATTACAAATTTAGTATTGAAGTGCAAAAATACTCTCTAATGCAATGCTATTTGCTATGTCAACTTTCTTATATACTATATTTTGTGGTAAATTTCTCACCAAGTATAGTATATGGAAAATTTGACATTTGATTAATATTGGTTGAAATGTTTTTACTTTTTCATAAAATCATTACAATTTTTGTATTTTTTAATTATTTTAAACATAAAAGTTTACTTTTATAACTTTAAAAGCTTAATAATTATGAGAAAAAATAGATTTAACATTTTGCATTACAATAAAAATTAAAATAACATACTATATTACATTTTTTAATGGTAAATATAAAATTGACATTAATATTTACATTAGAGAGAGTGACATGCCCTTCTTTTATTTCTACCTTCTTTTGCCTCATTAAAATTTCATATTCTAACAACTTATAAACCTTTAATTTTTATAATTTTGCCCTATTGCTTGCTAAATTATTACGAGGTGGTCCATGCTACTAATTTTCCTATATTTTTTGGTCAAATTTTAAGGAATTAACAGTTGGAGAGCTGATGAGAGGTTTGTGTGCTACAGTTTGAATTAGAATGTTCAAAATCTCACAAAGGTTTGTGTGCTACAGTCAAACACTACCAATAAATCCAAACAAAAATAATTACATTCTCTTCAATTTTTACTATTCACAACGCAAGTTTTAGTATAACTAAACACAAACTTAAATTAGATTCTCAATTTAAATCTTAACTCAAATGTGCACATTTAAAAATAAACTCAAATTACAACTTTAACTCAAATCAAGATTTTTACCCAAATCATTATAACTCAAATCATGAAAAAGTAAAGAGATATTTGTCTCATTTCTCATAAATATTTTTCCTTATTTATTTATTTTCCCCTGTATTTAAAAATAAATATGGATCTTTTCTTATATGCTAACATATTAGCAGACTAAATTTTTTACCTGTCGGATCTATAAAATCACGTAAAAATTAAAAAGTACACATATATTAATAAATATAGCATAATGGTACGTTAGGCATGCTAGAGAATCTCCCAAATAGATATTAATAAACATATTCCTTTATGAAACATGTCCCAATGATCAGTTTCAAATGTTCAAATTCTAAAGTGCATTTAAAAGCTTTGGTTTTAATCCCTTTTTGGACAAATTAAGCTAAGCAACATTAAATGCTACATATAACACTTATTAATGGTCCATATTAAACTGATGAATCATGAACCATCGACGATCGTGGTGTATTGATAAGAACGCTTTTGTTAGGTTTCTTTTGCCCATTTTCCCAAGTTTTGATCCCCCCTGTGAGAAATTAAGTGAGCTTTCACTGGCCCCACAAGATGAAAGTGAGTGAAAACTGATTGGATGACTAGTGAGAGACTAGTTCAGGCGCTTTTCACATATTCAACATTCTTGGGATTGCTTGCTATAGTCGAAGGGGGCGCTTTTCACGTATTCGGCGTCCTCGGGATTGCTTGTTATAGTCGAAAGGGTTAGGAGACATAAAGTACACCACCCGATCATCTTTTTTAAGTAAAAGAAAAAAAAACTGATGAATCATGATCTACTTTTTTCTTCTTTCCACTTTTGAGGAAAATTTACTTTTTTTTTGTTGCATTTTTTTAAACTTTGAAACAAATCCTAGACATGCTTTGAAATAATTTCCTTTTTTTTTTCTCTCACTTCTTAAGATAAGTTTTTGGGTATGTTTATTTAATAATTCAAGTTATATAAGAGAAAAATATTATAGTAAAAAAGTTAAATTAAAATTTTTGTGAGAGAAATAGTGTAGTAATAAATCTTGAGTTTGAATTGTAAAATGAACAATGCTTTTAACTTTATCCTTGCAAAGTATAAAAAGTAGGATTTCAAAAGGGTATGTTCATTTGATGACTCAGACTATATTATTGCAGTGTTTTTTCTCATAAAAATTTAAATTTAACTTTTTATTATATTATTTTTCTCTCACATACACAACTTAAGTCATAATTCTAATATACAAAATAACAAGTCCTTTCATATTATTATAGTGTTTTTTTTCATAAAAATTTAAATTTAATTTTTATTATAATATATTTTTCTCACATATATAATTTAAGTAATAACTTCAATTGCGTAAATAAATATACTCTAAGTTCAAGTTAATGAAGAGTTAGAACTCAACCCTTTTTTTTTTTAAAAGAAAAGTTAGAAATCAACTTTTGTTTTCTCATTTCGTCGAAGTCAGGTTTTTTTTTTTTTTTTTTTTTTTTTTTCATACATTACGCGCTTTACAGGAAAAAAAAGAAGAAGAGAAAATCAAAGAAAAAAAATCAAATAAATGAAGAAGGAAAACTATAGAGAAGCTTTCTTAAGGGGCATATTTCGTAATTCACTTCATCTTTCCCGCGACCTCCGCGTTTATTCGACTCGTATTCCATATCCCCATCTCCCATTTTTTCTGTTTCTCTTTTCACCTTTCATTTGAAAAAGAGAAAAAGAGCTTTCCATTTTCTCTGTCAGAAAGAAAATCGTCGCCGATTCGACTCATCCGCGTCCGAGTCGGCTCACCGCACTCGGAGCTCGTCGCCATTACCGAACTCTCAGATCGCAGGAACAGTGCAGCTAGGGCTTCGAAATCTCAAGCAGGTTTCAGCTTCCCCTAGCCATGGCTAGGGTTTACGACAATTGGGAGAGACTGGTCCGAGCGACGCTGAAGCGAGAGCAGCTCAGAGCAGCAGGCCAAGGCCACGGGAGGACTCCCACTGGCATCGCCGGCGCAGTTCCGCCGTCGCTTGGGAAGACGACTAACATCGAAGCGATCCTACAAGCCGCCGATGAGATTCAGTCCGAGAATCCCACCGTCTCAAGGATACGTAAGCATTGTCTTCGTCTTTTCGCTTTCTGTTTTTTTTTTCCTTACGAAATCGGAGAATTCAAGTTTCGTGATTCTCACTTCTCAGCTCTAATTTTACTGCAAAACCTCTACAATATTTGATTCGTTATATTATTTGAAGGAAATCAGTTTTTAGTGCTATAATGTTGAGCAATTTGAACTTATGGAGCTCTTCGTTAGCTCATGGCGTTTGATGTTGAGATTTTCTCAACTTCAACTCCCTATTTTTGAAGATTATGCGAATTTCTTTCGAGTGTTCTCGCTAATGGCATTTAATTATTTTTTGATTGGAAAATTAGATATACACGCACATAATGTTAATCTGTTTACATATTTTAAACAAATTCTATGGTTTCAATCTCAGTGTGTGAGCAGGCATATAGTATGGCGCAAAATTTGGACCCTAGCAGCGATGGTAGAGGTGTTCTTCAGTTCAAGACCGGTTTAATGTCTGTGATTAAGGTATTGTTTAAGTTCTCATTCTTGAATTGTTCATAAGGGAATAGGGACAAACAATTCTTGGTTAGGTTTTGCACAATTGGTTTAATAAGGGGTTTACTTTCATTTGCAGCAAAAACTTGCGAAAAGGGATGGGGGGCGGATAGACCGTAATCGTGATATTGAGCACCTTTGGGAATTTTACCAACGGTACAAGAGACGGCATAGAGTGGATGATATGCAGAGAGAGGAACAAAGATTGCGGGAGTCCGGAAGTTTTAGTGCTAACTTTGGAGAGTATGGCTATTTTTTAAATGGTTTTATTATCCTAATTCCATGCTTAAGAAATCAGGAAAAGCTGATTTTGCATGTTTTATTTTTTATTTTTGCTGTCACTATAGTATTGGGGAAGGTTTTTGCTGTAGCCTGTGTTAAGGATTGATAGGGTCTTCTATGTTGGTGGTGTTGTATATACTTTTTAATGCCATGAAGACTGAAGTTGCTCTGTATTGGCACACACAATTTGTAGATGGAAAGAGTTCGTAACTTTTTGTTGCTTTCAACTTTCTATCAATACTTGTAACTTAATCATATTTTCAGTTCTTTGGGTTTTGAATTGAAAAGTTATGTTCAGCTCTTTCAACACAAGCAAATTAAGGAAGTATACCTCTTCTATTTCAGTTTTTTCATTGATATTTTCCCCACATTTTTTCATTTCAGGTTGGAACTTAGATCTTTAGAGATGACAAGGATAGTTGCTACCTTGAAGGCCTTAGTTGAGGTCATGGAGGCCCTTAGCAACGATGCAGATCCTGTTGGAGTTGGTAGACTTATTAAGGATGAGGTACCGGTCCTTAAAACATTTTTTTTTTTTGAACTTACTATTGACGTACTGGTTGTGGCTAAATGCTTTATCCATTTTGTAATGTGTAAATGAAGATGTAAGAGGAGTTTGGTTCATATTGTTCACTAAAATCTTATTATAAATTTTTATGTATGCCTAGTCATTTTAGAGGTTTACGCTATAACAACGACTTGAAAACTTGTTCACTCCAAGGTGTTACTTCTGAGCATTGACTTTTTGCCTGTATAGAAGCTTATGATATTTCCTCAATATCTGAGGTTTAAGAAAGAAAATGGTAGAAAACTTGTTCACTCTAAGGTGTTACTTCTGAGCATTGACGTTCTACTTGTATAGAAGCTTATGATATTTCAGGCTTAGGAAAGAAAATGGTAGACTTTACTTTAAAAAGGGTTGATTTTGTTGAGGATACCCTTTGTTCTTTGTCGTTTTCAGTTGCGAAGACTAAAAGCCTCTGAAGCAACATTATCTGCGGAGCTCATACCATATAATATTGTACCTCTTGAAGCGCCATCACTGACCAATGCCATCGGTTTTTTTCCAGAAGTAAGTTGTACCTAAACTAAGAACTGTTGCTCTGTTTTTCATACCCTTTACCGCTTTTATTTCCTTAGCCATACCTCAGTTTCAAATTTTCTGATATCTCGTGTCATTGATTATATTGAAGTAACTTTCATAGATCTCAAATATCAGTCACCTTTTCTAAAAGAAACTTATTATTATATTCTTCCTGCCCTAGGGTTTTGCGTTACTCTGTGATCAAACTATTTTAGTCAGTTCTGACATGTATTTTCAATTCCGTAACAGGTTAGAGGTGCAATATCTGCTATTAGATATTGCGAACACTTCCCTAGACTTCCAGCTGATTTTGAAATATATGGGCAACGAGGTGCAGACACGTTTGATCTTCTGGAATATGTGTTTGGTTTCCAGGTTTGTATATATACTTGTAGTTCTCCTTGGTAGCCACCATGATTGAATTCAACTTAACATGCTGATTTTTTTACATGCATTCTATGATAATTTTGCTTGTATCACTTATTTTTTTGCAACTCATACAATCTCATACTATTAGATTTGCTTACTAAACTGTTAGGAAGGAACTAAATTAATGTCACTATTCAAATCTATGACATAATATTGCATGTATAAGGCACATATCATAAAGTTGTCGCCTTCTGCATGACTCTGAGTTCACATAAAATATTTTGGAAGTTTGCATATGCTCCAAGAGATGCTCGGTTGCGGCTGCTTTGGGCTGGAAGCCATGTCGGTAAGCATGAATATACAACTATTTGGTGGCCTCAGGTTGAGAAAATGGAGGGGAAGGAGCAATTTGGTGCATTTAGTTTGTTGATGCATATTTGTTCATTTTTAAAGTTTTTTTTTTTTTTTTTTTCAGAAGTAATGGATATCATACTTTTGAAATAGCGCACTGTTTAAACCGGAACACAACCTCGGACGCTTTGTCTATATCTACCCTAATATTAATATCCCAGTCACTGAGCATCTATAGATACACTAAGGTTACAGAATCTAATGACAAGGAGCAAATTTTGATTCTGGTAGAACCTTGGTTTCACTTGTTTGTTGCCTACTATTTATTTTCTGTAAAAACTCTAAGTGCGTGACACCATATTTTTATCTGTGCTGGCCTTACATGGGACACCACAGATGCTTATGCCGTTCCTAAAAAGTCTTTTCACACTTACCACCTCTGTCAAGCTTTTTGATGCAAAAATATTCTAAAATTTGTGCTATAATTTCTTAAATAAGTAATACATACGCTTTTAGAAGCTTTCTTCGTGTAGTTCTAGTCCCTCAAGTTGTGCACCGTTTGTTTTTTTTCTTTATTACTTTCACTTTTTCTCCTAAAGAGAGCTTTTTTTTTTTTAACTATTAAAATTTTTTTATTCATGTCATGTGGGAGTTATGTACGGTTGCTATAAGGTGGCTGTTAGAGTTTCAAATCCAGCATGGGAATAGGACGGGGTTTTTTTTTGGGGGGGAATATGATGGATGTTTTAAGTTAGAAATATAAATTAAAAAATTTTATGATTTCCCAATTACCTTGTTATTTCGTAATGATGCTCCTGATAGTCTCCTTGTACCAGTTATTCCTATCCTCGTATATGATTTTTGAATTTCCCCCACATTACTTTTTGGTATCTTTTTGTTAATTGCTTTAAACCTTTTTTTTGGCAGAAAGACAACATAAGGAACCAGAGAGAACACGTTGTTCTTGCCATTGCAAATGCACAGTCTCGACTTGGCATACCTGTTGAGGCTGATCCTGTGAGTGCCTTGGGTCTTCTAACCCTTCATTCTCATTAGCTTTATCTTACACATGGACGAGAGCCATTCCAACATAGATTTTTTCTTTCCCCAAATGTGTGTTGTGTGCAATTTCTTAGTGAATCGCTATCTCACAGTTTTTAGTTTTTTCATTGTTCATTACAACATAGTTTTTAATTTTTATTTATACAATATATGATCACTGGAGTCTAGACCAGCATACAGAGTTTCAAACTTTGTTAATATAGCTTGTTCCAGAGTCTACATGTGATAAGGCAAAAGATCATTTTTTGTCGAATTAACCTCTCATCAATCATGAAACTTCTTGTATTTATTTTGAATCAATGAATTTCTTTCTTCATAATATAAGGTCTGTGATGATGCTTTTTGTACTAGTGATGAATAAACGTCGCGGAATTGCTGAATTTCTGTAGCATTTTTTTCCTAGGTGATTTTTAGCATGAACTTTCAAAATGCTTGACATGGTAAGAGTCTACGAAGAAATGATGCCATATTTGTAGTTCCCAATTTTCATTGTTAGTTTGTGTTTGCAGTTGGTTACTGTGTTAACACCGCATTTGCGCGGTTACTGATTGGTATTTTTTTTCGTTCATAATTCTATCATATATGATTATGCATTGTTTGGTGTGTGTTTGGCAGGGATTCGGATGTGATGTCAACTAATTCTTTTATGTTTTTGGTATCTTTAGAAAATAGATGAGAAGGCAATCAATGAGGTATTCTTGAAGGTGCTGGATAATTATATCAAATGGTGCAAATACTTGCGGAAACGCATTGCTTGGAATAGGTATCATTTGCAACCTGATATTGTTTTGACTACGTAGCTCCTTTTTCACACTGCTGATTTGCATTGTTTACATGTGCAGTTTAGAAGCAATTAATAGGGACCGGAAAATTTTTCTGGTTTCATTATACCTTTTGATATGGGGTGAAGCTGCAAATGTCCGTTTCCTTCCTGAGTGCATTTGTTATATATTTCACCACGTAAGTTTTCTGCATCCATAGTTTGATTGTTTTGTTTTTCCCCATCCTAACCTAGTCTTTATTTTAAAAATTTGAAGAAGATACTGATTTTGTGCTTTTATCGTGGTACCAGACAATTATTTATTATTAATACTCAGTGGAAGTGGTTTTTTGTTATTTGGCTGTGCCTAATTCTTGTTCAACTGGTTTTGCTCTCTCTCTCTCTCTCTCTCTCTCTCTCTCTCTCTCTCTTCTTCTTCTTCTTTCTTTCTTTCTTTTTTTTTTTTTTTTTTTTTTAAAACTGCCTGTACTAATTGATTGCTGTCGCACAATCTAAACTCAAATTTCACTTCAATTCTTTGAATCCTACAATATGACTGAAGTTTGACATCCATAATTCTTCAAATCTTTCACTTTCTCCCCAGCTTCATGGAATATCTTTAAATGAGTTTTTGTTAGGGTAAAACGGGGTTTAAGAACTCTTCAACATCAACAATATGTTGTAAACAGGTCACAGGTGATAAGACCGCTTGCCTTTTGTTGTTGATTCTCATGTAACCTTTGATGTGATATTATTGCCTGGAATTCATGGTGGGAAATAAGTGAAAATAGATATGTTCTTCTACTGTTCCTGTACTCTATGTGAAGATTCAGGAACACTTGCTTAGAACTGCAGGATAACGCAACTTTTAAATTAGCCCTTACGTGTTCAAAATACAAAATTATAAATTTCTGTTCCCCAGATGGCTAAAGAGTTGGACGCAATATTGGATCATGGAGAAGCTAATCCTGCTGCCAGCTGTGTAACTGAAACTGGTTCTGTGTCCTTCCTTGAGAAAATCATTTCTCCTATATATAAGACAATGGTTGCAGTAAGTGGATCAGTGCTTGAGTTTTATGCTATTAAATTAAATTAGAAGTATTACAAGCCATGTTTCCTTAAAAAGAAAAAGTAAAAAGAAAAAATTGTGGTATTGCAGTTCTTTGTCTGCTGTTACTGAACTTGATTCCATTTTTCGCCTAATCCACCATCACGGGTTGTTTGTGTTATCAAGTTTTTGTTATATTAGTTCTTGCTGAGCGATATGGATTAGTTGCAGAAGTTAGACAGGTTTGCTAAGACTTCTTTCAATTTGACGTTTTCACTTTTCCTTGATATGTTCCATGGTCTTATTCCGTCAATCATGAAATGATTTACCTTTGTTACTGTTATTTGCCGGGTAAGGAGTGGATTTTGGTAATAAAAGGGAACAAAGCAAAAAGGAAAAAAAGGACAATCTCTTGTCAACTTGAAAGAAATGAATTTTTATTAAAGAAGAGAAAGAAAAAACAGACAAAGCTGTTCTTAGCAAGAAAGAGATGCTTATATTCAATGCTAAAACATATGCGAGTTCTGTATTTTCTACTTGTTGGTCATTGATCTGACTTGTTGCAATATCCTCGTCAAAGCATCTCTTTTAATGAAATTCCAATGTTGGATGCTACGTTAGATGCAGGATTTCATATGCATTTAAGATTTTATTCTGGGTTGCAGTAGGTCTATACATTCTCCAGAATTGTTTTTCTCAGTAACTGTTTCACACAATTGTGATTTCGTATGTACAGAATTGCAGCGATGTTGTTTTTTCCAGATTTCTTGTAGCTTTCCATTTATCAAGGATTTCTTCTCATTTGCGGTTTTTCATATAGTGCTTCAATTGATCCTTCAGTAATTCGGATTTTTCTCTGTACATACAGGAAGCTGATAGAAACAATAATGGGAAAGCTGCACATTCAGCATGGCGGAATTATGATGACTTTAATGAATATTTTTGGTTTGTTGTCATGTTTTGTTTCTGGATGTTTTACATGATCTCTGGTTCAGAGTGTAATGCGTGTTTTCCCTTGTTTGCAATGTGTATGGAGGTCACCTGCATGCTTTGAGTTAGGCTGGCCTATGAAGAGTGATTCATCGTTTCTCTTGGAACCTCACAAAAAAGGGAAGAGGGTAAGTTATTGTGTGCTATATCAATCCTTGTGCTTGTCCATTTTGTTGCTCTATGGTTTGTAACTTGAACGGATGGCACAGATTTTGTCCTTTAGTCTCTACTGTTACGTCCATTTAAATAAATACACTGACATGAAGAACGAAAATAGCATCTTAGAGTATTTTTACTTATTTATTTTTTTCCTTCACTATGGCCTAATAATGTCTAAAAAGCCCTTTCTGACGGTTTTCTTTTTTTTCTTTCCATCTTTTCCCCTTTGTTTTTGTTTTTCAAAAGGATTTATGCTATCCCTTTCAAAGTAGAAAACATTATACCATCCAAAAAAGGAAACATTTTGGCAATTGAAGTGACAACTTTGTTCCTTTAGATTTTGTTTTCTTTTGTCTGTTTGTTTCAATTATTATTATTATTATTATTATTATTATTATTTATTATTATTATTATTATTATTATTATTATCAACTACTATTAGCCTGAAAATTTGAAGTTCTTCAATTTAGCCTTATCAGATCTTTCGGATTTTTTGAAGTAGAAAATTCCGTTTGTTGATCATTGAAGCAAATACAAAAGGATATAAGATAAGGTATCTTCAATAAACCGTAAAGAGAACTAAATAAAGGATGAAGAAAACTAAATAAAAAAGGACACGAGGACATGAAAACTAGCGCCCTATCACATCCTTCAAATAAAGAGATCTTCTTTTGGAATTAAAGAAGTCTTATTTTCACATCTCAGTTCTCGATTCAGGAATGGTGTCCTAATTTTCTTAAGAAAAGTTTTATTATTAGTTCTGAGATTCTGATATGCTTTCATGTGGAAAAGGGGTTTGATACTCACTTTGCTGTCAATAATATCAATACGCATCCTCCTAATGTTTGCTTGGTAGTTATCTGTTCTTTCATGCAAGTGAGGATGCTGGTGATCTTTCTTTTAGTCCTTGGATAAGGTCTTGCGTTTTTTGACTTGATAGAAGCTATTTCTTTCTATTTTTCTGATTTGTATTTCTGGCTTGGCAGACTGGTAAAAGCACTTTTGTTGAGCATCGGACATTTCTTCACTTGTACCGAAGTTTTCACCGTTTGTGGATATTTCTGGCTTTAATGTTCCAGGTTATTTGTTGTGTCTCTACTTATTGTTATTCTTACTGTAAGATTAAGATATTAACTTTTTTGTTTTTTTTTTTTCTTGCTTCTTTTTTTATTTTTATTTTTATTTTTTATTTTTTTTATTTTCTTTTATGAAGGCTTTAGCAATTATAGCCTTCAATGACGGGACAATAAATTTGGATACTTTTAAAAGTGTACTTAGCATTGGGCCAACTTTTGCTATCATGAGCTTTCTTGAGAGTAAGTTATTCAGGTCTCCTACATTGTTTTGAAGCTTTTAGAGGGAACAACATTTCAGATCTGACCTTGTGTTTGTTGTATCTTGTGCTGTTTTCTTAGGTTGTTTGGATGTGGTGCTCATGTTTGGGGCTTACACCACCGCGAGAGGCATGGCTATTTCAAGGCTAGTAATTAGGTTTTTCTGGTTTGGCTTGAGCTCTGTGTTTGTGACATATGTTTACTTGTGAGTACTCTCTTGATAATTCTTACTAGTTTCTAGTGAGATCAAGGACATGAAGTAGTTTCTTCATGGTAAGTATTACATTGTATCATGACCGCATATTTAATTGCAGAAAGGTTCTGGAGGAAAGAAATGGCCGGAACTCTGATAATTCATTCTACTTCAGAATATATATAATTGTACTGGGCGTTTATGCTGCATTACGCCTAGGCATGGATCTCTTACTTAAATTCCCTGCATGTCATGCGCTATCTGAAATGTCTGACCAATCGTTCTTCCAATTCTTTAAGTGGATTTATCAGGTAAATCCCGTTCGATCAATAATTTTAGAGAAATAAGCTAAATGATTCTCTTACAGGTATGGATGAAATGATTGTTAATGGTAAATTTTTTTCCCTCGGAATATTTCAGGAGCGTTACTATGTCGGACGTGGGCTCTATGAGAGTCTGAGTGATTATTGCAGGTTTGCTTTATGTGCATCTGTATCTTACAGCAAACAGAATGTAATGGGATTGGTTTCTTAGGCCGACTTTTCTATTGTTGTCTTGAACCTTAGTGTTCTGTGGTAAAGATTTGTTTGGAAGAAAGGCCTGTGCAGCCAACAAAATTATTTGGGTAGCTCAATTCGTTTCCCAGTAGACTACCTATAGAAATGAACTTAAGACCTAGGCTTCTCCTTCTCCTTGAATAGAGCAGGTGGAGATTGCCCAGAGACCTTCACAACCTTGAACCTAACTCCAGGAATATCTCCCACAGCACGGACCCTTTCTTCCAAATCCAGCAATCAACATCTCATTATTTTCTTCTATTTGATTGAGTTTTATTGTTTTTATGCTTTGCTAATTTCCTTTGATTTCTCCAAAATTGACTACCTATTTTGCTCTAATGTTGATATTCTCTGCTCTCTAAGACAGTTGAACATATATCATCTTGTAGTGCAGGTTTCCTGATTAATTATTCTTTTATCTGTTTACTAATTTTTTTAGATTGTATCATGTAATTCAGATTTTCCAAATAGAAAATCTGGTTTATGGCCATTTTGCTAAATTTTGTGGAGAACATTGGACTATTTTTATACCTAAAGCTGTTTTACCTAAAGCTGTTTTATCAGCTAGGTTACTTTTACTTTGATTGGGGTCCAGACATTACTTTATCTTTTACTTAGGAGTATTTGCTCTAGTCCTTTTCATTTGTTCCTGTATTTACTAATTTAGTACTTGAACTATGAGGTATCCAAGTCCAAATGAAGTCTGTTCATTCTTCTAAAATTTGAAATTCGTTATGTATGTATGTCATGCATGCATGTGTGATGCTTCTATTTGCTAGCAGATATGGTTTTTGTCAGAAAGTTATAAATTTGTAATCCTTTTTAATTTTATATTTAGTTTTTGTAATAAGTTAATTTTTACGCTGGTTTATAGGAAAGGTATATGAGCACCGAAGTGACTTTTAATGGTTTACATTTAGTTATCTTGGATTTCAATTGAAAAGACTATAATGCAATTCTCAGTCCTAAGTTAAACTGTAAAAGAGATTCATTATTGTGAGATTTATTTTCATTTGTTTTTGTCAATGTGTTCTCATTTCTCAATTGATGTAGGTATGTACTGTATTGGCTGGTGATCTTCATATGCAAGTTCACTTTTGCTTACTTTCTCCAGGTAAGCGATCTTGTCCTTTTATTTTATTTCACTGGGTTAAAGAGGTTTATTTACTTTGTGTTGTTATTTAAAATATGGTAATTGGTTTAAATACAAAATTTGAGGCTCTTTTATTCTGTACTTTAATTGCAGATTAAACCTCTCGTTGATCCCACCAAGGATATTCAGGAGCTTGTGCGTTTGGACTACTCATGGCATGATCTTATCTCAAAAAGTAGGTTAACTGCCATTATTTGTGTGATCTTGTTTGTGTTTACTTTGTTTTGGTTCAAATCAAACCCCCAGACTGATCCTCAGAAATCCTGGTACTCCTTTTTAACTAAACATTGCTGAGCTTCTCTCGAGATAGATTGAAAGTTTTGGCTTCTCTGTGGTGTCACTTCTAAGAGTTTTCAAGATGTTTCTTTTAGGGTAGATGTCATGTTGTTTCTGGAGGAACTTACTTGTTACTATGACTCAAGGCTTTGTAGCAATATTCTTGAAACAGTGAACTTTATCGTAGTTTACAGTACTCCTTTCAAGGTTAGCTTGTAATTCTACTCATTAGCTTAATCCGGCTCTTCTCTCCTATAGCAGAAAAACCAGTTCATCTTTGTTTGTGGACGGCTTATAACTAGAAGTGGTACTTCATGCGGAATAGCTTTTTCTTTTTCTTTCTTTTTTTTTTTTAATTTTTAATTTTTATAATACAATCAACTATCATTTGTGTTAAATTCTAAGACTGTTATGCCATGTTTTTCTTCGCTTTTTATGAGCTCTACCGTTCATTAGTCGCTTAATATTTCTGATTAATTGTTGTGGTTTTTTTATATTACTGATTGCTGATGCATTGTTGTGGTTTGTGCAGACAATAATAATGCCTTGACCATCGTTAGCCTTTGGGCTCCTGTTGTGGCTGTAAGTGTCTCCTTTTGCTTCAGCTTTAACTCTTCAATGCACATGTAGCGTATGTTACTTCTATTTGGCTATTTGCTGACTTGAAGCTCTATTACTATAGACTGTAGGCTGTAGCCTAAAGTTTGTTAAAATTTGATATATGATGTTTCATTTTTGAACGGATGGAACTCATGAAATGCTTGTTAAACACATTCTGTATCGACTATGGCACCTGGTAACTTGCTTTCCTCACCTCGGTGCTTCTCCTTGAGTACCATAAGGGAAATTAAGACCTGAGTACCGTTATTGTACAAAAAGGTTCATAAAGTAGTTGATATATTGTTGTGTAAAGTATGGTTTTTTATTATTTATTATTATTATTATTATTATTATTATTTTGAAACTGAGTAAAGTAAGGAAGTTACCATTTCTAATATTTTCCTATGGTTCAGATCTATCTCATGGATATCCACATATGGTACACTATTATGTCAGCCATTGTTGGTGGTGTAATGGGTGCACGTGCTCGATTAGGCGAGGTATTAATGCTCTTAAATAGCTTTGGTTACTTCCTAGGCTTTTTAATTTGATTAGTTGGATAGCTTACACAAAATAATTATAATGTTTAATATTTTGTTATGCTTCTTTTTTACTTATTTATAAACATTGCCAGTTGATCATAGTTATTGTTTTATTGCTTTATTTGTTGGTCCATTTCAGATACGTTCAATTGAAATGGTGCACAAACGTTTTGTGAGTTTTCCAGAAGCTTTTGTCAAGAATCTTGTCTCTCCACAAACAAATAGGTATCTTCAAATTTAGTTTTTTTTTTTTTTTTTTTTTTTTTAAGATATCTTCAATTTAGATTTTTTTTTCCCTAAGTGTTGTCTGACTTTACTTATTTATTTATTGATGTGGTCTTTCAGGCTGCCCTTTAACAGGCAGGCACCTCAGGTGAGATTTTAAATTGGTTGTATTTTGTTAATTCAAATTTTCTACTGAGCCATTGCATTAATTCTTAACTGAACTCTTGATAATCTTATTCTGCATGTTTACTTTCTAGCAAGGTTCTTTTCTTGCTGTACGATTCTTATTTCTTAAATACAGTTTGAGGTTGAACTATGTTTTTTGGTGTATTCAGGATTCTCAGGATATGAACAAGACATATGCTGCCATGTTTTCTCCATTTTGGAACGAGATCATTAAAAGTCTGCGTGAAGAAGATTATATTAGTAATAGGTGAGCCTGTGGCAATTGCTTTTTATCATTAGAAATAATTTGCGTTAGAAGTTCATTCTGTTTTATGGTCAGAATGTATAGATCCTTCACGATTCTTGTGCTTTCAGGGAGATGGATTTGCTTGCTTGTCCTAGCAACACAGGAAGTCTAAGATTAGTACAGTGGCCTTTATTTCTTCTTAGCAGTAAGGTGCAAGTTCAACCCGATGATTTTATGCTTTGTTAGGGATTGGCAATTGTTGATGTTGTACATTCATCTTTGACACTTTTTTTTTCTTTTTGTTTTTTATTTGGGAACATCCTTTCCTTGCATTATACTTCATTATTCGGTTTGTAAAAAATGAAGTTCTGTTTCTTTAAAAAAAAAAAATGATGATTTTATGTGGAAAAACACAGTTCAGTCCTGTACTCAGATTTTGGTAGTTGGTTTGTTCTTTTCTAGATCTTGTTGGCTGTTGATTTGGCCTTGGATTGTAAAGACACACAAGCAGATCTTTGGAATAGAATGTGTAGGGATGAATACATGGCATATGCGGTTCAGGAATGCTACTATAGTATTGAAAAGCTCTTATATTCTTTGATTGATGGTGAAGGAAGACTCTGGTATAAATTTCTTCTGATCCTCTTTTAGTCTTTTCAAGATTTTTTGGGGATGTTTATTGAATTTTTTTATTTTCGATTTCTCAATGGTAGGGTTGAAAGAATCTATCGTGAGATCAACAACAGTATTTTGGAGGGTTCGCTTGTTATAACCTTATCTCTTAAGAAGCTTCCTCTGGTGTTATCAAGATTTACAGCTCTTACTGGTCTCCTGGTACGTGTTGATCTTGTACCTCATTTCTGTAAAGTTTCCACTTATGGAAAAATTTTTGTGCATCAGTTTATTTGTTGAAAGAATTTTGAAGGTGTATATCGTTCTCCGTCATAACTGCTGTGTGGCAGTTTGGCTAGTTAGTGTGCATTACCTATTAGTACTAGTGTCAGCGAGACATGGCACCATGTCATCTAGTATGAATGTTTCATAAGTTTATTTATGTGGGTTGTTGATTGTTGTTTTACTCTTTGGTAAAGTAAACTTTAGAGAAGCATATTTATTTATCTTTTTTCTTAAAAATAAAAAAAGCAGCAGCCACTACGAAATGGATATCTACATTTCCAATGGTACTGTTTTTAGGAAGGAACAGGTGTAACTGGAAAAATAATACTAATATAATGCAATAGATATATTTGTATTTTATAATTTTTATTAGTTTGGTAGTTCCTTGGTGTCTCAATTTGCATATCTTATTTTCACTGGTAAGTGTTCCTTTTTGATTGTTTAGTTTATAAATATGGAGTATTGGATTGAGGTATAGACATATAGTTGTGACGTCACATAATCTAGTTATATTTGTCACATCAATGAACATGAATGATATATGCAGTTACGAAATGAAGATCCTGAACTTGCTAAAGGGGCTAAAAAGCTTTGCTTGATCTATATAACGTTGTGATGCATGATCTGCTGTCATCTGATTTAAGGTATAAGATTTGTTACTCTTGAGTTACCTTTTGGATTAGCAGCTTTCTTTTTCTTTTTTCTTTTTCTTTTTTTCAATTTTTATTATTTTTGTTCTTTTTAAAAGACGAAAACTTTATTGATAAATCATAAGTTTTTACATTCTGACTAAACCAAGGACAAGATGTCTTCAGAACAGCCAAAAAAGAGAGACAAAAATAAAATTGAAATCAAGACATGCCTTGTACAATCAATGAGCCACTATATTGTCCCAATTTAAAAGGATCAAAGAAAGCTGGATTAGCAGCTTTTTTATATTCTCAAGGTTTTCATCTGTTTCCTTGTATGTGCTGCAGGGAGCAACTGGATACATGGAACATCTTAGCAAGAGCAAGAAATGAAAGGCGGCTGTTTTCTAGAATAGAATGGCCCAAAGACCCTGAAATTGTAAGATCTTCCGTTTTAATTTAGAAGATGGATATCTTATTTTATTATGTCTTTTGCATTTATGATTTCTTCCACTTTTCCTGGGTGGTTACAGAAAGAGCTAGTGAAGCGGTTGCATCTTCTGCTCACCGTAAAGGACTCTGCGGCTAATATTCCGAAGAACCTTGAAGCACGAAGAAGATTAGAGTTTTTCACAAATTCATTGTTTATGGACATGCCTTCAGCCAAACCAGTTAGTGAAATGATGCCTTTCAGGTACGTCTGAACTACCTTGTTGTAGAAGCTGGCTTTATCTTTTGCTCTTTGAAAGAATATTAATAGGTTTTTGTTTTTCCTTCTGTTGCTTTTTGTTTGAGAATAGCGTCTTCACCCCATACTACAGTGAGACCGTACTTTATAGTTCCTCTGAATTGCAAAAGGAAAATGAAGATGGAATATCAATTCTTTTCTATCTCCAGAAAATTTTTCCAGGTACTCTTTCTTGCTTCTCAGCTGCCTCGTAGCGCCTTTTCTTCTCTTTGATGGAGATTTGATTTACTGTAGATTGTCATAGCTTGATGTTATTATTGTTTGAATGGCATTTTAATGTGAATGAATGCACATGCATTAAGATTGAATTCTTTGTATGCTTTAGGTGCTTCTCGTTTTGCTTTGCTCACTTTGATCAAGCTGCTGATCCATTTTTGCATTGGTTTAAGAAACAAATCGGTAGCAGCTTACATAAATGTTCTGACTTATCGTACTACAACTAGGTCTTGTTGAGCTCAATCGAACCTATGAGCTCTGACTCTGTTGTTAACTTAGTAGATAGGTGTTGCAATCTTAAGTTCTTACGGGTTTTTCCTCTTAAATTTCTTGATGATTCACTTTGTCAAAAAAAAAAAAAAAAAAAAAAAGAAAAATTCTTATTTGTGCGTCATTCCAATTTGTTTGTCTTTTTCTGCCCCTTCTTTTATTAAGATTGAATGATTGCCATTAGTATGTTGAAAGGTACCAAAAGTGTCAGATTCATCCAAACTTGATTCATGTGCCTCTGGTCTTACTTCACAATCTTATCTTTGCGTGGCCATTTTGTACATGGTAATTGACATCATAGGAAAGGTGACACGCAAATACCTTTCATTTGGTTCATCAAGGGTTTGCATATAATCCTCTTGTTAAAAATCATGAAAAGTTAACAAAAACCATTTATTTTTATTTTCTCTGCGCACAGTGTTTAAGAACTTGTTTCGTATGCCTATTGCCTAGTTGTGTAGCCAACAGAAATGCTAGAGCTGATACAGATGACACTGTTTTTATTGGGCTACAGATTAGCAAAATTCCAGGTTAAGAGTTAAACTGGTATTTGGTTTGAGCTTGACTTGGTTGAATAAATACATCTCACGCTTTAGTTAAAGCAATTTTTTTTTAGTAAGAAAACTTCGTTTTATTGATGAATAAATCAATTATGAAGTAAAGAGGACAAGTGTTCCTCAAAAAGCAAAATAAAAATGGAGAAAACGAAATATAAGAAACAAAAAGCTAACCAAAGACCCTCAAGCACACATAATAATTAGGCCCCCCATCAGAACTTCCAATGCAGAGCAATCAGAGAAAAAGGGAAGTCCTTAAAGACTTTATCAGTCTAGGCCCACAATGAAGCTGAATATTTCACCTTTTCAACCAAATCAATACCTGTCTGTTTTACCCAAGATTGTTTAACCAGCTGAAAGTACAAGGTTCTAGTTCACTTAATTTGACAAGCCATCACATGGCCAATTTAAAGCATTTTGAGTTTCTTGTCAAATAAATAAATAAATCTAAAGAAAAATTCTTTCATATAAACCTGCTTTCAGATGTGTTTTATCTTTTCTTTCTAGTTCAGCTATTTTTATTTTTTTCGTTTGTTTGGGTGCGTTGGCCCGGTGGGAGGATCCATTCACCTTATAATATTGTTAAGCGGACAATAAAAATCTTCCTGCTATTGCAAGCTTTCCAATGGTTGAGTTTGTCAGTTTGTTTTTGTTTTTGTTTTTGTCTTTATTATCTTTTACTTCATCCAGGAAAAAGGGCCTTAAGATTTTTGTTTCCTTTTAGATGAATGGAAAAACTTTTTGGAACGGATTGGTCGGCCAGATTCAACAGCAGATGCAGAATTGCAGAAAATGTCAAGTGATTCTTTGGAGCTTCGGTTTTGGGTATCCTACCGGGGACAAACTCTAGCTAGGACTGGTTTGATTTTTTTCCTATCAATGCTATCTTTGAATTCGTTCCATTCGTGTTTTTCAATTTTTGAGGTTGAAATTAGCGTGTCCGTTATATATGTACTTTACTTCTCTCTCTCTCTCTCTCTCTCTCTCTCTCTCTCTCTCTCTCTCTCTCTCTCTCTCTCTCTCTCTCCTGCCTGAAATGTCTCAGTTCTATATATGAAAATAGTAACGATTCATTGGATATTTTTCTCTGAAATTTATGACTTGTAATTGCAGTGCGCGGTATGATGTACTATAGAAGGGCTTTAATGTTACAAAGCTATTTGGAAAGGAGATCGCTGGGAGGTATTTTAAGGACTTCTGAATACTTCATCGTCTATCATGTGGTCACAGACATTTTTTATTTATTTATTTATTTTTTTTATCACATCTTTTTCCTGTTCCAATAGTGGATGGATATTCTCAGTCCAGCATCCCTACTAGTCAAGGTTTCGAGTTATCACGTGAATCACGGGCACAAGCAGATATAAAGTTCACGTATGTGGTGTCGTGCCAAATTTATGGGCAACAGAAGCAGAGAAAGGTGCCAGAGGCTGCTGATATATCTCTTTTGTTGCAGAGGTATTGATCTTTAAATTTGAAGCGAAAGAATGACTATAACAGATTCATATATTCTAATTACTGGTTCACATAGAGAAAGTAAAAGAAGGGCATACAAAATAAACATTCAATGAGAGAAGAGAGAAAAAATATAGGCACAATGATCCATACGAATTGATGGAAACTAGAGGCCATTTTCTCATGGTTTCCACTTACCAAATTCCTTGCTCTCTATTCAGTATAAATGATTTAGCTATTATTGTACGCTGCTTCAGACTACAATGCCAGGCTGTGTCCGCCAATTTGCAATTTATTGGATTACGGTCCTGAACTGCAAATTTGTGTGACATTGCGCCATGTTTTCTACGGCACCTGGTTTTGTTCTCTCTCTTTCCTGCTTACTACTCTCCAGACTCCACTTTGTACTTTCTCTTAATCTTGAAACTTCTCTTTTTTTCTTGTTTGTAAGTTTTTTTCCGTTCTAGCCCCATTGTAATCTGTTATCAATTCTGCTTTTCTGAAAACATTTTTTTCCCTAGGCTTCAGTTAAAGTATTTTGCATTTAAGGCCCATTGAAATTTAGGACAGACTAGAAAACCTAAATGTATGTTTGACCCTTGGGGGTAAAAGAAAGAAAACAAGATGAAGTATAATGTGGAAGAAAAAGAAGGTTAGAGGTCCAGAATTTGCATGACCCAGTTTATATTCCAATTGCATATTTGGAATTCCATGATAATCCTTTTGATAATAGTATCAGAACTTGCTTCAAACTGGGCTTTGTGCAGTGATCCAACATATAATATGCTGGCATTTGCTTAAGTCTCACTTAATTAACTTGCTTTATCTGTTAAACTTTTTTCTTATATTTTCTTGGACTATATAAATGGAACCAGTTTCCAATTTCCTTACGACTAAAATTTTTGTGCTAGTAGCTATTTATTTTCTGTTTTCTTTTTTCTTTTATTAGGAATGAGGCACTTCGAGTTGCTTTCATACATGAGGAAGAGAGTGGTGCAACTAATGAAAAGGTTTCATTTTATTCAAAGCTTGTGAAAGCCGACATACATGGAAAAGATCAGGTAAATAATCGCTCAGTTTCTGTTTTCCGTTGTTTTTGAACTTTTCCTCTTGGATGTGTTTGATTGTGAATCACACCATAGAGCCTCAGAGCTGATTATAAAAACAAGTCAAGTTAATTGTGCACCGGCAATACACTTATTATGTAAGTTTCTTTTTACAGGCTGCATTAGATAAATTATTTTTATAGGTTTAATGTGATATGTTTTTGCTCTTGCAATTTAGTAGATAATATCTTTGTTTTCTTCTTCCTCCAACAGATGCATAAAAATGGTTTCTTCTTTAAATATAATCCATGTATCCTTTATGCAAAGGTTTAAGGCTCATTAATACCCGTCAAGTTAGTAATCTGGATGGTTCTTTTTATTTAGCTAGTTTCATGAGTGTTTCCAATTTCTAACGAGAATGCACCATCTCACTAGTAACATGAGTGATATTTTGAATTTGATAAAAGGGATAGAAAAGGCTTTCATTAGGGCACTCGATGTTGATCTGCTTCTCATCTATCTGCAGGAAATATTTTCAATTAAACTTCCTGGTAATCCAAAGCTTGGTGAGGGGAAGCCTGAAAACCAAAACCACGCAATAATCTTCACTCGTGGGGAGGCTGTTCAAACTATTGACATGAATCAGGTCAGAAATCTGTCTTTCTTCAAGCAGTTATGAATAATATGTTTCCGACTTAACTTGATTTATGATGTTTTTTCTTTCTTCAATTAGCATTGTGTTGTTTTGGATTTATAATCCTCTTCTTACCCAAAAGTGAAGGAAGTTAACACATGATTGACTGACGTGATGGTGTTTTATAGGATAACTATCTTGAGGAGGCAATGAAAATGAGAAATCTTCTTGAGGAATTTCATACAAGTCACGGCCTTCGGCGTCCAAGTATTCTTGGTGTTAGAGAGCATGTCTTTACGGGAAGGTTGGATTTCTTTTAAACATAAATGTTATTGAGTGTTTTTCCCCCTGATAACCTCTCTTAGCCACTGTTATGTGTTCTTACAGTGTCTCATCGTTAGCATGGTTTATGTCAAATCAAGAAACCAGCTTTGTGACCTTGGGCCAACGTGTCTTAGCATATCCTCTCAAGTGAGTAGTACACTTTTTTTTTTTTTTTTTTTTTTTTTTTTTTTTTTTTTGGAAAGGACGTATTGGTCATTATCTTTTATGTTTTGTGGCTTTTTCTCTCTCACATCTGTGAGGATGTCTATTGGATAACTGTTGTTATGCTTTCATTAATCAAATTTATGCTTCTTGATTGCAAGGGAAAGGAATTGTTTAGAAGATCAGTTTTAACATCATTCTGCTGGAATTGTGCTAATCTTGCTTTTTAAAACTGCGTATTCATATGTGTCCGTAGTCTTTGTTTGCTCTGAATTTGTCGTCTTCTTATTGCTCTGTCTTGCTAAAGCGTTTAATTTTTAATGTTTTACTTTATAAGTTACTCGTGAAACTAAATACTGCATTTGTTTAGTTGACATTATTTTCTGGAAAATGCTTTTCACATTTTTGTTCTATGTGGATCTCAATATTCGGTATTGCTAATATTAGTGTTAACAAATTTTCTTTTCAACAATTTTTAACTATTGGTGTAAAACATTTATGTACCTTTTTTTTTTTTGGAGGTGCTTGGCTATTCGTTAACGACATGCTGATTTTTCATTTCCATATTCTCCCTTTAAGGTTTTTTGGTGATGTGGAGCCTCCTAGTTAAGATTATCACTTGTGACAGCTAACTACTGAAAAAAAAGTAGATGCTTTTTTTCTTTTTTTTTTTGGTTGAAGGAAAGTATGTGCAAAATCTCATACTGCATGCATAAAATATCTAGAATTGGACTTCGTTTTTGAAAAAATATACATATATATATGTATATATTCTCGCAGAACTCGCATGCACTACGGGCATCCAGATGTTTTTGACCGCATATTCCACATAACTCGAGGTGGCATTAGCAAGGCATCGCGTGTTATTAATATTAGTGAAGATATCTTTGCAGGTGAGTATGGAATAGTGAGTACTTGTTTCTTATTTCTGCATCTCATTTATCTGTTATTGCTGTTAAATATTCTTCGTGGAATAGAATGTTGATTCCGCTATTAGCATCCAATTTATCTTGATGTCAACAAAATGCTACAGGGTTCAACTCAACTTTGCGGCAGGGCAATATTACACACCACGAATATATTCAGGTTTGATATGCTAGGTTTTGTTTTGTTTTTTTGTTTTTTTTCCCCCACTTTCTATGTTCCATAGATTCCATTTTGTGGTTTTCTGAGTCTGTTACTGTTCCGTTCAGGTTGGAAAAGGAAGGGATGTTGGCTTGAACCAGATTGCTCTGTTTGAAGGAAAAGTTGCTGGAGGAAACGGGGAGCAAGTTCTAAGTAGGGATGTCTACAGACTTGGACAACTTTTTGATTTCTTTAGGATGTTTTCTTTCTTCTTCACGACTGTGGGCTACTATGTTTGCACTATGGTACGTTCCCTCGATTGGTCTCGACTTCTAATAGTCATTATAACTGATTCAGTTCTGCTTTGAAGTTTCTGGAGTTTTCTGATGGCGATTTATACTTGTGCAGATGACAGTCATCACGGTGTACATATTCTTGTATGGAAGGGTTTACCTGGTAACTTGTATTTCTTCTCTCTCTCTCTCTCTCTCTCTCTCTCTCTAGTCTTATTCTTCTTTGTACTTGCTTTTATTTAATATAAGTCTTGTTATTTGTCAGAATAATAGTAATAGGAACATACAATAACAGCAACAACGACGCCAAATAAATAAATAAACGTATGAATTTATAATGATGTGGATGAAATGGTCAAACAAGCTAGAATGTTCAAAGCTTCTGTTTTTACCAGAGTCTGGAGACGTTTCAGATTCTAAGGCGACTTGATGGCTTTGAGTCTAGTTTTCTTATTTTAATAATGGGAAGGCATCTCTTTCATAGTTTCTCTTATAAATGGGATATGAATCAAAATCTAGGCCTAATTTTCCTCGTATAAATTAAATTGTATGGTACCCCCATGAGACACAAACATAACATAAGCTAAAATAAAAAAATAAAGAAAAATTTAGACACAATCACCTCCAACAAGGCAAAAAAGAGAGTTACGGACAAAATTAATACACAAGCTTACCAGCCCCAGAAAGACAAATCCGGAAACACAATGTCCAAGCTCCATTGATTGGAACAATACCGAAAGACCGGTGGGGAACGCGTGTTGGGTCCCCGAAAATCCTTCGCTCTAACCACCGGTCAATCATCGCAGTCAAACATGAGGTCTAAATCAGGTAATCTACCAGGGTAATACCTCATGAGCTTTGCCGATGCTTTCAGGCTTTCTCTGGAGTTGATGAACAAATCGTAAAGCAAGCAAAAAGATATGGTAACACAGCACTGGATGCCGCTTTAAATGCACAGTTCTTGGTTCAGATTGGAGTGTTTACGGCAGTCCCAATGATTGTTGGGTTCATACTGGAACTGGGATTGCTGAAGGTTAGTTCATTTTAATTTTGTATATATTGGATTAGAAAGAGGATATGGGACCACATGTTTATTATATCTTGAGTGTCTTTTTGTTATCTCTTTCTTCTGTTATTCCGAGGACTCCTTGTTCTCTTCTATGTACTGCTTTTAATCTCAGTAAAGTTTTGTTTCCTGTTGCTGGGAGGAAAAAAGAATAAAAAATTCTTTCCCACAAGATATTTTAGATATAGGAACTGCTGTGTTAGTGGAAGTATTTCTCTCAAGGGGAAAAAACTTCTGCAAATGGTTTTCTTCCTCTAGCTGTATTATCTATGATGATTATTGTGTTATTAGGACTATTTACTTCTGTATCTCCAAAGAAGTATCATCTTCCAGAATAATTTTTTTTTTATGTAATTGCTCAACTTCTTGCTTAAACATTTACAGGCAGTTTTCAGCTTTATTACAATGCAGCTGCAATTATGTTCTGTGTTCTTCACTTTCTCATTAGGAACCAGAACTCACTATTTTGGACGTACCATTCTCCATGGAGGTGCAAAAGTACGTACTTATTTCATCTAAACTTTGATATTCTGGTTTTGAAGGGTTTTTTATTTTTTTAATTTTTAATTAATTAATTAATTTATTTTTATTTTTTAATTTTTGGAAACTAAAGTGTCATACTCCCGTTTTATATTTTTTTAACAGTACCGAGCAACTGGTAGAGGCTTTGTTGTCCGCCACATCAAGTTTGCTGAGAACTACCGGCTCTACTCAAGAAGTCATTTTGTCAAGGCGTAAGAACTAATTACCAAAAGTTTCTTTAGATTTGGAAGCAGGAAATTAAACTTGTTCACATTTAGAAGATAAATAAGTTACTTAAATGAAAAGTAAAACTTTGCAAACTGTTTCCTTACAGGCTTGAAGTGGCTTTGCTTCTCATTGTTTACATTGCATATGGGTACACTGGCAGAGGGGCTACTTCCTTTGTTCTGCTTACTCTTAGTAGTTGGTTTATGGTCATTTCCTGGCTCTTTGCACCTTATATCTTCAATCCTTCTGGTTTTGAGTGGCAAAAGTAAGTAGTCGACTATTTTTGGTTAGTTCTGCATTTTTTTTTCCCGCCTTCCTATTGCATAACGTTTTTGCTGTTATCTTAACTCGCTTTGCATGATATAAACTCTTGGTTAAACAGAACGGTGGAGGATTTTGATGATTGGACCAGTTGGCTTCTCTATAAAGGTGGTGTCGGAGTGAAGGGAGATGATAGCTGGGAGTCTTGGTGGGATGAAGAGCAGGTCTGTGACTGAGAAATGATTTTGCTAGAAAACTTCATCTCATTATGCTTTGCCCTCTTCAAGTCTTTCTTTTCATTGCTGTTTTCTGTTGTTTTATTTCAATCATGTTTGGTAACTGGTAAGTTATTTCTTCTTGTTGTAGCTGCATATCCAAACACTGAGAGGCCGTCTACTGGAAACGATTTTGAGCTTGAGATTCTTGATGTTTCAATATGGGATTGTGTACAAGCTCCACCTCACTGCAGACGATACATCACTTGCGGTACTCCCTCAGCAAAATTTAAATACTCTGCATCATTTTTTGAGATTGAAAATTATTGTGTTTCTATCTGTGGATCTTTTTTTTTCTTGATGTTTACAAATTCCTTTCTTGTCTAGGTTTATGGATTTTCCTGGATTGTGTTGGTTGCCATTGTCATGGTCTTCAAGGTACGTGTCATTCTTAATTTCTCTTTTCCCTGAGCATGCTTTGTTTCTGTTGTCAAAACTGACCTAATCATTTGTGTCTATTACGCTGTAGATCTTTACTTACAGCCCTAAAAAGTCATCGAGCTTCCAGCTTGTGATGCGATTCATACAGGGCGTCACATCCTTGTCACTTGTTGCAGCCATAACCGTTGTTGTTATATTCACTGATCTCTCTATAGCTGACTTATTTGCTAGCATCCTTGCATTTATTGCTACTGGCTGGGCTATTATTTGTGTAAGTGTACTGTTTTTTAGCATCCTCTCAAATTTGCTCTCTAGTTTGATTTCTTTTGTGCCATCTTGATCTTTTTTGGTTGCGGTGAAAATCAGCTGGCTATCACTTGGAAGAAGGTGGTCAGGAGTCTTGGTTTGTGGGACTCAGTCCGCGAATTCTCCAGAATGTATGATGCTGGGATGGGTATGATCATTTTTGCTCCTATAGCATTCTTATCATGGTTCCCATTCATCTCCACCTTCCAGTCCCGACTTCTGTTCAACCAAGCATTCAGCCGCGGGTTGGAAATCTCCATCATCCTTGCTGGAAACAAAGCAAATGTCGACGTCTAAGTGATCCGGGTAGTTTCTGGGGAAGTATTCGGTTTCTAGGTCTCTTTTGTATTGTATCTTCAACGTCATTCTTTTGTTACTCGGTCCTGAGGATCCGACATTGTGGCAGCTGTATATTTGATCGTAAAAATGTTGTAGCATTTTTGTAGAGAAATGTATGCTTTTTCCCAGACTACCTCGGTTCCCTCCTTTTAATTATTGGACCTTAATACTGTGCCAATATTTTGATATTTTTGTTTCACTGATCTTTATCTAGTAGCGAGTATTCTTAATACCAAAGTGAGTGAGCCTTTTTGCGTTGTTTTTCTCGAAGACATGACGTTTTTCTAGAGTTGCTAAACAATATAGTTTATATCTACGATTACTGAAAACATCAATCGAAAGGGGAAAAAGAATAGAGAACGAGAATCAGCTACAGAACACAACCTCGTTGAAGTTATTTGCCTCTTTTTTTTGTGGACATTTTGGCCTTTTTATGGTTAAAATTAACGGTTTGACTGATGATAGGTTGGAAATCTATAAATACACAACAGTTAAAAATATGAGGTATTACTAGTTTTAGGCAGGCTCAAAATACATACAAGGTATAAAAATGTAAAATTGCCCTTTTCTTTCTCACTATTAGGGTCCAGGGTAGTAAAAATGCATTAGCATAAGAAATGTAGACAACATAAAAGCATTTATCACCTAGAGGTGTATAGTGATTAAAATGATTTTAATGTCTGCAAGGTACATCTCAGTAATTGGTTGCACGCAGTACGTGTGGAGCAAAATACCTTGTTTTATTTTAATGTCTAAGATGGAGTGGGGCATCGTATGACACTGAGATCAGGATTTTGTGTCACTTTTCTGAAAATTCTTTGCTACTTCTGGCAATAATTTTTTGGATTTCGAAAGCTTTTCCCGTGAATTTTGGATTTTGGCAATTTACCCTTTTAACTCTTCTAAACTATTGCAATGTTCTCCACTTTATCAATTTTGCTCCGAAATTTTTTCTGATTTTGAGAGATTAGGAGTTGGGAAATTAATAAATTTGTGTTAACTACACCACATGGTAAATTTAGGAGGATAGAGTTGAAATGTAAAGTTCTTTTGAAATATTCTAGGAATAACACACTGACATTATTATAATGATATTCCATTTTTACGCTACAAAATTACGTTGAATCAATGTTGCTATTTGTAGAATATTTTTTTTTCTTCTATATTTCAACAGGACTAATAAGAATTTAACATATGTATACAAAGCAATGTTAATTAATCATTAACAATACGAGACACATTGTAAATGTAATAATTTAACAAGTTACAGGAGTAAGCTCGATGTCTTGCGAGGGCCTTAGTGATCTAGCCATCCAGGAGTTTCGTTGCCCGTTGGTTCATTTTGTTTAGGATTTTCACAGCTTTCTTATTTTTCTTCAATTAATTGTTCAAGTATATACTCACGCAAATAAATTGACTATCAGAAACTTTTATGAACTATAATAAAAGCTTTCTATTGACATGTAACATTTTCGTTGTTCCTAAGCAACAAAAAAACCATTGTCTTAAGTACACACGCAAAAAAAAAAAAAAAAAAAAAAAAAAAAAAGGGACACAAAAAAATCATTGAATTTCGTGTTGTAGCATGTAGGTAGGGTTTAGAGAGATAATAAGAATTGAATGGTATATAGATTATAAAACTTGATAGAACTCCAACGATTTCATATTGCATAATGCTGTCGGGTATATATACATACATACATACATACATACATACATACATACATATATATAAGGTTTTGATAAAATAAGATAAATGATCTTTTTTAGCCATCTCTTTTAATAAATACCCAAAAATTTTAAATTTTAGCCAAATAATTGTACTCTTTGTTTTTTAGAAAATTGTTGTTTTTCTGTAGTAGTTAATTAATGATAAATCATGATTAATTAGCGATAAATCATGATTAGTCAGTAATAAGTTATAGTTAGTAAATAGTAGATCATGAATAATCAGTGATGTGTACTGAAATTAATCAATGGTAAATTAAATTTAATCAGTGAAATTTAAGTTAATAAAAAAATCAGTCAATTTTTAATTTTATTAAACTTTAGTCTTTTACTAAAAAAAAAAAAAAAAAAAACCTCTTAAAGAGTGGGCAATTTGCCCCAAAATCCATTATATAATTATATTATTAGATGGAAGACGGTAAATCGAGGAAAACAAAAGGCAGTTGATTTGGC
This sequence comes from Morus alba, assembly GCA_012066045.3. Taxonomy (NCBI): domain Eukaryota; kingdom Viridiplantae; phylum Streptophyta; class Magnoliopsida; order Rosales; family Moraceae; genus Morus; species Morus alba. Next base: position 3,505,660 of record CP050231.2, read on the forward strand.
TGAGCGACGTGTATTTAACGTAGCTATTTGAGGAAAAACAACAAAAAGGTACGTGCATCGCTACATATTATTGCATGCAATCTCAACAATAATTCACTACATTAACAAGAAAGCCTCTTATTAATCTCTCTCTCTCTCTCTCTCTCTCTCTCTCTCTCTCTTGTCTGTCTCTTCAAAATTTTCTCTCTCGTAAAATCAGTGTGTCCCCACGTTTTCTTTCTCCAAACAAACCCGCGGTGCAAGCTACTGCGGACCTCCATCATGGCTTCGGTAAGATAGTTTTTCCTTTTGTTTTCCTTTTGAAATTTGTAATGGATTCAATCACAAGCATACGTATATATTATTGTGTATATACGTATACATGTTTAAACAACAGCGTTTGTTCTTGCATGAACATTTCCTTGTTCTTGAAGAGCGACGTATAATATTATATCATCGATTTTGTAATGAAAGAAAAAAAAGATTTTGACTCAGGAAGATAAATATTTCACCTTATTGTGATTCTGCTGTTTTCTTATGTTCTTTTTTATGAGTTTTAAGCATCACAACGTGAAAGAGATAATGATTTTAATTTAGGCTTCATTTAAGGGTTAGTTTTGGAGTACTGATCTTTTCCATTCCAGCGTTTGTTTATCACAAAATTTACGGGCTCATATGATAAATGAAATGAAAAAGAGATATTAATGTCTATTAATAATACACGTGGATTTGGTCGAGGTACAATTACGTGTATTTCGTTTATATAAGCTGATTTAAGTAATTTCTTCAGGGAACCTCAATATGACATTCCATTTCTTGTATAAATATTCTTAATATATTAATTGTATAGGTTTCTAAGTTTATATATTGATGTATAAAATATACTTCAAAATTAAATTAACTATTACATATCTAAGCCGTACCGCTACATGATGTACACATTTATACATCTCAAAAAATATATTACGTATTGTTTCACGCTCGTTCACGCCACTGATGCCGAGCACCATAAGATCACGAGTATGGATCTCACATATGTAGTCCATATTAGGTTGTGTCCTTTTGTCTAACATCTCTAACACCAAGTATTGTTCCGATCATGTTAGCATGGTTTTAATTACGAATGTTTCACTTGAATTTTCAAATTAATATTTGTATTTCACTTATTTTAGGTTGAAGTAATGTTATCAAGATTGAGTAGAAAACAAGTTCATCTACTATATCAGCAACCAACTCAAGGTTAACTCATCCTAAATAATTAAAACATGCTAAAAAGGTTCCGATTAATATTGAACTGAGAAGTGACGAGTGCTTATGAAATACAAAGGATGTATCGTTTGTGTGTTTTTTTTTTTTTTTTTTAGCAGGACAAAGGTCGTCCATTGCCTAAATTTGGAGAGTGGGATGTAAACAACCCTGCCTCAGCTGAAGGCTTCACAGTGATATTCAACAAGGCCAGAGATGAGAAGAAGACGAAAACCACGGCAGCGGTGAAGATTATGACTCCGCGAAAAAACGACATTATTGCTGAGAAGAAAGCTGAGTCCTCCAAGGTACATACATGACATCCTTTCCTATGTTTGTCGTTTGGTTTACTGCATCTAAAACTTAATCGTTAATTTGTTTCTCCAAACTTTCAATGCAGAAGAAATGGTTTTGCTGCGGTGCTTAAAAAATTTACGCTCTTCTTTTGGGTCCCCAAGTGTTACCACAAATTGTCTGTTAAGTTTCTATTAAATTTTATTTTGTACCAATTAATTTGGTTTACTTCTGTTTGGTCTTTGGGCATCTTTGCCTAATGCATTTATTTTACTTGTTTGTATTATATTTAGAATGCAAGAAAGGAATGTGATGATGGACATGTAAACAGTGATTCCACGTAGAAATATGATTGTTATTTATTTGTTAGATTTATTATATATACCATCAAGTTTTTTAATGGGTTTAGGCACGTCTTTTTTTTTTTTTTTTTTTTTTTTAATGACGTGTTTTGAGTTCCCTATATTAATTTTTAATATAGAAAATAACTTAGTAAAAAATTGAGATTTGAGAATAATATTAGTTAAGATTAATTAATATTAGAGATCTAAATAAAACTATTTACAGTGATTTTGATTACATATTAATGTAAGATACACTAGGAAAGAAAGCTTTAATTCTTTAAAGTCGGCACAGGCAAACTAATCAAATGTCGAATTTGTATTAAACAATATACCCAGTCCACTGAATCTGAATAATATCTACCAAGTGCTACATTTTTTCCCAAACATAATAAATAAATAAACGACAAAAGTTGGGTCTTCATCAAAAGGCTGTCGTTTACTTGAGAGAGAGAGAGAGAGAGAGAGAGCCAATCACAGATTTACCAATCAGACTTATATTTGTCAATGCAGCTTTTAATGATAAGGGTCCTTAAATGTCTTTTTATGTTTCAACAAACTAAAAATCAAAGCCGCATACTTTAGAAAAAGCACTTTAAAAAGTGCCGAGGATATACCAATTCCACTTATATTGGTAACTTGGTACGCTGACATGAACAAAAGACATAATTTACACATCCTGTTTTAACAACTTAACACTGGACACATAAACTTAAAACTTAAAAGTGCCATCCTTTTGAAAAGCTTGTGGCAGTTGGACCAGAACAGTTTATTAAAAGAAAAAAAAAATAAAAAAAAAATAAAAAAAAGAAAAAAAAAAGAAGTTAAAAAGAGGAAATTACAATCCTTGGTAACGCTAAAACCTAGCCAGCAATTTCGTGTAGAAACTCGTTACACCGACTGCTGAATTGATGTCTCACTTCTGTTTCCACTCCTTGCTATTCCAGATCCTTCCATGGTTGCTGAGCTACTGTAAGGAGGTTGATTTTCTACTCCAGATACAGCTGAATTTGGCTGTACTGAGTGATCATACTTACAACCCGGTCCGAATTTGCATATACCATAGCGACTGTAATACGTGCAGGTATTCTGATCCTGGATTTTGGATGAAATGTTAGGGTCAACGAGGAAACGAATAATTTGGTTTAACTTCTTTTTGTTGGTAATATGTGATATAATTATTCATCATGTACAGAAAACCCAGTCACGCTCCAAAATGTGAAACTTACCGGTCTCAAAGGCAAGCCCTTGTCGCTAAGAGCACATGGGGGTGACACTGAAGTCCTTTTCTTTGGATGGTGATATTTGCAGTTCAATTTGAACTTGCAATCCCCTGTTTTTAAGAAGTAACTGCACTCAGGTTGGCCAGGTCGTTCCGGGTATTCGTCAACTTGTTTCTGTGCATGATGTGGATAGTTATTGGCTTCAGTCGCTGGGTTGTTCATGACATATGCAAGAGGTGGAGGCAAGTTCCTATCTGGTAGATATACTGGGGCCTAAACAAAATAAATACCAAAGGAAATTAGCATGCCTCTTTTGGTTATATAATTGAAAGAGTTCCACAAACTGTAGCTTGAAAATGATTCTTTTGCTCTAATCTGTCATTCATTTTAGTGAAAGCAAACGAAAATGTAGTGACGGGAAATGACTTGAGTTTCCAATAAACAAGTGGACCCAATGACAATGCAATTGATAGACTTGGAAGATATAAAAAAAAAAAAAAATATCCTCAGAGGGTTATGTCAAGGGAACAATATTGCACTTGTGAAGAAAATGAAAAGGCATATAAATATTTTATTGCAGTGATTATGAATTGCCTAAGACAGAAAGTTATCTCAATCTTGAGGTGTCTTTGAATTGCCAACACAATACTCCCAATTAAGTTTGTTCTACTACGCATCAAAAGAGCATAAATGCATACAGCTCAAACGCCTAGAATAAAGATTAATAAAGTTTGGTGATTGATGATTTTGCAGACTAGACATATTTACACCTGTAGGCTGAAGGCAATAACTCGTTCAAAATATTATAGATTTCTATATTTTTATTTCTTCATCATAATTACTGATATCTATAAATGGTAAGAACCGAAGATTTTTTACAACCTACAAGGATTCGTAGCAACAATACTTAGTGTTGTCTTTTTCAGAGGCCATCAAAAACAGAAAACATATGAGCAGGAAAATAAAAGAAAATAAAATAGAAATGCCACTTACTTTGTGTTATATGCTAAAAGGAAAAATAGGCAATACAATAACAACCAATAAGAATACTAAATTAACAGAATACAGAGAGCTTGCTTCAAATCCCCATGAAAGAAACTTAGTTGTGGGGTAAAGTTATGATAGTTTCTCAAAACCAAGCATTTCAGAAAATAATGACAATGATAATAGATGGAGAATATACCTAACAGCATAGCAGAATAGCAATGAAAGTACCTGGTATCCATTCCATTCCGCACTTTGGGAAGGAACCCCTTGATTTGGTGGAATCATCATTGGCACAAAGGGAGCTGGAGCTGGAGCTGGAGCAGGCTCATTCAATGGGGATCTTGGTGCAGACCAAGATGGTATAGTTGACTGTGCCGCACCTTGAAATGGAACTGGTCCGCCATTACCGAATCCTGCAGAAGTCTCCCCGGCTGCATCTGTGGGATCAGGGTGATTAAATCTGCAGTTTGTTCCATACTTGCAGGAGCCAGTTCGCATGTAATAGGGACATTCTTTCTCCCCCTGTGATAGCATACCATACATATGACCAAATGCAAATATCACATAAACTTTTGACCTTGAATTATTAATAAAGGCATATCTATCATTCCTCAGCCAAGGTCATAGAGAGATTAAGAAAACATCTCAGACATCAGGCCGAGAAGTTATACCGCTCGGATTGGCAGACCGACAAAGTTAAGCTCCGCAACTGGTGCAACAGAAGTCTTTCCTCTGCTGTGGTTATATTTACAAGCTTTTCCAAATTTACATCCCCCTGACCTTAAATAATACTGCAAGACGCTCAAGATTTATAGCATCACAAAAAGTCAAAAACGGCTATTAGCCCACAAACACATTCAGCTGAATACATGTTAACTCTACACAAGGAGACCAAAATTGCCCGTGAAAACTAAAACATGGTCATATGAATAATAACAGTCTCTTCAAAAACGTAAATAAAAGGAAAAAAAAAAAAAAATTCGTGAAGCATCAGAGAAATATGATCAAAATGATAACTTGCAATATATATGCAGACTTAATTTCTAGTAGTAATAAAACCTTGCATTCTGACTGGCCAGGCTTCTCTGTTGATTCTTCCCATTCCTTTGCCTTCTCCTTAGAAGCCTTCAATACGATGAATACACAAACAAAGTGTGTTCAGTAGAAAAATACACAAAAAAAAAGATCATTATCACACACACACACATATTATAATCAGAAAAGCAAAACCAAGCAAAACCATATATCTTCGAGATTAAATTTTTTAAAAAAAAATATTATAATCAGAAAAGCAAAACCATATATCTTCGAGATTAAATTTTTTTTAAAAAAAAAGGCGCAATTTTGAGGAAAAATTCCTCAAAATAGCTTTGAAATATAGAAATATGTCAGTGGTGGTACAATATTTCTGCTACAAAATTGACATCATAGCACAACCTTAATACAAACAGACTCAAGAATCTCTTTTTCGGAGCAGAGAAACTGACAATAACAAAATGAATAAAGATGACGAGAAAATACCTGGTTATTCTTCCTTCTAACCGGATGGTTGAACTTGCAATTGGATCCAAACTTGCAATTTCCAGTCTTGAGGTAAAAGGAACAATCTTCAGCCTCGGGCCTCACAGGATACTGGTACTTTCTACCGCCGCCGCCGTTCTTCTTCTCCGCTTCCGCTTCACCACCGCCATTGTTCACTCCATCATCATTCTCAGTCTCATTCCAATTCTTGTTCTCGTTCTCTTCTCCTTTTTCGCCATTATCGCTCCAATCATTCTCTGCTTTCTCGGCCTCGTCTTGGTTCCCGATTTCTCCAATCCAATCATTCTCCCCGATTTCTCCAATCCAATCATTCTCCGCTTTCTCGGCCTCGTCTTGGTTCCCGATTTCTCCAATCCAATCATTCTCCGCTTTCTCGGCATCGTCTTGGTTCCCGCTTTCTCCAATCCAATCATTCTCCGCTTTCTCGGCCTCATCTTGGTTCCCGATTTGTCCAATCCAATCATTCTCTCCTCCGCCCAAATCCCCCTCCTTCTCACCTTCTCCCCCTTCTTCTTCCTTATCTTCCGAATCCGATCTCGGGGCCTCTTCACGCTCCTTCAAATCCAAACTCCGGAGCTCATCGTGGAGTCCTCCGGTGTCCTCGGCCGCCCCCGCGGGTTCGAGATCGGAAGTTGCAGGATCGGGATTGGCATTCGGAGAAGACGGGGAATGGTGAAGCCCTAGGAGGGCGTCGCCTTGGTGCTGTTCGGAGGGGTTTACAGGGACGGAGATTTCTTCAGAGGGCTCCATTCTCCCTCCACATTTCAAAACCCTAACTTTGTAATGAGAAAATGAAAGTGGAGAGAGAAAGAGAGGGTAGAGAGAGAGAGAGAGAGAGAGAGAGAGAGAGTGAGATATGAGATAGAAAAGAGGAAAATTAGACTAAAAAAGAAGTCCATTGATGTATTAATATGTCCCGAATTTATTTTTCTATTCATTTAACAGGATAAAAAAATATAAATTTGGGATATATTTAATTAAGTTAGTTAAAAAAATATTAATTAAAAGAGAGTAAAAATTTAGACGGTAAGTTTATTAATTTTCTCATCCAATTATTAATAATTTTTTTAATAAGCAATTATTATAATTACAACATAAAAAGACATGAATTACTCCTACAGATCCTAATATGTAAAATTATAAAATTAACAACAATAAAACTACACACGATCTCTATGTGTCTTTTTTTTAACGAGAGTTTAATAGACGTGAGGACTAATTAATTTGTGGTAATTTTATAGATTAGGAAATTATTTAAGGATGTTTAAAAAATCAGGAATTAGGTTAAGATGCTTTGAATGTCTGGAATAAAAATGCTATTTAGTCTATAGTTCGAAGATTAAGAATAACCCTTTACTTATTCTTTTTTTTTTTTTTAACATTAGATTAAGTCCGCCACCAGAAAACCTCAAAAATTGTTGTTGAAATGATGTGGAATATAATATGTAAAATTTGTTATATGCTTTCTTTATATATTTTTTGCACGTAATTTATGTAGAGAAAACGTTAAATTGACTTTCAAAAATAAAAAGATATACAAGTCTTTCTTCAAGGAAAAAAAAAAAAAAGATTTGAATTGTATTTTGGCTGATGAAAAAGATATAGACCGTGTTTTGAATTGATTCTGTTTTTATTTTTTGAGAAAAAAAAAATAAAAACGTTTTTAAAACGGCGTTTGACACAATAAAGAAAAAAAACAGAAATGAAAATAATTTTTTAATTTGGTATAAAATAAGAGAGAAATGAAAAACTAATTTTTAATTGTTTTTTATTTTTTATTTTCGTTTTCTCATCTTTCAAGAGAAAAAAAGAGACATTAATAAATTTTTTTATACTAAAAATAATCTCTTCATAAAATTATCAAATATATTTTTAAAAATAATTTCTGTTTAAAATTAAAAATATTTTTATTTTTATTTTTATAAAAAAATAAAATTATTTTACAACGAATACTAAACGTGCTCATCCGCTTTTAGTATTTCGTCTTGCAAGCTTATTCCTTCTCTTCTGTGCCAAATTCCTTTTTGGTTTTTTTTTTTTTTTTTTTTTTTTTTTTTGAAGGAACTCTGTGCCTTTTTTGATGGATAAAGGAGAATGGCAAAATATTCTTTCCGCAAGTTAAAAGCTTCTTTCACGTAACATCCTTTTCAAAAAGAATCAGGCAATGTATGAATAATGTCAGCTGAACTCTGAAGTATAATTTAATCAGCATACCAAAGATTATTTGCGTGTTTCTTTTTCAACCACTAATTATTAAATAAATTAAACAATAGAATTAAACCATTTTATATTGTTACCAACTGGTTCAAGTTTTATTTATTTTTTAAAAAAAAAATCAGTTTTTTTTTTTTTTTCCTTTGGGACCTTAGCTAGTGAATAGTGATGCATGCATTGAAATTTTAGACCCGTTTTATCGCACGTAAAAGAGAAATTGGCTTGCATGGCACAATTTTTGTATGCCTTTACCCTGAAAATATACCACAAATATATTTATGGTTAGCATTTTTGGAAGGTACGGCATCAAATAAATCTATATCACACCTTTTAAATATTGTACGACATCAAATAATTTTAGTACAAGTACTAACAAAAGTTGTTCGGTTTAGCTCCTCTGTCGTTTTCCTTTTTTTATTAATAAAGTTATTTCTCATAGGGAAATCGGGGGTAAAACTGTGTTAGTGCTTTTGAGCATGCATTGCAAGAACAGTGTCAAAAGCCGTGCAATGAGACATCACAAGGTCACGAGACTCATGGAAGAAAATTTTTTGCCAATTATATTGCATCCCATTGCAGGCTCAATCAACTCTCTTATATTCAAATTTTATGTCCAAACATACTGTGTCATCCTCCTGAACTAGATTCGTACTCGAGCCATTCCCCTGAATTGATATTTATCAATGAACATGGGCCCTATTTTTTCTGCCAAAAAGAGGAAAGGGTGAGTGTTTTAGCCCATAAAATTTTGGCACTAGTTCCTGAGATTAAAGTATTTATTTCATATACTCAAACTCAAATTTTAACTCGCTATAATATTTTCCTATCATAAAAAATTTAAATTTCATAATCATAATTAAAAATCATATACCTTCCAAACGAGCTTCTAAAACTCCTCGGGATATATATAATTGCTCTAGAGATTAAGGCCTCGCTCATTTCGCTTTATTCGAGTTTATATATATAATTAACCTTTTGCTCTAGAGAATTAAAAACTTAAGATTTTTATAACTCTTTGATATGAACCAATAATTGATTAGAAACTTGTGGTGATGAGCCTCAAGTAGGGATAGATATTTATGTAATTTAAGTTTTGAAATGGTAAGTTTATGTTGATAAGAGGGTTTACTACCAATAACTACGAAAAGATTAGCATCTGATATCCATTAGAGGAAGAATGTGTCCAAGATCCAAGCAATTGCTCTTCTTGCAGTAAATGAATGGGTCCAATGAAGACCCTGGGCAAATCAGAATTTACTGTTAAATCTAAAATAAGCAAATACAAGGAAACCCTAACTTTTGAGCCTAGCCCTAACCTTGTCAATTCAACAACAGATTTCATTAGCCAAAGTTACATTACACCTGCTCTTCCGCTGTCAAGAATCATCTTGCTTTCTTCACCGAATGGCCAGTCTTCCGCTTGTGGCGACTGAAATCCGACACAAATCTGAAAGTCTGCCCACAGCCTGGCTCAGCACATACATAAGGACGGGCACCTGTGTGAACCCGTATGTGTTCAGTCCGAGCCCATGCCCACTTAAATGTCATCTTGCAACCCTTCCATGGGCACCTCAAAGGGCGGTCATCCATGTGGACTCGCCGATGCTGCACCAGATATTTATGTGAGAAGAACTTCTTTCCACACCCCTTGACGGGACAAATGTTCTTTTTATGTAGGACAAGCTCCTGTTTCGTCGAAAAACTCATGGTGCATCCCTCAATGTCACACATGTATTCTCCTTCCTCATCTTTTGATTTTGCATCATTGTGACCAGCCTGAGCCTTCACAACTACAGCACTCTTCACCTTTTTCCTGCTCGGCTGTTGCTGCTCCTTCCGTTTGGCTCCAGTCAACTTTTGGGGCTTAGGGTTTCTTTTTCTCAGGCGAGTACTAGGTCCACCTTCTAGCTCTTCTTCAGCGCATGAACCTAATATGTTCTGCTCACATTGACTATTTCGAAGGTGTGGAGTCTGCTGCTTCAATTTCCGGTTTTCTTGTTTCACAGGCCGCGCAGTTGATTGCTTCGCATGATGAGGGCTCTCTTTCTTCATTTTCTGCTGCAAGGCTGATTTTGTTCGCTTGCTTCGGAGAATCCTCTCATCCGATTTACGAGCATTATCCTCCAATGGTTCATCCAGATCTTCATCTTCTCTCCCCATAGACTTGGCTGGCTTGCTCTTAGAAATTCTCCTTTGCAACTTCTGTAAATTATTCCTGTGAAAATAATCTGAACTTGAATCTTCTCTCTCATTGTACTTAGCTTGCTTGCTTCTAGGAATACGCCTATGCAGCTGTGAATCACTATCCAACGAGTCATCTGAAACTACATCTTCTTCTTCTGTATGTTTGGCTTGCTTAATTCTACAAACCCTGCCACGCAGTTGATGGGAATCACTATCCAAGGAATCATCCGAAACCACATCTTCTCTTCCTGCATGTTTAGAGGGCTTGCTTCTGAGAATCTTTTTGTGCTGGTAACGAAAATCAACTTCTAATGAATCATCTGAAACTATGTCATCGCTCTCAACATACGTGGCTTGTTTGCTTTTAAGGGTTCTCCTATGCTGCCTATGGGAATTATCATGCAGCGAATCATCTGAGGCCGCACCTTCTATCTCAGTGTGTTTAGCTTTCTTGGCTGACCCACCACCAATACTTACAGCTTGCTTGCTTCTGAGAGACCTTCTATGGTTCTCATGAGAATCATCCATTGAATTATCTGAAACTGCCTCTTCTCTCTTGACACGTTTGGCTTTCTTGGTTGACGAGCTCTCTACTGTCATTTTCCTCTTCCTGACGTACTTTTTAGCAATCATAGTATTACTACTTTTGCGTGTGCCGTCGTATTTACTCTCGACCTTCTCATCTGGTGTTGCCCAAGTATGGAAGCTTCTCTCTTGTTCTTCCTCTTCAGGATCATTTTTTGCTAGAAAGGGATGAACCTGGCTTGACATCCAGACTTTACCACACCATTTCCCTGCCACCACCTTTTTCTGCTTGGCAGGTCTCCTTTCAAATCCATCGGATCTTGCGGATGAGCTAGCAGGAGAACTGCGACCAAATGCATCATATATAACAGAATTATATGGCATCTGCTTACTATAAAGAGGAGAGCGGCTGAGGTTGGCACTATAAAAGAGATTGATTCCCAGCTTCACAGCCCAGTCCCCATTCTTAGGGATGGCTTCTTCACTATCCAGAGTTGCCTGGATCATGTTCTCATCATCTTTGGTGGCATCCCTGAATTCAATATCATTCCAGAGATGACTGATTCCCAGTTCTTCTGCCATTGCCTTTGCTTCAGTCTCTATCTTTGGATAGTCTGCAAGTGTTTCCATGGACACCCAAAATGATTAGAGGGGAACAGTAACTGATAGCTGTAATGGGTAAAGCTACTGAACAAAATTTTTGGAAAATATGAAGCATGTTAATTAAAAGAATCCACGCTCGTGTATGCAACTGTTTCTCGTGCTTTTGCAATACATAACAAGTTTTCATTGACGCAACAAGAGGAGAATAGAAAAATAAAACCCATGAAAAAAATGTACCCAATTTTCTAGAGCATCAGAAGCACAACACACCTGGATGACAAAGGAGTACTATGTCAGCACATCCTACTTGACGAAGTTGCTGTTCTACTTCTACAGCATGCTCCAGACAGAAGACATGCATTCTACAAGAGTCTTCATCACATATTGGAACAAATGGCATGTTTTCGTTCTTCGTTGGTGCAATGGCCTTACAAAACCTCGTTGCTTCAGCATCGTAGGTATCCGGGGAACACGTACGTGAAGCTTTCATACCATCCCCAAATTTTGGGACCAAGCCATTTGATTGTGCTGGAGCAGCATAATTAGTTTGAAAACTAACAGGGCAGTCAAAATTTTGATGACTGTCATACTTGGTGTTATCTTTGTTATGTCCATTTTCCATATAAGAATCAGCATTTTGAGAAATAAAATCATCCCCAGAATCAAGTTCTACTAAAGACCGACCGTGAACTGTATCACCCTGGCAGTTTCGGAGAGAGGGGCTGGAACTCTCACAACGATATTTGCTTTCCAAAGAACAATTTGATACATTAGTTTCATTTCCATCAACTGAAACATCTTCCTGGACCTGATCTTCCTCAGAATCTGACGAATTTCCATAATTCAAAGCTAATAAGCCAAGTGCAGAAGGAGCTTTTTGTGTCTCAGTGTTTGAAACTATTTTGTTCTTTTGATCTGCCATCTGAGCTTGGAAATTAATGGATTGACCAGGGTTTTCGCATAAAGCAAGAGGCTCACTATTATCCGTCCATCCTGCTTTTAAAACACAAAGTGAAGTTCTTGACTCATAAAGAATATGGCATGAATATATAAGGAAACTGAGAACAGTACCCAAATCATTGAGTTTAAAGTTTGTACTGAAATAAAAGTTACACTACATGATTATGTCTGATCTTATGCAAACAGAAATTAAAAAACACTTCCCGTACTAAACCAACCTGTATAGGTATTCTCTTTTGAAGCTGTCTGATACCTATTAGAAACAGGGAACACGTTACTAGCTACTCCAGAATTTACCACCCAATCGTTAAAAAAGCTACAGTCAGCTGACATCAGATATCTGGCTGCCGGCTCCCTTGGCTGAATTATGGCAACACAAGCAAAGCTCAAAATTCCACAGGTGACACAAGAAAATAGTCTCTGGTCTGATAACCCATCATTGTCAACAGTACTTTCCCCTTCAACGTTCATGGTTGAAGTCTTAGAATTTGAAGCACATGTAATTTTATTTCCACGTAATGATGGAACCCAGCTCCTCTCACATAAAGAAGCAAGTTTTCCTTTCACTGAATAGAAATCTTTCACTTGATCGACCTCCTGCTTTCTGTCTATCATCAGATCATCAGAAATCAAACTTCTTGAGGATTTCATTGCTTCCCTATAATTGCATGAAGCAAGGGGAGAACTGGAGTTTAACCTTAAATGGGAACCAACACGCAATTTCGAACAGACAGAAATGTCTGAAGAACTCCTAGGAAGAAGTACAACAGGAGACCCGTTTCCAAGAACATGAAGTAGGTCATTATTCTGTAATACATTCTGGACAAACAACTCTTTTACCAATGTCTCTCCTTCACCCTTTTTCTTATCTTTTAATCTAGAACTCCGTGGTTCCGCACCAACGCTCTCAGGTATTCTACATTGAGAACAGGAAAATGGAGGTAAACACATGCAAACAAGTGAATAACTATCTTATCCTTGATCCTAGGGCAGAAAATATGTTAGAAAAAGGAAATTGAACACACCTTGAACACAAGGCAAGAGCAAGATCATAAAGTAACTGGAAATGAGACACCATTGGTGGATAGTTAATCGAAGCTCGTCGGATAGCAGCATCTTTAGCAACTCTTAACCATTCAGGAGTGGCAATATTAGCTGCTTCCCCGCAATTGAATCCTAATGAAAAAGTTCAAATTGTTAAAATAGATACACTGATCGCATAACAGTAATTTTGAAAGGACCAAATTGAAATTTATAGGTCTCTCACCATGACTAAACCCAGTATGATAGGCTCTTGGGAAAGTGACAACAAATTCACCAGGATTTTGCACTAGCCTAATTAAAAAGCAATTAAAGAAGTAAGAGCACATAGATACACACTAGCCACTTAATTTATTCAAGGAAATGTCACAAATTTTTTCGTAAATAAAGTTTTAGGACTCATGCAAATATGTTTCCAAAAGATAGATGTCTTTCGGAGATAAATCAGAAAGGGTGTTATAAGAAAATATTAAAAAAAAAAAAAAAAATCTTGAGATTGTTGCTTATGTGATACTATCAACGTGATACTATCAACAGCATTGATGAGACTGTATCACATGTAATTCAAACAGATGGAAACAAAATGACATAAAATCGGATTTTAAACAAAGAAAATGGCATCTTTAACTATGAAGGCTAGCCCAAAAAAGGAAAGAGTTTATCCTTATTGGAAACAGGTCAAGCGGAAACTCAGAACTAGAATAGTAATGTAAAAGCACCTGCAGCACGGAACCCCTGCACGAACAAATACTTCAGGTGACATCACCGTGGTCTTCTCACCAAGAACAGAAAAAGTGACTGAGTGAAGAATAAAAAAGAATCAGAGGTTAGAAGGTAAAGATGGATATAGAAGGGCTAAAAAAAAAAGTATGATAACGCGAGAGCAGTGATACTCTGTTCCTACAATGCATTCTATCAAGCACACAAAATGATACTTCAACCTCCAAACAATTTAGCCCATATACATTTCTGACAAGGCTTAACCTCATAATTCGCATATAATACGATGTTATTATATGCAACACTACGAAAACATACCGAGAATCATCAAGATATGCTCTTCTGCAACTACATTCTAAATTCTTATCTGTTTCAGTTATCCATCCCACTAGATAATCTTCTTGCTCTTTCGCTTCCTAACATACAAATACATTCAACAGTGTCCAATAGAACTTAATTCTATGCATACCCAACACCATTTGAAACAGAACACTCTGCAAACATAAAACAGGGGATGCTCAATCATGGGTTCTATACAATTCATAATAGTACTGAGCTGAAACTCACCAAGAGGATTGATCTCTCCGCCATAGCCGTGAACTCTGACGACCTCCTCGAACGCAACGGCGGCTTCCCTCGGCACGCCGTACCACGTCTTCCCGGCGCCCATATGCAGGTAATTCAAGCTGTGCAAGTCATGGTCCTCCACGTGCCAGGCGAACCAGCTGAACATCATCGCCACATACACCATCGGCGACGTGACCCCCGGAATCTCCTCCTTCATGAACCTCAAGAGAGAACCTTTTGCCCTAGAAACCGCCCTCATATTCCACGCGGTCTCGCCCAAGGTCGCGCTCTCCCCTGCCTCCCTACTCCGCTTCGCGCTCACCGGCACGAACGCCGAGCCAGGCATGTCGTTGGCGTACTCCACGGAGAATGGCTTGTCGACGGTGGCCTTCCAGTACAGCGTCTCGATTTCCAGAGGCGAGAGCGCTCCTTTCTTCGCGCATCTCTTAAAGAAGCTCCTCTCGAAACCCTTGGCCTTGGCCTCAAACTGCTGGAAAGTGTAATTCTCGCCGCTCTGCCACACCGGCCGCTGGACCGGACGGGGTTTCCTAGGGCAAAACCCGATCTGCTGCTGCCGAGTGGTGAATGTAGGAGGATTCTTCGGATTCGAGGCGTCAAAGCCGCCATTGCGAGCGGCGAGGGACTTGTTGAGGTTGGCAATTACGGTCTTCTTCGCCGAGGGAGGCACCGGAGGGACGATTTTGCAGATTCCGTACTTGGAAGCCTCCTTCTCGATCTTGAATATGTAGGAAATCGGATCTTGGAACTCGGCCAGAGTCGGATGGTACTCGGGAGCTTGGGGTAGGGTTTTCAGCCATGAAAACACCTCCGGTGAAGCTTGCTCGGAGGTCAAACCCGAAGCTGCCATTAATGGATAGCTACGAACTCTCTCTGAGATTTGGGTTTTCTGTCATTCATTCAAAACCCCATTGCCAAACAGACAGAGAGAGAGAGAGAAAATAAGAGAGAACCTGTTCAGATTCTATTATGCTCCATCTGATTTTTGCCTTTTTTTTTTTGTTTTTTGGTTTTTCAATTTCCTCTGTATTTTATTACCAGATACGGATTACGGAGGAAGAGAAAAAAGAAAAAGAAAAAGAAAAAAAATTGGTGCAAGAGTTAAGTGAGTGGGAGAGTGATAAAGAGAGCAGAATGGAGGTAGACATGTGAGTAGGTTTTTTAATTTTTAATTTTTCTTTTTCTTTTCTTTGTGCTAACCACATGAAAATGACATTGTTTTGCGAGTTATTTACTGTTCTGCCATTTCTTATAATTATAGAATTTTAGATAGAGTAGTGCTGGGGAAAAATCTCAACTATTAATTCGCACCAACTTATATGATATAGAGTTGTAATTCATAATTATTAATAAAAAAATAACAATTTATATGTCACGTAAAAATATAAAAAAAATTAAAATTAGAGTTGATGTTTCTAATATTATTGTGTAATGTAACATTTAATTAGAGTAGTCGAATGATAATGATAATAATAATAATAATAATAATAATAATGTAAGTGGAATGGATATTGTTTAAAGTTTATATTTGCATTAGAATTATATCATATAAATAGATAAATAAAATTTTTTTGATGAATATTTGATAGTTCGCCAAATGTGGTTTCACAATTTTGAGGAAAAAAAATGCTTTTACAATAAATTTTGTGGTGGGTTATAAAACAATGCATTAGTAGTAGTATATAGTTTTTAACTATGATCATAATCCTATCAGATTAAAAAAAGTACGGTAATTTAACGAAACTCAATGACAATCTCATGGTTAATAAATGTGTCTAAATTGACATTCAATAAAGTATTTTTCATCTAACCTACAAAAGATTCTCTTTTTTTATATGTTATGAATGAATTTGATGAACCAATTGGTGGAGCTTTGCCGTCATTTTCTTCAACTTTTTGGTGGTTTTATTTGCTCCGAGAGAAAGAAAAAAAAAAAAAAAAAAAAAAGATCACAAATTTTGTCAAATGTTTTCCCTACCGTTGAGCCAAAGAAAATGGTTTTTCTTGCTGCCTAAGGTTTTATTAATGTTGATACGTATTGATGAATGGAAAGTGAAAGCCATTCAGATTGGTTCGTTTTGACTTTGACTCTATGGTCAAAATGAGTAAAAAGAGGCTGAGATGTCAATGGAATGGATAATGACTATGTACTTGGCTAAACCGTTTTGATAATGCTTCTGTACTTGGCTAAACTGCCGCAGGGATAAATGAATGCCATAAACTTATAAAAAAACGATTTTTTTTTTTTTTTTTTAAAGTCTACCATAGGGTGAACCAATTCGTTTTATGGTGATATTTAGTAGAAAAATTCATTTTTTAATTTGAGTTATAGTTTATAATTCGTTACAGTTTTTTTTTTAAAAAAAACACATAAATTAAAAATAGTTCTAATCATATAGTTATAATTCATAAACTAAACGCCCATAATGAATCATATTAGATTCTAGTGGAGGTGCACGTACTCCTTCCCACATCAAATTATAACTTAAATGCATTAACTTTTTTTTTTTTTTTTAACATTCACATTTAATCACAATCTTACATTTCACCTTCTCTTTTGCAGATTGCGCTCCCTCATTGGCGAACTCGCAAAGTCTCCACCCTCACTAGTGACGATGGGCTTCTCCCCCGACGATGAATTTCACCTTCTTCGTTGCAGATCGCACCCTCACCACGAACTCGTAAAGTCTCTGCAATCATCCTCCGAATCGCCAATGAAGTTCTCTGCCTCTCTCTCATCGAGAATCTCAACCACCACTCTCTAACCATCGTTGCAGTAAATTTATGTGAGAGACCACTATAATGGAAAAGTTTGAATTTAAATTTTTGTGAAAAAAATATTGTAACAAAAAAATTGAGTTGTCTCGAACTTATAAAATGAACAAGGTTTTGCGTTAATGCCCAGCTTCATTAGTTAAAAGGATTAAATAATAATGAGAATATATAATAATTAATGACACTAAAAGATTAATGTACGAAAATTAAAAATTCGGTAATCAAAATATCATTACAAGTTTATAATTAACAGTGCCAATTACATGAAATAAAAAATGACTCTATACGCATGCATATGATTCCGTGATGTTGTCATGTCCAAAAGTTTTTTTCCCCCTCAATGTAAATCATTGTCTTGATGTAACTAGTAAATAGGGTGATAATTCATGTCACGTGTTATATTTTAATCGTTTCTTTCTAAATTTACAGTCAATTAGAACACGACATGTAACACAAAATTTTTTAAAAATCGCAACAGGAACACGACACGACTACTTTATGGATTGACACGATACGAAAATGACTCGTGACATGAAATTGACTCGTAAATGTGAAATTAACACAAAAATTATATACTTTATTTAATTTTTCACATATTAGAAATAACTTAAAATTCATAATACTAAATGACAATAACATCCATTGAAATTAAGGACATAATAGTATAAGATTTTGAGTATAACTATCATGATATCACAAGTTCATAATAAAATTAAAAATATGTAATGAAAAATATGTATTTTTTTAGTATTTTATGCGTTTTCGTGTCGTGTACGGGTTAGGCAGGTCCAACCTGAAATTGACCCGTATTTTTCGTGTCAATTTCAGGTCGACCCAATTTTGACCCGAACATATTTTTTCTCAACCCTAACCCGCGAAATTTGTGTAATTTTCAAATCGTGTTATTGTATCGTAACCCATATTGCTGGGCCTACTAGTAAATAACGTATTTCCCTCGATTATTTGTAACTTGTAAAGAAAAACTCTGAAGTGGCACTGAAATTGCTAGTTCCAAGATCTCTTACACTTCTTTTTTTTTTTTTAGAAATATTAGTGATACTTTTTTCTGTCACACTTTTTGTTATTCTCTCATGTAGACTCTACTACATAATATATTATCATTTAAATAAAAAATGATAGTAGAATTCACGTATGTCAAATAATCAGTGGAGAAAGTGACGAAAAGAGTGACTGAAATAGTGTTTTAGTATTTTTTTTTTCCTTTTTGTGATGTATTAGAATATCAAATTATTGTCACTTTACCACTTAAAAAGCTCAAGTAATGAGATAGTTTAATGAGCTACCATTCATCACGTGTTGAATTAACGTGAATTAATAAACTACCATTCTCACATAGAGTCTTGAATTTTAAGATCATGCCCTATGTCTTATGAATTTTGAAAACTCCTACTTATATTTATGAATTTTGGACTATTCTCCTTTAAACTCTTTTATAATAATTTTTGTTAATTAACAAAAGGGAGAAAGAGAAAAATATGTTAAAATTTGAGATGAATTAAAATTAATAAGTCAATAGTTTACATAAGTTAATAAATAGGCTAAATTATTATTTTCGCCTATAACTTGTCTTGTTATGAACCATAACTTGACAAGTTATTATTCATAATTATCCATAATTTGTCCGGTTATAAACCATAACTTGACAAATTTATCCATAACTTATCTGGTTATGAACTATAACTTAACAAGTTATGGCCTATTAATTTTTATAACTAAAAATTAGCCTATATACTTTCTTAAACTTTTCATATTGGCCTATTTTCTACTATTTTCCTTAACAAAACAACAAAGAAAAAAAAAAAATTAGTATCGCTTAATCTTTTAAGTTTGAATTTACGTTGAAAAGAAATTTAATTTAAAAAAAGGGAAAACATGAACCTTACTTAATCGCTTATTTCTCGTATGCTTTTAATAAAAATTCTAAAAAAAAAAAATTAAATTAAACTAATTCAAAATTTAAGGAGTAAAGCAGTAAATTTTAAATTTTAAAAAAAAAAAAAAAAAAATTGAGAATGGTTCAATTGCGAGACACACACATAAGAATCATCCTAGAAAATTGATTATTCGTAAATTAAAAAAAAAAAAAAACTCGTGTAGTAATTATTTTACCCATGTTGTTTTCCAGTAACAAAAGCAAGTAATTCCATTGTTCCTTTATTCTGCCTTTTATGGGTTGATATTTTAAAATGTAATTTTTAAGTTGAATTTAAATTATAATTTGAGTTAAAGTTATAACTTGAATAAAATTAAATAAAGTTGAATAAAATTAAAATTTAAAAGAATGTAAATTTAGGATCCGTTTGGTACCTAGATTTATTCCCTGATTCGAATTATGATTCATGATTCGCTATAGCATTTTTTCTTACAAAAAATACACGTAAATTAAAAATAGTTCTAATTATATAATTTGAATCCATGAACTAAATGGACCCTTAAATAAAATTAGAACTCAAATTACTTTTTTTTGAGTTTTTTTTTTTTAATAGAAAAACATGCCTTTATGTGTTCTGCTTTTTTTTGGTTGGTCACACCTCTTCTTAAAATAGTGTTGACAAAGATAAGGAGAAGCCCGAACATTTTTGAGAAAGTTATGTTTGACCGTTGATATAAAAAAAAAAAAAAAAAAAAAAAAAAAAAAGTTATATTTGACCGATAAAAAAAAAAGAAAAAAAAAAGAAATTGAACTTTTCATTTTTTTTTTATTTATAATTAATTGAACTTTACATTGTTAACACTAAATAGTTACAATTATTTTAGAGGAACTTTTTCTAATATGTTAAAATATTAATAAGTTAAGTTTTTTATCCGTTAAATTTAATAAAATCACGTAAAAATTAAAAAATATAAAAATTTAATAATTAAAAAAAATATAATTTATTAGTGCTCCAAACATATCATAAATCTCTCTGTTTTAAAAGCCGAATTGTATTTACTCACGTGGATCCATAATGTTAATTTAGCCACAATAAAACGAACAAAATAAATGGGAACCGTTGAAAAAAAATGTTGGTAACGGCCGAAAAAAACAGTAAAAATTACGGCTGATAGGATAAGATAGCAGGATATATATATATATATATATATATATATTGAATGAAAGGTTCATTTTTTTTATTTAAGATCAGAAAAAACGAACTAGTATTGGTTTTAATCGTCAAAAATTTACATCAAAAATTATTTTTTTTATGCACATTTTTTTTAATTTTATGTCATTTTAACTAAATTCAATGTTTAGAAAAGTAATATTATTAATTTGTTGGCCTAGTCAAAAAATCTCATTAATAAGTACGTTTATTTGTGATTATAAACTCATTTAATTCATTAATTTAAATTTTTAATTGAAATTAAAATGTGAGTTTATGTGATAAATTTTTTTATAATAAAAAAATTAAATATAACTATTTTTAAAATTTTTTATTGTAATAAAACTTAAATTTTAGATTTAAATGGGTAAAAATTAAAATGAAAGAAGCGGGGTCTATATATAAAACATAATACTCAAAAGGTGAATTTTGTAATCATTAGATTCCGTTACGGGCCACACTCTACCAATCATTCATACGAATATGTTCTCCCTCTTTGCCCCCGTCCCACGTACGCCATGCATTTTGGTCCCCCAAATATGTGTGTACAGAAAATGTCTTCAAGTTCGGCAGTTTGATCAGTTTTTAAAATGTATTATTATTTTTTTTTTTTTCACATTAGAGTGTAATATCGTTATTTTATACTTGTACTACTCAGTTTGTATAAATGTAGCATTTTAAAAAAATATATAATTTAACATATACAACATGTACATAACACTTAAACCAATTGAATGTTACACACACACACATATATATGAATGATGTTACATGAGAATTAAAAGAATTGCATTAACTGAACTGAACAAGTGCCGGATTTAAGATTTTAATTCCGTTTATTTCAATAATTTGAGTTTATAATTTGAGTTTTGTTATAATAAAAAAGCTTTCAAAAATAATCATATCTAATTCTTTTATTACAGTAAAATTTTTTTATATAAAGTCATATCTCAACTCGAATTAAAAATTAAAATTAACTTTGTGTATATAATGTTATACAGTAAAGTATTGAAAAATACCATATCCATAAGGGCTCCAATAATGAACCGCTACGGTTTCTCTTTGGCTATTAGAACTTACAAATAGATTCAAGGAGAAGGTTGAAGTACTCTCCCATCACATCGATAATTAAAATTTGTCTCAATATTGGTCGCGTTACGCCTATAAAACGACAATGCGATGCAGAACAACTTTCTCATTGTCGTAACTCCAAAGTCCAAACTCTCTTTTTTTATTTCTATACCATTAAAAAAATGGGTCATAGGACCTCATACGGATATTGATGTTTTTGACTCATTAATTCTAATTAAAATAGTGTTTAAGTAAAAAAAATATGTGAAACAATCAGTTTTTATTACAAGTTTGACCATTGAAGAACAGAAACTTATTAGTAATTTATGCTATGAAACTATACTATAAAAATCTCCTAAAGAAATCACGGAGTTGTCATTTTACAATAAAATTCAAAAAAAATTAAAACTCAAGTTATAATTTTATTTAAATTTATATTCTTTTAAGTTTCAATTTTATTTAATTTTACTTAATTTTATTCAAATTATAACTTTCAACTCAATTTATAATTTAAATTTAACTTAAAAATTATATTTAAATTACACTTAAAAAAAACATACTCTACGATTTTTATTTTAAAAGGAAAATAAACCGAAAAAAGATTAAAGAAAAGGAAAAAAAAACTCCAAACTCTTTCCAAGATAGATCACCCTAGTAACCAAAGGCACATTTAATGACAAATGTCAGAAAAAAAAAAAAAAAAAAAAAAAAAGGAAAGTAGGCATTGCAATTGCAGCTTTGAAACAAGAGGGTTAAAGACTTGTGGGGATTGGCAGTGATTGGACCTCATCGGTTCTCACTACTAAATATGAGGCTTTTTAATCTTCCAAAGCTCTGAGTAACTTACAATCTTACTGGTGCCATCAAAGTTAATCAGCTCCAGAAAAAAGGACACTTGGTTTTATACAAATTTCTCAATCTCATCACATGACCTGATGATATAACTTGTGAGTAAAATATAGCATAAAATTATATATATATATATATATTTATCGATTTGAGTTTAAAATTTAAATTTTATTATAATAAAAAATTTTAAAAAATAATCATATTTAATTTTTTTTGTTATAATAAAAAATTTTCACATAAAGTCATATATCAACTTAAATTAAAAATACACTCACCGTATTAAAGATTCATAATTCATAAAGATGGCCGTCAACACAGATTTTGATTTTGGCCGGATCATTTCAATTCTCATCACCTTCAACTCCTTTCTAGAATGTTCTCGTCGCGATTTCATTGAGAATTCTTTAACCGGAGTCTTTTTGGTGGAGTAAACTATTTTACTCAATCAGTAGAAAATGTGTATTTATTATTAAATTATTTTTTAAAAGGATTTTTGTGTGATATACTGTAAGTTTTTAATATGATTCTGCACATATATAACTTTTAAAAAATTAATCCAACGGTTAAAACTAACTGTTCTCTCTAGTGAAGTGTTGCGTGATAATTATGCTCGCAAGTATACGAATCGCACAAGTAATAAAGTGTACAAGAGTACGGATATCGATCCCACGAGGATTGTGTTTAGCTTTCGTTAAATACCAATATTGATTAGCTTCTAGGATTGTTTTTTATATATTTTTATATGGTGAAAATGAGCTAGGCCTGCTAACTTCCCCTCTACTGCAAGCCTGACTAGAATGTTACCAAGAATGCTGCAGCATTCTACTATCCTGTCAACAGAAACTCATTGATGCATAAAGTTCTTCTGAATTGATTATGACTGTGGTCCTTCAAACTATTTCTAGCACATTCCTGTGTGGATCCAACTATAGGACTGTCGATTTAAGCTCAGGTTTCATTAAGTTGTGCAAGGTGAACAATATATTCCTATACCATCCACTAATCAATAACTCAGCAAGTTCATTGAACAAGCATCATTCATGCTAATCCGACTAAAACTAACCTTTCCAATATTAATCTTAATCTTGTATGATGTATCCTAAAATTGATGGCCAGTCAAGAATAGAAATAGACATTAGCTCACATGAATAAACATGAATAGTAGATTAATAGCATCTCAGAAACAACTTGTCATTCTTACAATATTGGTTCCATTAGCAAACCTAGCTAAAACAAATTAGTTTATAATGAGATTTACAGAATTCAAAGCTCCAGAATAAGCCATGGCTAAATTAGTAACTAAATACCAAAAGAGAATTAAGCTAACAGAAAGAAGAAAGAATTTTAGCTGGATTTAGGATTCTTCTTTGTCCGGCCTTGCTTCCTTCAACCTCCTGCCTTCTTCCCTTCTCTCACGTCTCTATATTCTCTTTTCTGGAGATAGGTACTCTATGTTTTCTGGAGAGGGGTGCTCTCTGTATTTCCTCTATGTGTCCAGCTCCAGAATACCTCTTTCTCTATTTCCTCTCTCTCCTCTTTTTTCTCCCCTGGTGGCTGCCTTTTGTTTTCAGAAAGCATTTCCTCTCTAAGGCAACAATAGGGCTGAGATGTCACTTGATGATGTGCACAGTGGACCACAATGACACCTACTCAGCCAGCTCACACAGATTCCTTTTTGTCTGCTTTCTCCAGCTAGTGCGCTGACATCAGCCATCTGCCAGCTATTCCCAGAATGTCGCCCAGAATGCTGCAGCATTTTAGCCCAGCAATTTCCTGCAAGGTACTCACACAACATTAGCCAGTTTTTCACCTCAATTTACTTTCAAATTACCAACTTTCACTTCAAGAGGTGCAGCAATACGGAATTAGGCCAAAGTAAATGCAACTCTACAAATTTAACTTAAAACACACAATAAACTAGAAAAATCACTATTGGCCACGCAGTTTTGAGCTATAAAACCATTGCTTAGAGTTATCATGAAGCAAAATAGTATTCATCATGACGATGCGATATATAGTAAGTTTTATTAGTTTTATATATTTTTTATTTTATATTAATTTCATAAATACTCTTTGTGTTCAATTTCAACATGTCCTCTAAATTTTAAAAATGATTCGTTTCGCCTCTTAAATTATGTACCCTAGTTAAAATACATCCCATGCATTTATAAAACCAACAAAATAATGATGTGACACTATTAACATTTTCATTACTGCTCCCTGAACAATTAATTTTAAGTTAATTTGCCTCTTAAGATATTACTTTTATGTCAACTTGTCTCCTGATAGTGGTGGATCCAACCTTTTTGTCTAGTGGGGGAGAGCAGACATTTTAATGTGATTTAACTAAATTAACAAATTGAAAGCAGACATTACTGGTAGGGTACTAGGAACCCTACTGTTAAAAGCTCACGGAAAAAGTGGACTTCATTTTTTCTTTTTTGTTTATTCATTTATTACAAAATTATGACGTTAGTTTGCATTGACTGTCTTCTTATTGGAGCCACACGGATTAACGATGTGTAAAAAGGATATTTGCAAAACTAACATCCTTGGCACAACTCCAATGACTAATACCATTTACCCTCTTCAATGTTGCTCAACCTTTGGTTATATCACAGAATCCACACAGATAACAATAAGAAAGAAAATTGCAACGCACGTTCTTAACACAACTCTTATCTAGCGTCCTCTTTGATATTAGGCCATCTTATTCTCGACGGCTCGTTCTTAAGATCCGTACAAAACACAAGTCTATATCTTCGCTGTTAGATTAAGGTGAATCGCATTTAAATTCCGCAAACCGACCGTGGAGAGCATGGAACATTTCTTTTGTTTGCCACTCTTGCTGTTCACGATCTTAGATTATGTCCATACATTATCCAAACATGTATTAGGTTCCCATGCAAAGAGGAAAATTGTGGACCAAGTTCCAGCTAATTAGACAATGTCAACTAAATCAAAAGACCATTCATCACAACTACTTTAAAAAGGTCTGTCTAGTATCCTAATAAGAGAGAGAATAAAAATGGCATTCTGATAGCAATTAACAGGGATGTAACGATGTTTACGTGGAGACTTCACTTTCTTTTGAATTTGTGGAGCTTAATTCTGAAAGAATGAGGGTCACTGGGCAATGATCACTTCCATAAAAACCTGTAAAGAGTCCATCAAACTCAGTCGTACACTAGAAAAAAGCAAAAAACAAAAATAACAAATTAAAGGAGCTTTTTTCTAAACATTAAATCTGGTTAAAAGCCCATAAAAAAACAAACAAAACCCATATAGATCAGGTGGTTCAAAACATAGTGCTATTGGCAGGAAATTTTCAGACATTAAAGAAAAAGGGAGAGAACTCTTAGGAACATAGGCTACTACTGAGGCACTGGTCTGATCCGATAAATTTTTTCAATTTTGTGTATATATATTTTGACGTGATTTTAATAAGATGTAATATTCATAAACACGCACTACCGGCAGTGAGAAAAACAAGGCAGCCTTCAAATAGGTCTCTACCAAATTTGGAGTTTTATTTTCTGATCCCAGTTTAAACTACTAGAAAGCCATTAAATTGTCCAACTCAAAATGAAAGGTCTCTCTGTCAGTCAGTCAGTCAGTCAGTCAGTCACACACCTTGTAATTCGATCCCTTGTCCATGCATCTTGCATTCAAGAATCCTGTCTTTGAGTTTCTCCGAGACAAGGAAATAGTCTATTCTCATCCTTTTGCCTCGATACCTGTGATGAAAAAACAACCCATTGAATGTCGTTTTTACATATTTCAGTGGTATGGTTAAAAAAAGTACAAATATTGCAATGAATAAAATGATTTCTTACTTTCCAATTGGGTGTCCAGACCATGAAAATCCACTTTCCATGTCTTTCTCTTTGTGCAGGAATCTATATGCGTCCATTAGCTTTCCTCTGAAGCATATCCACAAACAAAATCATGTTTTTGTAACAACATTATGGTCTATATGAATAATTTGATTGTTATATCCCTCCTACATTCCCATCTCCCTCACTCTATGAACACATGTGAAGAGTAATAATGCGTAATAAGGGCCCGTTTAGTTCGCTAATTCGAGTTTTTAATTCGAGTTGAGATGTGACTTTATGTAAGAGTTTTTTATTGTAGCAAAACTCGAATTTTAAACTCAAATCGGTGAAATGATCGGGGCCTAAGAATACTAGACAATTGATAAAATGAAAAAAAGTGTAAAAAAGAAAAAAGAAAAACAGTTTTTTTAGAAGGAAAGGGAGAAACGAAAAGGGAAATGGATGAGGACAGTGGAGAGAGTTAGAACAGCTGAAAGATTTTGTGAGCTACTTTTCCACTTGTCTGACTGACCTTTAGAGCTTGGTCGGTAGGAGGGTAAAGTAGAAGGAAAGAGGCGAGTGGATTTATACAAGGATTTTGAGACCCATAGTGAAGCAGCGGAATGGTAAAATATAGTATTTTACCAGCCTAACCCGGACGGAAGACGAGACATGCAATCCCAAATCTACCTAAAGAGATCCCTTGTGGGAAAACCCCCAAACAGGAAGGAAAACTCAACTTTGTATTCAATTCTCAAAATATTCAAATCCCTCTATTACATTAGATAATGCGGCTATTTATAGTCCATTCACAAAAAGATAACAAAATACAAACTAAGGTAAATGACAAACTAATAACAAAATAAAGCTAAATTAGTAAGAAACCACAATGAAAATATAAACCAACTACTAATCGTTAAATTTCCCTACATCACATAGTTGTTTGGTAGGAGAGAAAAGAGGAGGGAATGGATTAAGGGATTTCAAATCCTTCAAAGAACCCAAATTTTCAGATCTCCCAATATGATGAGATTAGGGAAAGAGAGTTTATTCCAAACACAATTAAGAGAAACGTCATCTCTTTCCTCTCCATTTTCCTTACCTAGGTTATATATCTTTCTTTTTTTCCTATTTTTCTTTCCCTCTCACCAAACAAAGCCGTAGGCTAAAAGCAAATCCCATTAGTACTTTTTTACTTCTCTTTTTCTGAAACTGAAAATCCCATTTGTTAGTTTCACAATAAGAACTGCCAGTAATAAGTGAAGGAAAGGAAAGGTAACATAACGCACTCTTTCAATATGTTAGCAAACCGCTTTCTTTCAGCCAGGGTAAATCCGGGCTGTCCACAATCCTGCGTCATTAGCAAATAAAAGTTAAAACCACCAATAATTTTTGTACCTAATTCTCAGCAATACACAATCTTAGCTATTTTGGTCTATCATGGTAATACAAACCCATGTTTGTGTCCTAAAAAAAGAAACTTCAACATCAGATACAATACCTCTTTATTTGGAGGAACATAACCATTAAGCTTAGCTGCACTAAAGAATTCCGGATGGCTCACATCAATCTCTTCATGGCTGCACACAAATTTAAATTTGAAGAGAAAAAGGTTACTACTAAAAAATACATGCACACTGATGGGCCTTCAAAGCCCCTGTTGCGTTTCACTTACGCAAGGAGAAGGCCCAAGCTGAGTCGCCCCCCTCAGGTGGGAGATGTTGACGTGGAAGTTGGAGCTGGAGGAGGAGGGGCTGACTTGGGTAGTGATGTGGAAGATGAAGGGGGGCAAAGAGGCAGCAGCTGAGTTGGGCAGATTAGAGGGGTGCCATTGGAAGCACGAATTCAGGAGTGGGACCTTGGGATTGATGGGAGGATAAGTGAGACGGTTAGTTAGTTAGAAGGAAAGATGAATAAAATAGAGAGAGGGAGAGAAGTGGGGATTATCAATCATCTTGTAATTGAGAATCTATAGGAGCATTAAGCTTTGAGGAGAGCAAGGGGTCTCTCGAATACCCCCATTTATGTACTTTCTTTATTTTCTCAGTATCACTTTAAATAAAGACTATTTGATCGATCAATTCCCTAAAAAATTAGCTTGAAACTTGTTCTCAATTTACTGGTTTTATCACACACAAGCATTCTATTTGGAGTAAATTACAAGGATATTTCAAGAAATATCCAAAAAAAAAAAACTATGAAATCATAGAATAGCCAAAATATGTCTGCTACTCTAGTAATCAAGTTTTTATTTTCAAGTGGCCAAGTTCTCCTTTTCTGCAAAATGTAAGCATTATAGATGTTAGGTTGCAAGGCATACATGAACGCACATTGTGTCTGAGCCTTTTCATATATGTATATATATATATTACACTTTTTTCTTTCCTTTTATCCGGATTTATATGCAGGAAATTAACCAAAAAGAACTTGGTATTAAGTTGGGGTTCATTAAACAGGTAAAGCTTTCAAAAAAAAAAAAAAAAAAAAATGCAGGCCATCCTAAGATGATAAAACACCATCCAAGCACGCAGAAACACTGACCTTACATTTAGATCACCGCACCATATAAGAGGCTTATCTGCAGACTGTGTAACAAACTCTAGCATCCTCTTATCCCATTTTCTTCTCCTTGGGAACGAGTTCTCCTCCTCTTTCCAACCATTGTTTGGTGCATACGTATTTAAGAAACGGAACGTCTCAAATTCAGCTAAGATAACCCGCCCATCTGTTTCATGCTTTGAAGCTAACAACAATGACAAGCGTATAAATTGACTGTTGTTCCATTGTACAAACGAATATTAAGAGGCTGGTATCAAGTTGACGCCTAGTACTTTGCTATGAGAAAAATAAGGAAGCTCATCTTAAGCTATGACTTTCAATGGGTTAAAGCTTCACAAAATAAGAAGATTTTAATATCTTAAAGCAACAAAATTCCGTGAATACGTACCCTTTTTGTCAAGATTGAAGAAAACCATTTTCGGTTGGAAGCATTTCTTTACAATCAACGCAGTTCCTGCATACTTTGAATCTGAAAGAGACCACCAAACACGATAATTTCTGAATGGTGGAGAGGACAAGGCACGCATCATTATCTGTAAAATGTGATAAAAAGAGGGAAAACAAAAACAAAACTTTATTATAGCAGTGCACTATACATAGAACATTTGAACTATATACATTCAATAGAAAGATTTATTTGAGCACAAATGGTAAGATGAAAAAGTATTTACCTGTTTCTCTTCGCGTGATGAGCTAGTATCATCTTTCAACTCTCCTGGGTTTTTAGGTGCACCTTTTGAACCAGCAGCAGGCATCCTCACTTCCTAACATTGATATGTCGTTAGAAGATTCTTGTCCAATTTTATTTCTTTGATTTACAACCATAATAAAGTTTCTCATAAAAAAATGTGTACTAACCATAGTGTATTAAATGGTCTAGCAGGGACAATACATCATGAACTAATAAACCAAAGTAACAAGTATATGCCTTATACACGCTACCTCTTCCAATAGAAAGACATCAAAACAGATGTAATCAAACAAACAAACAAACAAATCATAGCTACCAAAAAAAAAAAAAAAAAAAAAAATCTTTCCAGCTAAATTGGGGCAAATGTGAACAATGTGCCACAATATTCTCAGAATCCCAAAACCCCACCACTTAAATCTCTCTTCAAAAAATTCAAAAAATTAAACATCTAAAATCTTACAGACCAAAATATCAAAACCCCATGTCCCAAAACACAAAAGCAAACAAACCCTTAAACTCCACAAACATGATCACATGCACATTCATCAAATTCTCTAAAAACTCAACACCAAAAACAGTGAAAAAAGAAAGAAAAAAAAAAGTTCTTTAAAACAGTGTTGAGCATACTGAATCACCTGTATAGCAATGATATCAGGATCAAACCGAGTGACGAAGCTGGTGAACTCAGGCCAGTCGTTCTTGACGCGAAGGAGAAAACTGTTGGCGTTCCAAGTCATGAACTTGAGCGGCTCTTTCTTCGAAGCATCTCCTAAAGTTTCTTCATTCTCGCCGTCGCCGTCGCCGTCCATCCTCGACGGAGGCGAAAGTGTAGGCTTCTTGGCCGACCCGTCCTTCGCCACTGGTTGGAAGTACCGTTTCATCGTCTTCAATCTGCGCTCCTCTGAGTTCCAATCGGCCTACAGAGCACAGTCCCTGTTTGTTTTATTTTATTTATTTTATTTTTTTCCCGTTAAATAGATAGTAAAGATGGAAAACTTTGACGCTTTTTAAAATTGTTATATTTTTTATATAAAAATAAAAATATTTTTAATTTTAGATATAAATTATTTTTAAAAATATATTTAATAATTTTATTAAGAGATTATTTTTACGTAAAAAAATTTATTAATATATTTTTTTTTTTGAAAGAAGAGAAAATAAAATAAAAAAATAAAAAATAATTAAAAATTATTTTTTATTTCTCTTATTTTATATTAAATTAAAAATTATTTTTATTTCTGTTTTTTATTTTTATTATGTGAAATGTCAATTTTTATTTTTTTTCTTAAAAAACGTAAAAAATAAAAATAAGGAAAGATTTTTAGAAGTTTTTCCTTTTTTTTTTTTTTTTTTTTTTTTATGTGATGTGTGATGTACTAACCTCTAGTTTTTTATTTTATTGGGAACTCGGTTGCAATTTTTTTTTTTTTTTAAATCATTTTGGTACCAATTTTATTCTTGTTTTAGCTTTAAAACTTCAATATTAAAGACAATAATTCTTATATTTGACGAAAGTTTAAGCACAAGTAAACAAATGAATAAACGACAATATATGAAACAAACGACAAGAAAAAGGAAACGAGAGAAACGTGCAAAACCTTAAAGGAAACGACATTAAATGAGAAACGTCAAAGATGAGTTCACGGCAATTAACAGGAAAGCAACAATAATTAGACGTTTGATTTATAGATTCAGAATCATAATTCAAAATTATTTTTGATTTACGTATATTTTTTGTGAGAAAAAATACTGTAACGAATCACAAACTATAATTCGAATTATGATACGAATCCACTAACCAAATACACGACATAAAAGAGCAAAAGGAAACGAAAAGAATGAAACAAAATGGGAAACGTAGAAAACGAGAATTAACATGAAATATAGGGGAAAAAGACAATGACTAAAAGGAAATCAAAATTACTTTTATATGAAACGACAATAAAATATAAGAACAATAATTAACCGGAAACGACAAAGTTGAGAAACAACAACTAACGAATGAACGGCATCATATAAAACAAGCGACAGCAAATAAGAAAACAACTCAAAAGAAAAGCGACAGAAACACGAAAAACGACGATTAAGGGGGAATGATGGAAATGAGAAAACGCCGCCAAATGGGTAGACAACAATCAGAAGGAAACGACAAAGAAGTGGAAATGAAAACCAGCAGATAAACTATAGTATATTGTTAAACGACAAGAAACGAAAGAAACAAACATTTGTAAGGAATGAGATTTGACCGGAGGCATGGGATGGGAGCAGATAAAACGACGAGCGACAGAAAATAAGAAAACAACGTCAAAAAGGAAATCGAAACGATAATAAAGAGAAAACGACAATTAGAAGAAAACGACAGAGAAGTGGGGATATCCTCGAAAGATGTGGGCTTGGAAATCACTTTCTGACCCAAAGAAGGAGAGAAATTTGTGATATTTGCATTGTGCACCCCCACTTTTTTTTTGTCGTTTCGACAAATGAAGAGAAAACGACAATTAAAAGTAGAAGTGGGTAATGAGTCTTGACTGCCAAACCAAAAGGCTCCAAATATCGTGTGGGCTTGGAGATCACTTATGGGCCCAAAGAAGGGGAAAAGGATGTGAAATTTGCATTTTGCACCCAAAAAAAAAAAAAAAAAGTAGAAAATATGTCAATAAGAAAAATTTAAGAAAATAAATAGGTCAATTTTTAATTATAAAAATTAATAGGTTATAACTTGTTAAGTTATAGTTCATAATCAGATAAATTATGGACAAATTTATCAAGTTATGGTTCATAACCGGACAAGTTATGGGTAATTATGAATAATAACTTGTCAAGTTATAGTTCATAACCAGATAAGTTATGGACGAAAATAATAATTTAGCCTATTTATTAACTTATGTAAACTATTGACCTATTAATTTTAATTCATCTCAAATTTTAGTCTATTTTCTTCTTTCTCTCAAAAAAAAAAAAAAAAAAAACTTTTTTTGTGGACCCCCAATGGATATCCTACTCCAACCACTTGCAAAGAGAGGCTCTAACCGTTGGTCAGTTGGGAAGTGAGAGGAGAGAGAGAGAGAGAGAGAGAGAAATCACAAAAATGGCGTCAAGTTCAACTACCATCTCTCTTTCCTTAGCTGCAACAGCTTTAATCTCCCACCAAAGAACAACAACCTCCGTTGCTTCCACTCTCAAACCCCATGAAAGGACCTTATTACCACCATCTTCACTCCTGGGCACAAGTATAAACCTTGAAAAAACGAGCCTAAGACCAAGACCAATTACAAGAAGCAAGGAAAGAAACTCTAGCCATGGAGCCACTTGCTTGGCTTCTTCTTCTTCTCCTCCTCCTCCTCTTCCCTCGGCGCTTCTTTTCGACTGCGACGGAGTGCTTGTTGACACAGAGAAAGATGGTCACCGCATTTCTTTCAATGACACCTTCAATGAGGTAGAACAAAGCATTCTTTGCTTTGCACTTTGTTTTGTTTTTGAAAATCTGGGTCTTAAATTTAAGTGGATAATTTGATTGGTTGTTGGTATAATTGGGGGGAGAAAGAGGATATTTGATTTTTATTATTGGGTTTTGATCGTTTTAAAAGATGAGGAAAATTAGCTTTCCTTTGCTTTGGTTTTGAATTTGATGATGTATTACCATCAATGTATAATGTATTACTGAATTAGTGACAATATTTTATTATTGATTTCACAGAGAGGACTGGGTGTTACCTGGGATGTTGAATTGTATGGTGAACTCCTCAAAATTGGAGGTGGAAAGGAGAGGTAATTTCTAATTTTCGGTAATTTTTATTTTATACCCTGCATTTAAAGTTTAACAAGAATGTATTCTAATACCATGCTTTTTGACTGTTCTCAACATTATACTTTTGAAATATCATATCTAATACAGAATGTATACTAATACCATCCACTTAGATTACTGCCTTTACCATTTAAAGATAATCATTAATTTTCATATAAGATGTTCATTAATTTGTTCAACTTCTTCCTTCTATACGACACAAGTAGTAAAATGGTTATTTAAGTGGCCAACATTAGCACTTTAACAAAGAGAAGGTAATGCATGGTATATATTTGTAATGGAACTTAAGATGCAGGGTATAAAATAGTACTTTTACTGTTTTCAACTAATGTTGGTCCTACAAAAAAAAAAAAAAAAAAAAAATAAAAAATAAAAAAAAAAAAAAATAAAAATTATGATTTGGATTCATGAATACTCGATAGAACTAGAAAGTGTCAATTTTTGTTTCTTGTATATAATCTGTCTGTGTGTTGCATAAAAGTTTTGAAGTTAATTAGTAATCAATTGATATTGGCTGCTGTAGAATGACAGCCTACTTCAACAAGACAGGTTGGCCGGAAAAAGCTCCGAAGAGCGACGAAGAGAGAAAGGAGTTCATAGCTTCACTTCACAAGAGAAAGACAGAGTTGTTCATGGTTCTCATTGAGAAAAAACTCCTGCCTCTTCGACCCGGCGTAGCCAAGTTTGTTCTTATCTAATCTTCTATTATTTAGCTCTCAATGATGGCATGTTATATATGTACATTCTCCTCTTCATAACTCATGTTGCGAGTCAATCTTGAAAGTAGCAACACAGTTTAGTAAAATTTGAAGTCTGAACGTGTACAGTTCTTGAAATTAATTTGTTTTCTTTTTATTAAATTGTACAGGCTGATTGATCAAGCTTTGGCAGAAGGAGTCAAAGTTGCTGTCTGTAGCACTTCTAATGAGAAGGCGGTATATTCGGGTTCAGAAACTGTTATTTCTTATTGTGATTCTTTCACTGAGACTAGTTTAACTTTTTCGAATAGAGTCCGTATCAACTTATCAATCGTGTAGTCAGCTTATTAGTATTTCATTGTATCAATTTTTATTCAACATACAGATTTATCAGTTTTCATAATCTTCTTGTGTGATTTAGTATATAAATGAATTGCCAATCAGTACTCTTTACTATTAGTCAGCTTATTAGTATTTCGTTGTCTTCTTGTGATCATTTACTATGATATGATGTTGAATATTTAAGGTCTCTGCAATAGTGAGTTTTTTGTTGGGACCCAAGAGGGCGGAGAAAATCAAGATATTTGCTGGAGATGTTGTTCCTCGCAAGAAGCCTGATCCGGTAAATAATATCACTCTGTGGAGTTTACTAAGGATGGTGGTTACGTAGAATTTTATGACAATCACACGGTTCAGATTTAATCATGGAGTGAGCTAAACATTGTCTTGCCTTGTTCTTAACTAATTATTGTTGCTTGTATGAATCATATCGCGCTAAGTTTTATGGTATCAGAAAAAAGTAATTTCCCTTCCTGTTACTTTCGGTTTATTTAGCACTCTCATTATTTTTTATTCCCTAACACACTTTCCTTCTTCATGTCAGGCCATTTACAATCTGGCAGCCAACACCCTCGGAGTCGATCCTTCGAGGTATTGTACATAATACTAGAACTTAGACTATGTACAATGCTACAGTAAAGTTTTCCTCAATTCAATGAACTTGAAAGATCTGTTTACATGCCAGTTTCTTGCCTAGTTTGGCTAACCATGTGCTGCAAATTCTGTCCATATCAGCTTTGACATTTCTATTGAACTTCTAAATGGTTTTATCATATTTTATATATCTTGTACTCTGGCTAACCAACCTAGACTTTGATGGTTGACACTCCTGTTTCCACCAAGACATTGCGATTTTTAACAAAAAGTGATGGTCTTTTGTGTTCTTCTACTTCTTACAGTTGTGTTGTGGTAGAGGACAGCGCTATAGGCCTTGCAGCCGCCAAAGCTGCCGGAATGACATGCATAGTGACTAAAAGCGGGTACTAAATTTTCCTGTTCAGACCAACCGCATTCTGTTCTTATCAATAATACTTTGCATAGTGACATGATCTATTATATTCAGTGCTTCCTTTTTCTAGTTCTCTTCATTTGACCAATTTCACTTTGATTCTTGGCACTTTTTTCTTTTTGGCAGGTACACAGCAGATGAAGACTTTTTGAATGCTGATGCAGTTTTCGACTGCATCGGAGATCCCCCAGAGGAACGGTTTGACTTGGCATTTTGCAGAAGCCTTCTTGAGAAGCAATATGTAAGCTAGCCACTATGTAAGTCATGTAGTTCTTTCGTCTCTCTGTTTTTTTTTTTTTTTTTTTGGGTCCTTCAAAAAGCCTCTTCTAATGAGAATAATGATATAAGGGCGTTTGTATGGATACGCAAGTCTAATCCAGTTCTCTTTCACAATTTTTGCAAAGCATTCACTGGAGAGTATGGTCTTATGGACATCATCTTTTACTTATTAACAACTATGTAACAACACGCTTTCAACTATATGTGATGTACTTTCGACTTTTTAGTAACTTAGACTTCCATCTAATTAAAAAGTCAGCCTCTTAACTGAGTAGTTTAAACGATACGTGACTCGGGTTTCTTTTTACCCTTATAATATGTAATAGCATGCTTCAACCCTCTGATTAGCCAAGAGATGGAAAAGAAAAAACAAATAATAATAATAATAATAATAATAATAATAATAAACGATCCACAAGGCTTTCAAGAATTCCAAGCTCAAGTTTTCACCTGGCAAAGAAATTGGTGCAACAGTATCTGGATAGGAAGATGAAACCCAGTAGAGAATCTTACCATTCATCCTTTTTGGGTTAAAAACGAATGCTTTAAGGTTTTATTGTTATACGAAATTTTGTGCGTGTTTTTGAAAACGGTTTTCACGTATTTTGAAAAATAAAAAATAAAAATAAAAACAAAATAATATTTATTTAACAAATGTTTTGAAAACGAAAATAATAAGAATCATTTTTGTGAAAGAATTAAAAAACATTTGAAAGTTGTTTTTACTTTTCTAGTATTTATTTTTTAGTACTTATCAACAATGTTATAATATATTAATTAATAAATACGATTTTATTTTTTTATTAAATTCAAAACAATCTCTTAAAAAATTAATCAAATATAAGTCCTAAAATAATTTTTAAAATAATCTTATTTTTACTTTTTATTAAAAATAAAATTATTTTAAAATTAATTTCAAACGCACCTATGTGTCTATAGACTAAAGGTAGATATATTTTCACATCTATACAATACATTGTATAATTTATATGTTTATGGGTTAGATGCATTTTTACGTGTACATAGACTCTATATAGATAATAGATTACTGTATTAATTGGGCAAAAGCTGACGGTAAAGCTTTCAATCCTGAAGAAATAATGTCGTTTTTAAATTAAAATTCTGGGAATATGAACGATATGTCGTTTCTCAATCAGGAATCGTTTCAGATGAGCTTTTGCTGGTAAAGTTGTCGTTTACCCTTTAAAGAGAAACGACGATACACGAATACTTCTCCTCAAAACAGTTTTCAGCTGAATATGGTACCCCTTAAAATAGAACCCTTTTTATTTTTACCTTTTAATATTAACTCATATATTTTTATCTTCCAGATTCGAATTAGTCAAGCGACAGAATTTTTAAAAAAGAGAATACTTTTAGTAACTCATATACTTAAAAAAAATAAAATCTCCAACTTTCCCATAAAAAATTTTATATTTCGCTTAAGACGTAATGTCGTTGTCGTTGTTGTTTGTTTTTACTATAAATAAGTTGTCTATACATTGTTTCCTCTAACATAAACGACATGATCTCTCCCTCTTTAGTAAAGAATAGAGATAAAATTATTTTGACAGAATGTATAATAGTGAAACATGTTTTTAACGCCCTATATTTTTTTTATAATATTAAAAGGGTATCTATACGTTTTTAAAAACATCTTTGTGTTATTTTAAAATTAATTTATAGAATGTTAAATAATTTTAGTGCCCTTTTATTTAATTAATTAAAATTAATAAATTTAAAAATTTAAAGGGTTAATTTCACAAATAGTTTTTGAAGGTTTATTTTTAATTTATTTTGGTCTTGATTTTTAAAATGTTTTATAGTTGGTCTTTGAGGTTTTACTTTATTTTAATTTCAGTTATTCTGCTAATTAAGTATTAAATATTTGACAAAATCTATATAAATTAGAGATTAAAATTAGAAATGGCTAAAATTTAAAGACTATTTGTGTAGATTAAATTTTGTTATTTGTATTGTTTTAGTCTCGAAACTTTAGATATTTCTAACTTTGATCTATATTTGTAAATTTCGTCAAATATTTAACACTTGGTTAACAAAATGACTAGTTTTAATAAAACCTCAAAAATCAATTATGAGACGTTTTAAAAATTAAAAATCAAAGTAGAATTGAGAGTAAATTTCTAAGGACTATTTTTAAAATGAGCTCAAATTTAAAAGAAAACAAAACAGCAGGACCCGTTTAGTTCACTGATTCGAGTTTTTAATTCGAGTTGAGATGTGACTTTATGTGAGCTCTTTACTGTAGTAAAAAAGTTAAATGTGACTGTTTTTAAGAGTCTTTTACTGTAACAAAACTTAAATTTTAAGCTTAAATCGGTAAAATAAATAGTGTCTAAATATCTTCAATTAATATGATTACCGTTACACGTCACATACAGAGATTATCTATATGTATGCATTGCCATTGCTATTGCATTCGCATTTATATGGTCTCGTCAGTGAATGGAGGACCACCAAGCAAGCAATAACTGATGGCAAATTTGCAATCCAAAAATTGAAACACATACACAGATGAGGCCCAAATTTCAGCAGGACCCAAATTTCAAGAAATGACAAGGGACTGTAAACAAATATGCAGCTACTATACAAAGGATGGCATGGCAGACATATAAAATTGAAACACGTCTGTTAGAGCGAATCTAACACAAGATTCACATTTGAATCAGAATTTGCAAATCAAGAACACACAAGTTTTATCGAGGTTCGGATAAAATTATCCTACGTCCTCGTGAGCTCTTTCATAAAAACTCATTCCACTAGATTAAAGTCCTAAGAACTTTCAATTACAGAACTCTCATACCTTATTTTTAGAAACAATTACAAAGACAAACCTCAGTAAAAAATATCCAATGAGTAAATCCCAACATACTTAGATTCTCTCAATACCCATAACACCAAAAATTTTTCAGTGGACGTTTGGTTCACGGATTTATAATCATAATTTAAAACCATTATCGGTTTACGTATGTTTTTTATGAGAAAAAAAATATTGTAGTAAGCCATGAATAATGATTTGAACCATAACACGAATTCTCATACCAAACACCCTCTCAAAGATTGTAGTGAGAGAAACAATTTGTTGTCAATAGAGATTGATAACAAATTGTTTATCTGGCAACAAATTGTTTCTCTCACTACAAAGTGTTTAGTTGGTGGATTTATGTCATGGTTCAGATTATAGTTCGTGGCTCGCTACGGTGTTTTCTCTCACAAAAAACATACGTAAATCGAAAATGATTCTGAATTATGATTATGAATTCATGAACCAAATGTTTCTCTCTCTAGCTTGTAGTTGTCCTTCAAATGGCGGTGCATAACTGGATCAAACCTTACCACGTGTCTTCGTTGCAACTTGATGAGCAAGTTAAGTAAAACGTTGCGTTTTACTTTATTTAGCTAAGAACTCCAATAAAACGCCTTGTCATTCATGCCTTGAGGGTGTGGTTCCTTATTCAATGTGATGTTTATCCGTTCATTTTACCGATTTGAGTTAAGAATTCGAATTTTGTTATAATAAAAAGCTCTAAAAAACAATCACATTTAATTTTTTTATTATAATAAAAAACTCTTACATAAAATTATATCTTAACTCAAATTAAAAATTCAAATCAACGAATTAAATTACCTGTACAAATTGAAACATTGGCTATCTTCTTTTCGAAATGAGGGACTAGCTAGCTAAGCCTAAAACATCATCCGTGATCCTTTAAACCTGTGGTACGTTATCACTATTCAATTTCCAAGAAAATTTTCAGATGTCCTATCTCGAGGTAATTAAGGAGGCTAATTATTTATATCTCAGTTTTTTTTTTTTTTGTTTTTTTTTTTAGAATGGATCAGCAAAAATACGAATTAAATAAAGTTTTAAAATCATCTAATCCGTCTACCCTTTCTTTTCCTTTTAGTTTTTATCATGTGATAGCTAGCATTTTGTTCATCATCCAATAACACAAAATAATAATAATAATAATAATAATAATAATAATAATAATAATAATAAAAAAAAAAAAAATAAAATAAAAATTCCTAAAAGAAAAAAAAATCAATTAAACAAAGTTTTAGAGGCCACATGTCACCAAATTGCTTATCCACGGCTTTCCGATATTATTATTATAATTATCATTTTCATAATAATAATAAGAGAATCCATTAACAAAGCACATATACGACAGCGTAATAACATGCTCGTCCACTCTCCTTTGGATCTTTTCTGGGTGCATCCACAAACTGCCATATTACACATCCATAGATTATATCTCTGTGTATTTATATATATATAATATAGCCGTTTGATCAGTTAAAAGCTTGGAAGTTTGCTTCTTGTCCTTTACGTATATGCCTGCAAAAAAGCTGAATATATCCTTCAACACGCCAAACGGCTAGCTAGAACGTGAACAAGAACTTCACAGACTTACCAATCTCTCACGCACACTCCTTTTATATATATATATATATATATATATATATATATCGTGAACTTAAAAAGAAAAGAGAAGATTGATCTCAGACCTACCATAGAATGTGCGTATGTGAAATATACATTTTTCTAATGTACCGTTAAAAATTGCAGAGATGAGAAAAGAATAAAACTACTCTTTTATAATAGTTGCCTTTCTAATATTGATCTCTTAATCATAACTGTCATTCTATCAAATAGATCAACTTAAATAAACTCAAAGCAAAAGGGACAATACTGAACCCAAAAGATAATGGGTGTGCTTAGAATTCGTCTCAAAATAATTTTATTTTTTATATAAAAATAAAAATGAAAATTTTTTAATCTCAACCATAAATCATTTTTAAAAATGCGTTTGGTAGTTTTATTAATAGATTATTTTCAGTATAAAAAAACTATTAATGTCTCTCTTTCCCTCTCTGCTCGAGAGATGATAAAACGAAAACAAAAAATAAAAAACGACTAAAAATCATTTTTCATTTCTCTATTATTTTAAACTAAACTAAAAAATTGTTTTTATTTTTATTTTTTGTCTTTATTGCGCTAAAAACCGTTTTAAAAACGTTTTCATTTTTTTTTTTCAAAAAACGTAAAAAACATAATCAATTCTAAGTACGGCCAATATTTATTTCACACTAATTTTTAAGGGTAAATTTTAGAACATTTTTTATTTATTTATTTTTCTTTCCCTACTAATATAGTATCTGTTTTTACATAATGATAATCATATTATATGGGTTTAACAAAATAATCTGATAAAAGAAACATATACGACCCGCAGGATAGTTAATCCATCATAGAATTCATATGAACAAAAAGAAGAAGAAATTACTCTGATACCATACCAAAAACACACATCCTATTAGTATCTGAACTTTCAATGTTAAAAATCATCAGAGCCTATCAAATTGCATGATACTCATTAACAATACTGTAGAAGAATATTAAAAAAATGAAAAATAAAAACATATTACAACGTATAAAAAAAATATTACAACGTGAATTAAAAAAAAAAAAAAAAATTAAATTAATGTTTCATCTTCTTCCGAAAAACGATTTCAGTGTCGAGCCCAAACCCATCAATCTCCCTAACCTCAACAAGATCAGACCCTTTGAACAATTCCACCAACGGACCCACACTAAACAAGTCATTCGCCGAGTACTTATCCGCCCGTTTAGATATTGCCACGTGTAAGGCGCAGACCCCGCCGGGCTTCAGCGTCCGTTCGATCTCCGCCACGAACTTCCACGGGTAAAGCGCGTGGTCGAACACGTTCGAGAACTCGAAGTCGAACGTCTCGTCGGCAAAGGGCTGCGCGTGGAAGTCACCCGCCGCCACGAGAGGCGGCCTGGGGACGAGGTCGATGCCGATGGATTCGGAAACGCCGACGCGCCGGAGGGCGGCGACCTCCTGGCCGACCCGGGCGCCGAGGCAGAGGGACTTGGAGGAGTTGGAGAGGAGGCCGCGGCGCTTGAGGCTGTAGAAGAACTCGGAGAAGACGCGGACTTTGCGGTCCCAGTCGCGGGTGGTCCAGATTTTGCGGAGTTTGGGATTGAGGGTTTTGTTAAGCTGGTGGTGGATGTAGGATTCGTAGGTGGGGTAGCGCCGTCTGATGCGGAGGTCGGCGGTTGATGATGATGATGATGATGAGTTGATTAATGATACTGGAATATTGTTTGTGGATTTTTGGAGGGAGGCGTACGCCGTCGCTTTGGGGTGAACAGGCTGGGTTTGGGAGGACAGGAAGGTGAGGAGGAAGGCGACGGAGAAGAAGAGGGATAAGAGGAAGGGCTTGAGGAGGAGGAGGGGTTGTTTCGGAATGTTAATACTGCAGATTTGCATGGTTCTGCATGCAATATATTACATGCAATGCAAAGGGAGGGAGGGAGGGAGGGAGAGAGAGAGAGAGAGAGAGAGAGAGAGAGAGGTTTTATTGATTTAGCAATGTTTGTACGTGACTTGAAGATGCTTTGTAATGGTTGTGGCGTTCAACTGCATTGTAATGTGACGGAGAGAGAGAGAGGTGTTCGTGGGATGGTCTTGGTATTGCAATTTTAAGATAGATATATGTATATGTTATATCTGCATGCGGCTCACGTCTTCCCAAATCCCATTGCATGTTTTCATTTGGATAAAAACTAATTTCTCTTTTTTTTTAAAAAAAAAAAAAAAAAAAACTTAAAACCCAATTTCCTTTAAGCTATGGGAAAACCAAATATTATAATTTGGAAAATGTAGCTTTCTTTTTCTCCTTTTCTTTTCTTCACTTTTTTTTAAACAAAAAAAAAAAAAGGCTTAATTTTCTCTACTAGCGTTTTGAAGAATAACAAACAGAGGGTTTAAAGTAATGAAACGATCTTGCGTCAATGTATGGCTCACTTCAATTCTGAGCATCAAGTCGCTTCATTAAAGATGACGATCTGTACATTACCAATTTACCATATACATGTGTTTTGTTTTTCTTCTTTTAATTAAGCATATACGTTACGGTTTATCCAAACATCTGGGCATAAGCTACAAAAACTACATAAGCTTACTACATTGAGCTTAAATTAAACCGAGTAAAATACACATTACAACAATAAAGTACAACGGTACATATAATCAAGAACCAACAAAAGTTGCGTGGCTATGTGCTCCTGCTCGAACAAGCAGGTCGAGGAATGCCATTCGAAGCTTCAACTTTTGTTGCAAAATCCGACTTGTGAAGCATTTGCTGCACAGAAATAGCGGGATGTAGTTAAGCCACCAAGACCAAGCCCCACCGAAAATCCTATCACACTGGGCATTCCGTTGGTCTAGTTAAAGCTGGTCGAGGATGTTTGTAGAGGAAAGAACGGGTAATAGTTGTGTTAGGTCAGGGTTGTCGCCTTAATGTCTGCAATATTCTGTATAGCCAAAAACGGATCACCCGACGAAGGTACTGACCATTGGCCAATGCTGCTCAGGCCTAGCGAAGTTGCCATGTTCGGAATTGTAAGACGACTTGAAGGTAGTGAACCTTCCACCAAGCCCGTTGTGGAACTCTGTTTGCAGCGTTATATCTACCACCATTTTCCTGTCAAGTCCGACTACAGCCGACAGACGAAAGAAAAGGCTTGTAGGTTAGGGAGAAAGATCACATGAAATAAAGGTTAATGGGTTTCGATGCCGCTTTAGAGCCCTGAGCCAGTGTTGAGAAAGAAACTGTCCACCTTTTCTTGTGTAGTTCAATCTTGAAGATAGATGTCAGGAAAAACCTACACAAAATCGGGACATTGCTGTTGCTTTAATGATGTTCGACTTGGCTGCATCCAGCAATGGGTCTGCGTGGAGGGCTTTATCAAAACAGAACTTGGCTTCCTCCCACTGACCTTCGGCAACAAATACGAGACCCAGATTGTTATATGCAGGAGCGTAGCCAGGTCGGAGTTCCAGTGACTTTGAAAACATTGCCTTAGCACGTTCATATTTTTTCTGCTGACGGTAGAGATTCCCAAGGTTGGAAAATATG
Organism: Morus alba; assembly: GCA_012066045.3. Taxonomy (NCBI): domain Eukaryota; kingdom Viridiplantae; phylum Streptophyta; class Magnoliopsida; order Rosales; family Moraceae; genus Morus; species Morus alba. The sequence continues at coordinate 3,549,077 of CP050231.2, forward strand.
GTGTACGCATGTTCAGTTGTTGCCAATGCCAATGCCCGTTTGTATACTTCTTCAGCTTGTGACGGCTCCTCCGACAGTTGTAGCGAGATACCTAGTGATGCAGCTATGAATCTATTAGAGAAAATTATGATTATAAACGGATAGAGGGACGAGGGAGGATGGAGATTTGACAAACCTAGATTTGACCACGCATAGCTGCAATCCTTAAAACGAGCAACCGCAGCTTTGAGATACTTCTGCGAGTTCTTGAATTGTCGAGTGCAGAGGCTGTGGAGGCCTAGCTGGTGCCATTGCACAGGATCATCTGGATCTTCAGCGACTGCCTGGAAATAAATATAGAAATTAACCTTAGTACTATTCATTGGCTGGAAAAACAATCTTACATATACCATAGCCTTACTACAAGCTCGGTTCTTACACTCAAGACGTTAGTTCAAGTCGTGCCTAATAGGCAGGAATTACCTGCTTTAAACTGTAGACAGCACGATCTTCCACTTCCAGCAGCACGTTCTGTTCAGTTTCAAATGCAGCAGCAATCTCGTGTTGCGCCTTGTGAACCAATGCAAGCCCTGCCCATGCTATTGGAAACTCAAGTAGAGCAGAATCTCCATCTCTTATTATGGACGCCATTTCATTTCCAGCCAAAGAAAGCTGTTCACTAGGATCTTGAGACCTTTCTGCATCCTTGATTCGGTGGATTGCAACAGCATATCGAGTAGACATACAATTAGGCTCCAGTTTTGCTGCCTATAGAGCAAGAGCAACAGAGAACAGTTTAAACCAAGTGTAAAGCAAGGGAAGCAAATAAAGAAATTAGAACCCAACAAAATCATAGTCGCAGCATGCGATTATCCTTTTCAAAATGAACAGGCAGAACCCCAGCAATCACGCAACAAATATTTTGTGTTACTGTACTTTTACAAATACATAAAGAGTAGTTATGTGTCACAGTTTTGGAACATCAATTTCCATCAAGAGCAAGGAAACCAACGAACAAACTTAAGAAATAAGCTATAAATGACTGAAGCAATGAATTATGAGCACCTTCTCCAAGCACTTGCTGGAACTTCTATGATCACCAATCAGGTAATATGCATTAGCAAGATTAGCCCATAAGTGTGCTGCCCTAGGATCTGCCTTCAAGGATGCTAACAAACATTCCTTTGCAACATTGACAGCTGTAATCTGATCTGCAGAAGCACATTCTCCACCATTTGCCCCAGCACCTGTGAATTTAGTGCAAGAGAGCAACGGTGAAGAAAATTTGTTCAACCAGCTACATAATAAAAAGACAGCAACGTTCTACAATACTTTGGTATCGGCACAAGAAGTAATAAATGATAAAACTTCCTACAAGAGTTGAAGACATCAAATGCATACCTGCAACAACTGAGCCATGTTTACACAAAATAAGGGCGGCATAATTGATCAAAGCTGCCGGATGATTTTGATCTTTGAGGATTAACTCTTGGAAACACTTTTCTGACAGCTCCAAATTTCCACTGACAGAAAATTTAGGTATTCAAATGTAAGAGAAACATAAATTATGAAATGTTGAAAAGTTTCAGTAAAAAAAAAAAAAAAAAAAAAAATTGGTTTCCACACATGAGATTGACAAAGCATTTAATTTTGATATGCTCTCACCCAATAATAAATTCTCCATAAAAGTTCTTACCATCTAAATTAACAGCTCTTAGCGACTAAGATCAAAATTTTTCAATGTGCTTATTTTTCTTGCTTCAAATAGCAATTTCTTCCGTTGTTTCTTATCAGCTATAATAGGCATGTTGGTGAAATTAGCTAAGTCTTAACATATACACAAGAAATAGCGATAGAATATACTCTTACCTCTGAAGGTAAGCCATCCCAAGGTTCCCAAGGCAATCATAGTTGTCAGGAGTAATAGCCAACAAAGATGACAAAACTGCAATAGCACTCTGAAGTGTACAATAAACTTCAAGTCAAATGGTGCAATGAGAAAAATGTAACTCTGAAAAAAAACAATGTCCAAAGTCTTGTACCTGAAAACGACCAGTTCTAAGAAGTATCAAGCCAAGGGTATTCCAAACAGCTGCCTGCCTGATATCTGATTGTATTGATTCTTTCAGTTTTGAAAGAATTTCCTCAAGCTCTTCAGGTTCAAGTTCATTATCCTGACTACTATCCCCTGAACTTTCTAATAAAAGGCACTGCATAGTATACAAAACATGTCAATTTGGATTACCCAGCGCACTCATCATTCAATTTTTGTTTCTTTTCTTTTCAATTTTTAATTTAAAGAAACAGAAAGCTTGTTAATGATGCAGTGTACAATACAGATAAAAATTACAGTACCTGTGCATGGTGGATTTGAACTAGTGAAAGTAAGTCTGGTCTGTCAATCTCTGTCTCAGGACGAAGCAAGATCTCTGCTGCCTTCTCGTATGCCAAAACTGCCTAAAACATTTTACAACTTAATGAAGACGGCATGCACTAGAAAAAGAAAGCGTTAAAGAGTTTAAAAAGTTACCTTTGATGGTTGGCCCAACCTTTGATACATTAGGCCCAGAATAAAATGAGCATGAGCATTTTTTGGCGTCTTTCTTGAAACATGTACCAAAGCCTATAAGCATGCACTTAAGAATGTCAAATAATGAAGCAGTCATATACAGGGCATCCAACAGTAGGGACGTGTCAGAAGCTCAAAACTGAGGTGTGTCAACTAAAGTGATGTGGTCATGTTGAAGAAGCCTTAAACATAACTTGCATAACTTCCCCTTTTTTGCTTTGCCACTACTACTATTATCAGAATGGAGAGAACAACACACGACAATCGCACCAGAAATATAACCACCATAGTGTTCAATGAATTTTAATATGGTGAAAGGCTGAAAGCTACGGCCCATTCATTTTATAGGTTTGAACCACAATTCAAACCTTTTTGCCATAGTGTTTTCTCTCACAAAAATTTGAATTCTGTTCAAACTTATGAACCAAAGGGGCCACATGTCTGGTTCCCATACATCACAATTCACAGCCTCTATGACACAAGCGTGTCAGTTACTTTCCAACATACAGGACCGGCTAGATCAATGCATTTTGATAGTAGGAACTATGGAATATATTAATGCATAATACTATAAAAATTTCAGTAATCCAGAAGGGAAACCAAGGCTCACTGTCTTAAGGCTGCTGACTCTTTCCTCACGAGACGAGGGAACCCCAGGAGCATGCAAATCGCCATCTGCATCAGCTCCACCATCAAGGAGGGACTCGGCCTTAGTTCTCGAACGGCATCTTCCAAGCTTGTTTAGCCTCTTCCCTTCACCTTCTACCATGTCGTTGTCCTTACAAACTACTGTACTCTTATCTTGACTGCTTTCATCAATTGCCAACCTAATTTCAGCATCAAACCACTAATAATCATTCAATCTCAGCAATAATCTTATCTCTACTCATTCCATCAATTTTTAACCTAAATTCAGCACAAACCAAAACTAAATTTATCATTACCGATTCTCAGCTCGTCAAATCATCGCCAACAAAACTATAAGAAAACTCAAAAATCGCAACTTATTTATCGAATGCAACACGAGAAACCAAAAAGGAACAATATTGAACAAAGCAATCCTCATTTCGTATCCAGAATTTCTCGAACAACAAAATCAACAAGCTAAAATTGTTGCAAAACCGTATAAACGAATCACAAATTTTGAACATTTGCGAACAAAGATGAGACTAGGTTGAAGAAGAGAGAGAACCTGGTGAGGTCAGGAGCTGAGAAGGGGAGAGAATCGCCGCCATCGGTTTCAGGTGGATCGTCGTTTAGGTCGGCCAAAACGACAATCTTGGGATTGGGAGGCTGAAGCAACTTCGAGGTGTTATCAATGGAGGTCTCCGTCGTTTTCAGCTGTGCAGGCTCGAGCGCTTCAGACATATTTATTTATTTATTATTTTTTTTAAAATTGTTGTTATCTTTGTGTTTTTGCTTTCACTGCCGCAGCTATGAAGTAGAAGAAGACAAAGAAGCAAACCCGAAGAAGGCGGAAAAGGCGCCGTGAGATTTCAGGTTTTGGGTCAACGGAGCGGATAAGGTTTGGTGAGCTGGGCTTCTGTTTCATTTGGGTTTTGAGGCCCAGAATTTGGCACTATGGTTGTCAGGATCCCCGGAAAAAAAAAAAAAAAAAGAGAATAAATACGGAAATAAGTTATTCAAGTAAATGACATATTTTTTCATTAATAAAAATTCAAATATATTGAGATTTATTGATACTGTGAGATTTTATGGAAAATTTAATTAGAAAATAATTTATTTATTAAGAAAAATTATAATGAGTGTTTTAAATAAAGAACTTAAAAAGAACAGTTCATATTATAATTAATAAAAAAACAGATAAACAGATATATTCAGTGAATTTTAGGTAATCAAACATTCAATGAATTTTAGTTAATAGATATTTTTATTGATATGAAACTTATTTATTATTTTTCAGTAAAATATTAAATAGTTTACTTAAACAATAAATATGAAAATTTTATTAAAAAAAAACAATCACGTTATTTTTTATGAAAAAAAAAAAAACGATCATTCTCTTATTTCAGTCAACAAGATTCAGCTATTTTTCTAATAGAACTTCCTCTCTGAAAAGGACATTTTCAAATACTTCCTCACATCACCCATAAAATACTTGACAAGGGTTCTTCGTTATTTATTCTGGGAAAAGATTATTTCATGTAAAACATTTAAGTAATTTTCTGTTTTTTTATTCCAGAACAAAATGATATATATATATATATATATATATATTTTGAACATTTAACGAAATGAGGTTGAATAGGACGAGGGTGAAGGATGTAATACTCAATAATAATAATAATAATAATAATAATAATAATAATAATAATAATAATAATAATAATAATAATAATAATAATAATAATAATAATAATAATAATAATAATAATAATAATAATAATAATAAAAATAATAGTAATAATAATAATAATAATAATAATAATAATAATAATAATAATAATAATAATAATAATAATAATAATAATAATAATAATAATAATAATAATAATAATAATAATAATAATAATAAAAAATAATAAAATAATAGTAATAATAATAATAATAATAATAATAATAATAATAATAATAATAATAGTAATAATAGTAATAATAGTAATAATAATAATAATAATAATAATAAATAGTAGTAATAGTAATAATAATAGTAATAATAATAATAATAATAATAATAATAATAGTAATAGTAATAATAGTAATAGCAGTAATAGTAATAATAATAATAATAATAATAATAATAATAATAATAATAATAATAATAGTAGTAGTAGTAGTAATAATTATAATAATAATAATAATACTAACTTAAATCTCAACTTTTATGTACTAACATGTGCATATGAGTTGTCACTTTTACATTAGTAGATATTTAAAATATTATCAAGTCAATTAATAATAAAAGACAACTCACATGTTATATCAATTGATACACAATAATTCAAACTTGAGTTGGTGTCTCTAACATTACTAGTTTCATGAGAGAAATCATCAGAAATAAAAAAAGGAAGCGTCAGATTCCTAATTCAAGTTGTAGTAAAGCCCAAATCTTGACTTGCCGAAGTTGGAAAACATGAAACAAAGAAGAATAATTCACATTCGTTTCATTAATTCGAATTACAACTCAAATTTTTATTAGTGTTTTTTCTCATACAAATTCAAATTATTTTTATACTACAATATTTTTCTTCACATGAATTCAAGTTGACTTGAATTAAAAACCCAAACTAACGAAGCGAACGAGAATGCTCACTCTCAGTCACTTTTACATTAGTAGATATTTAAAATATTATCAAGTCAATTAATAATAAAAGACAGCTCACATGTCATATCAATTGATACACAATAATTCAAACTTGAGTTGGTGTCTCTAATATTACTAGTTTCATGAGAGAAATCATCAGAAATAAAAAAAGGAAGCGTCAGATTCCTAATTCAAGTTGTAGTAAAGCCCAAATCTTGACTTGCCAAAGTTGGAAAACATGAAACAAAGAAGAATAATTCACATTCGTTTCATTAATTTGAATTACAACTCAAATTTTTATGTGTTTTTTCTCATACAAATTCGAATTATTTTTATACTACAATATTTTTCTTCACATGAATTCAAGTTGACTTGAGTTAAAAACCCAAACTAATGAAGCGAACGAGAATACTCATTAAAAGTAGCAAAATAATAATAATAATAAAAAAAACACCTAGGCTATTGTATTGCAACGAGCATCGACACTAATGCAAAATGTCAAAAAAAAATATGAGTCCAGAAAAGAAAAGCAGTTAATGGAAGATTAAGGCTTAGTTTGGTAGTGTTGTAGATTTTAAAAACATTACTTTTAATTGTGCTGAAGGAAGAAGCAGCTGTTACAAAAAGGAGCTGAGTGTTTGGTAAATTATAATTATAGTAGTTGTGCTGATTTCAAAATCAGTATAATAACGTTTGGTAAATTATGAGATTAAAATTTTTAAATAATTAACAATTACGACTATATTATATTATACTATAATATAATATATATAATTACAATATAATATATATTTATTATTATATTTAATATAATACCAAAAAACTATTATTATATAATATATTATATAATTACGATATAGAATATAATAATATTATTAAAATAATAACTGAAATAATTAAAAATAACGATTATATTATATTATACTATAATATTATATATAATTACAATATAATGTATATTTATTATTATATTTAATATAATACAATAAAATTATTATTAAATAACATATTATATAATTATGATATAAAATGCATTATTAAAATAGTTAATATAATTAATATTGCATAAAAAAATTAATATTTCAATTATAATAAAATTAAAAATTACAACTATATTATATTATAATATAATATATTATATTATATTATATAATTATTATATTATATTAAACAAATATATTATAAGTATTATATTATAATACACTATAATATATAATAATATTAAAGTTATAAAATTATATTAACATTTAATTATATTAATTATTACATTATTATTAATGTAATAAATATAATTATATCAATACATAATATATTATAAAATAATAATTACAATATTATATTATAATTTCATATTATTAAAATAATTATAATATTATTTATTACAATACTATATTATATTATATTATATTATATTACATTACGAGTCTAAATTATTAAAAAAATTATAAATTATAAATTTTATAAAAATATTATGAGTATTATAAAAATTTCATTAATTATACTATACTAATTCTACACAATATAAAAGCTAAAATTATGTTTAAACTATTTCTAATTTTAACTATAAATTCTTAAAAAATTCTTCAAAAAACACTTTTAAAGAAATTTACTAAACAAAAAAAATCAACTTCTACTACAAACAAAAACTGATTTTAAAAGGGAAAAACAATACCAAACTAAGCCTAAGAAATTCCGACTTTACACATTGATTGTTGGATTTATAAGAATCTCCATCAGATGAACGACCACTTGAAGTAAGATAAAACCAAGAGAAAAAGACCCCATTACATCCCATACCTATCCAACTCTAAAATAAGAAAATAACACCATTTGAAATAGTTCAAATATGTCATGGCAACAACATACATGAGAGAGACAATCGAAAATGCATGTTCTCCTCAAGAAGCTGCAACCTGAGTCAATGAAACATCTAAGGTCGGCGATTGCCCAAAAGACGGTAAGAGCCAATTATTCTTCTGAGCATGGTCCACGTAGAACCTGAATTTCTCCTTCGCGTTAGGAATGTCGAGAGCCAGATCGTCAAGACTGTCCTTGGTCCGGGTGAAGCCTTTCGTCATCTGGTTGATTGTGATTAGGCCTTCGTTGAAGCACTCCTGGAGCAGGTCTAGCATCCTGTCATTCTTCTTCTCCATCGCCATCACCAGCGCCTTCTTCACCACCTCATGGTTGAAGAAGGGCATCCCGAGGTCACGGATGCATTGACAAGCTTCGCTCACAACGCCCCCACTCTCGTACTCCTCCAAGAGCTTCATTATCTTGTCCTTGGCATCCTCCACGGCCCAGCCAGTTCCGCCTCCCCAGCATCTGAGGATCCTCTCACCAGCATGACGAGCACCGACCAAGGTCCGAGCCATCCGCACAGTTTCAGTGCCACTGCAATCTGGCGGCAACTTGCTTGCAATTTCTTCCAGATTCAGGGGAGCCAGGACGTCGTCAATCACAGCCCTAGCAAGGAAAAGAGAGAGCTCGTTTGAAGCATCCAAAATGTCCAATGCCGTATCCTCTGCTGATTCCAAAAGCATAACAAAGCCATTTATAATGTCATCAGTTGAGAATATCTCTATATGTAGAGCAGAAAGCAGAACGGATGCCATTTCCTTCTCACGATTCTTCCTGTCCATTGCAAGCGTGATAAACTTCTTCAAGAATATTGGGTTGTGCTCAGGTGCCCCAAGATCTTCAAGGCTTCGGATGAGTTCAGGAATGTCATCCGAGAGAAAATATTCACGAATAATGGTCACAGCCTCTTCCTTGTACCGTCTAACATTTTCATCTTCCTCTTGCACCTCCCCATCTTCACCCAAGGATTTCACAAATGAAGCATCAAGCCATCCTTCAGATATTGCCTTGGGGACAAGAGACTGGAACAAGGGTTTTGCAGATGGAATGTCAAGCGCAAGGTCATCGAGGCTCTCGGCCAACCGAGAAAACCCTTTTACCATTTGACTGGAACTTATAAGGCCTTCCTCAGCAGCTTCCTTTAATAGCTTCAGTATCAGTGGTTCTGCTGTTTGGATCTCCATGGCAAGAACCAAAGCCCGCTTCACGACCTCGTGATGGAAGAATGAAACTCCTAACTCCCTTATACACCTACAGGCCTCAAAGGCGTCTTTACTCTCCACATATTCCCTCAACAAATCAGCAATCTTTTTCTTTACTTCCTCAACAGTAATGTGAGTGCTGCCACCCCACCTCCTTTCCACAAGTTCCGCATGGTGCGGAGCTGAGAGATAGCTCTTCTCTGCAGTTTGAATTACCTGAAATCCCTTGGAAGCTTCTGGAAGTGCTTTCTTTGCCCTTGTGAGGAACGCTGGAGGTAGGATATCATCAACTACCGCACGTGCGAGAAACAAGGCAAGAATGTCGACTGCATCTAGTATGTCCACTACAAGGTCGTCAACAGATTCAAGAAGCATGAAAAACCCATCTCTAATCTGGGATGGGCTAATGACATCAGCATACAAAGCCGAAAGCAAGACTGAGGCCATTTCCTTCTCCTTGTCATGCCTGTCCATGGCCATAGAAACAAGCCGCTTAATAAAGTAAGGATGATATTCACTTGAGCCAAGTTCTCTGAGGTCAGATGCTGTCAATTCAACATCACCAGTGCTGAAGTATTCTTCAACAATGGAGACCACCGCTTTCTTATATTCATCCAATGGGTCTGAAACAGTTTGACCAACAAGCTGATACGGTTCCTGTGGAGAGCAATATAGAGGCAAATAGATAAAATAGATACATTAACAATGTAAACCTGTTCAGTTAATAAGAAAACAAAGACGCATAAACTTGAAAATATAACTCTTGAGTAAAAGCCAATATAATCTATTTGCATAATAACACACATAAATGATAACAAAATATATTAATTGAAAATGGAAATTACCTCTCCGCTATCATAGTTAGGATCATTTCGATCAATATGGGAATCACTGTCAGTATCAAGAAGTTTTCCCCAGGTTCCTTTACCACCAGCACCATCTTTAAAAAAAAAAAAAAAAAAAAAAAAAAAACAAAAACAAAAGAAGTGTCAATCTCACCACAGAAGAATGCTGATAAAGTGAGGGGACAGGACAAAAACATTGACTCATGGCACTTCCCCAAGATTTTCTTCATTAATGCCATACAAAACTACGTAAATTATTAGGTGTGCGGCACTGAGCAGAATTAAGAGAACCACGTCTCATTATCTACCATATACATGAAAACAGCCCAAATACACGGCTACACGGTAATTTAAAACAGACACACCAAGAAACCTATAAAAATAAATTCTGATTTAATGGGGAAATTAAACCATATGTTGACGGTAGTAGAAGAAAAAACAAATGGATAATAAGTATCCTATTAACATTTCTTAAATAGATTAACGTGTACAAAAAAGTTACAGATATATTATAGTAGCCTTACAGCTCATAATCAATAGTCTTGACACATTGGTCCAAGTTACAGTCTACTCGCAAAAAAAAAAAAAAAATATATATATATATATATATATATATATATATATTCATACAGCCAAGTTAAAGAAACCTTTGAATATATCTAACAAGTTCAAAATTAAAGAGCACAGCAGCATGTAATCTAATACAAATTAATCCCCTCCCAGTAATTTACCAAGAAGACCAGAAAAATGTATCTTCACGAATAAACTACAGAACACATTTCCAGTCCATGAAAGACGCATAAGCAACTAAGCAAGCATAAACTTAAGATACAAAAGAAAGTGCGAGACTCACCCTTCTTCACACGCACATACTTTCCGGAATGCGATCGGCGCACATGTCTAACGGGGACAGTTGGTGCCTTGCCACCACCGGGAGCTTTCACGTGATGTTCAGAAAGCAGTGATGGAGGGGATTTCGGAGATGATGAAAAAATGTCTGCATTTAGACTGGCTATTTTTAGCTGTTCCCTCTGCTCATCTGTAAGAAATCCCTCACTTGACGCCATAAGATAAAAGATCCTGTACATCAAAATTAAATTACAGATTTAAGACTTAATATCCTAATTCTTTCTACAAGAAAAAAAGAAGTATCACACGAGCGTAACAGAGAGCAACTCAATGGAGACACAACAGAAACAAAAAATAAATTAAAAAAAAACCAATATAAAACTTCAAGAAAATCGGCTTAAATTTCTTCTAATTTCACATTTTTATCACACAACAACAAATGATTTCAAGTCACGATACTTCAAGAACTTCCAAAAACTTTCAGTAATCACCATTTCCTCATGAAGAAAATATTAAAAAGTGGAAGAAATGCCACAACTCGATTATTTAGGGGATAATGACATGAAAATTACATCAATAACTTAAGTATGACGAAACATCAGGTTTTGAACAATAAAACAAATGAAGCTCTAAAATATTACTGCGTTTAACATATATATGTATTTTTCCCCTTTTTATTAACGTACGCTTAATACAGTATATCCTATCCGATTACGAGAAACATGAATAAAACAAAACAAGCCTAATTTAGCAACCGTACTTACGCGTTCTTGTTCTCCAAGTCACAGAAACGGAAAAAAAAAAAAAAAAAAGGAAGACAACCAAAAAATACGACACCACAACTTTTCCCGCACGGTTTCTCTTTCTCGGCAACCAAAAAGATCAACACAATCACAAAATCTCACAAACACGATACAAAACCAGCAAGATAGGGAGAAACCTGGAATTGCGAGGTCGAGCAGCGGCGAATCAGGAACCGGAACCAGTTTCTTCTGTGCTTGGCCCGGATCTCGAGCCAAGAACAGGAGAAGCAATCGGATCTCAGGAACGGAGGCTCCACCGAGGCGTAACGAACTTCTCCGACGGAGAAAAAGTAAGCCGTAGATCAGAAAACTCCGGTGTGGATCCGAGAATCAGAGCGAGAAGATGGAGGAGAAGAAGAGAGCGAAAATGAAGTGAGAGAAAGAGAGTGTGGGAAATGGATGAGAATGAAAAATAGGATCGGGAAAGAGAAAGAGAGGGGAGGGGTTTTTATATGGAGGCTACGGTTACAGGTACACGTCATCGGGGGTTTGGCCGTATTATCTCTTTGGGTGCACGTGGCCTTGCTACAAAAGCCAGACCGGGTATTACCGGGTATTCTTCCCTGTCTTTTGCTTCCACCCGGCTCGCCTTCAACCGGTTCTAGGGTTTTTGGATGTGGACTAATTTACTAAAGTACCCCTAGCTTTTTGTTCCTTTTAAGGATATGGCCTGCCGCCCTGTCCTTGCAAACTTTGTGGAAGGGTGTATAGTGTAGTAAATAGTTAATTCCTTATAATACCAATTCCCAATCGAATAATGATGGTCCGTTTTATTTATGATTTTAAATTATGAAATTAAAATTATTTTTAATTTATATATATTTTTTATGAAAAAAAATATTATAATAAATTATAAATTATAATTTGAATTAAAAAATAAATTTAAATATTAAATGAACTCGAATAAATACAAAGAAACACCAGAATTTAAAAATCCATGAATAAATGAAAGTGAAGCTTTTCATCAAAGAAAAAAAAAAGTGAAGCTTGGAAAATCCTATACATCTTTTTATTTTCTTTTTAATGCAAGCGTTTTCGTTATTCTTTATAAAAAGAAGTGAGTGGTGTCCTCACATTTTTAACCCAATGGTCATATGTAAATTCAAACATTAAGTTATAAACGTGACGACACCACTTACTGTTTTATTAATGAATAAAGAAAATCCTTTAAATGTATGCATTATAAAAAAAAAAAAAAGATATGTGATTTGAATTGAGGAACTAAGTGGATACACAAATAAATTATAATTTGAATTATGAATAAAAGTTGTATTGTGTTTGAATAAATTGTTGAAAACTATCATTAGAGTTTTGTAACAAATCTTATAAAACTTTATTGCAAAATGACATTAAAAAATATATAATATGAATAAAGATTTATTTCTCTCTTCATTATGAATGTTCTCGAGTTCATGGGGAACATCCGCATGCCATATGTTAAAATGTATTCTAAATTAAATTATAAAGATTTAGATAGATATAAATAAATACAAATGTACATATGGCAATAATGATAGTTAGATCATGAACTAAAGAACAATTAATTTATGGAAACAATGTCATGAAATCCCATACTGTGGGGAAGATGAAATTCTCACAAACCGATGGTGGTCTAAATCAGTAGTTGGCAATTAGTTTTGTATGAGCAACCTTTTGTCTTTTAATTATTTTAGACTACCTATACTCCTTAGATTATTTTAAAGTTATCCTCATGTTTTCTTGTTTGACGGCTTATTTGGTTGTATGTTAAGTTTGAATGCTTGTGGATTCCTTGTCAAATCTAAGAAAATGCTTCCAAAATCTCAAAGGGTTGTGAAGCCTCCACAAATGCATATGATGTCTTAGAAACTTGTTAAGGCTCAAAATGCAATGCCTTCTTATCATGTCTTCCCCTTTATTTATAGCTTTCCAAACACCATGGTCACCAGCTTATAGGGTGTTTGGTATGAGGATTCGTATCATAGTTTGAATCATGATTCGTGACTCGTTACAGTGTCTTCTCTCACAAAAATTACACGTAAACTGAGAATAGTTATGAATCTGTGAACTAGACGTCCACTTATTGTTTTACCACTCACCGTTTACATAGTTGTTGTATTCTACTCTCCTCTTTCACTATTCAATATAGATGAATTACATAATCCTACTCTCCCTCTTCTCTTATTGTTTTGACATGATAAGTTTCTTTGATGGCTTTTGTTTTTAACACTCTTCACTTGGTAGAAGACTCTTTTACTACCCTTGTTCTAAAACGCTCTAACTTTCCCATTAGCTAAATAACTTTATTCTCACCCTCCATTGTCGTATTATAATGCAACCCTAGTGCTTACAAAGCTTGTTAGATACAATTGTACAATTTCATATTGCATCATTGTACTATGGAGAAGCACTAGTTATTTTATATAGCTAGTTTGGTAACGTGAATTATTTGATATTACTAATTTAGTATTCACCGATATGATTCCTAAAGGACAATATTTCATCCAATCCTACCATACCACATCCCATAACATTATTCCATCCCCATTATATGGAAAAATGCCCCAAAACAATTAATATATTCAAAAAAAAAAAATCTCAATCGGAATTGAAATAAACAACTTATGACATTTTTAAGTTTAAAGTTGATGAACGAGAAAAAATAATTCTAAAATTTAGAGTTTGAACCATTATTAATAGTTTGAGCTCTCCTCATTTATTATGTATCAAACATCAATTTAAATCTTAAATTATGGTTTGAATTCAATTTTTTGATTTGAAACGTTGAAACAAACACGCAGTTGAAAACTCTTGAGGTTGAATTCTTGGTTCCATCGAGGTGGGAGTTGGATTCAGGGAACCGACGATGTTTTTTTACGTGGGAACTGTAAGCTCTCCAGCATCGCAGCTTCAGGAATGAGTGGCATGTGATGCCTAATGTCTTTAAATGTGTTCAGTTACTTGAGAATGTGTGTAACATGTGTTTTGAGTGGATTCCTTGCTTTGAAAATTCAGTAGCTAATTGCTTTAATCTTTAGGCTTTTTCAATAAAGAGCTTTATTCAGCAAAAAAAAAATAATAATTAAAAAGTTCAAAATTATATTACACAAAATCACATTTAACAGGCCAATAAGAGACATATTCAACCATACAATACGAATAGGACACGATAAAAGCAAATAAGAGACAATATTGCCAATAAAAGACAATGCGAATCTTAAGATAGAGATGCTATTCATGAGCAAATACCATAGGTAAGAAGTTATCATGAAAAAAAAAAAAAAATAAGAAATAAAAGCAAAGTTGAAATTGTTTAAAAATTATCGTACCATGTACTAGCCATGAATCAAATCCTCAAAGTTATTCTTTCGGGAAAGAAAAAATATTTGCTTAGAATACAAGAACTAAAAAAAAAAAAAAAAAACAAATGCCATGTTTGGAATTGTTATTGTATTTGTTTTTCACGTTTTTTGAGAAATAAAAAATGAATACGATTTTAAAACAGTGTTTAGCACAATTAAAGATAAAAAACGGAAATAAAAATAATTTTTTGGTTTAATATAAATGAGAGAGAAATGAAAAATGACTTTTAGTCATTTTTCATTTTTTGTTTTCATTTTCTCCTCTCTCGAACACACAGAGAGACATTGATGAATTTTTTGTTTAAATTGAAAACAATCTCTTGATAAAACTACCAAACGCATTTTCAAAACTGATTTCTGTCTGAGATTGAAAATGTTTTCATTTCCATTTTCATACAAAAACTAAAATTATTTTAAAACGAGTTCCAAACGCGCCTAAAATTTTTTATAAAAATAAAAGAAAATAGTAATACATCAAATATTATAGCAACTTCAGCTGCTTTCAATTCAAGAAAAAGAAACAGCTCTTAACTATTTTCAACGTATTTTAGCAAGTTGAGTTACTCAAAAGCTTTTTTTTTTTTTTTTTTTTTTTTAATTTTGGGAATATATATACATATATATATATATATATTTAATATATAGCTTACTATAACTTAATCGTTTTATAAGTGATTACATATGGGGTACAATTTAACACAAGTTATTATGATGGGCTTAAATACATCTTACATTCAGGGGGAAAAAAATAAAAAAAATAGTAGAAAATAGGCCAATATGAAAAATTTAAGAAAATATATAGGCCAATTTTTAGCTATAGAAATTAATAGATCATAACTTGTCAAGTTATGATTTATAACCATATAAATTATGGATAAATTGTCAAGTTATGGTTCATAGTCAAACAAATTATAGATAATTATAGATAATAACTTGTCAAGTTATAGTTCATAACCAGACAAGTTATGAACAAAAATAGAAATTTGACATATTTATTAATTTATGTAAACTATTGACCTATTAATTTTAATTTATCTCGAGTCTTGACCTATTTTTTTCTTTCACAAAAAAAAATACATCTTACATGTACACATAGGCTTTTTGCATACGTTTTTTATACAGGCTTTCAACAAAATGGGTCATACATAAATAAATATATGTAACGGTTGAGGTATAACAAGCTATCCACACACATATTACATGCATGAGGCTATATAGATTCTGTATAACAACGACCTTTTAAAGATAAATATTCCAAACTAGTTGTTACAACTATTTAAAATCACTATTATAAACAAAATAAATGCCTTATTACCATGTAAGACTAATCCAGCTAAAGGTCATTGGAAAGCCCCAACAACACGTATCTATAACTTTTTTAACGCACAAATAGTTTAAAACAATCAATTCTTAGGTTAATAAAGAGCATAAAGTTATTAGAATTCTGGAGGAAAATATCAACAATTGAGGAATTTTTAGGTATGATATGCATTTTTTTCTGCCTTTAGAAACTGTTGTTTTTAATTGTTAAATTTGGTTAATGGATTCAGAATCATGATTTAGAATCATTTTTGATTTACGCGTATTTTTTGTGAGAGAAAACACTATAGCGAGCCACAAATCATGATTCGAATCATGACACGAATCTACTAACAAACGCACATGTCTACATTAAAAATTTACAGCATGCGATATGTAACTGCTCATAGTCCAAATAGATTGTTGGAAACCTAATCCAACAGTTAAAATAAAGTTCATACAGGTGGAGCATAATAGCATTCTCTACCGTAAATACACCAAAACAATTGAGGCAAAACACTCAAAAACAGATTTGGCATGAAGCAATTAGAATACCGAGTTGGTAAGGATGAGCCACCGGGGAATATGTACTGTAGGAGTTGGTTTGTGCTAATTTCATATCAAATTATGAAATTGGTTTCATTATCTAAATTTTTTGCCAGTAGGTTTCATTATCTCATTCGATGGGCTGCAAAATGGATAGGATTGAGTCACTTTCTCTCTGACTGTTTAATGAAGTAAGTAAAGTCTAATATTAAAATCAACAATTAATAAACAAACCAAAGAAAACAATGGAAAAGCATAGAGGCAAAAAGAAGAAACATGTTGTGATGATGATAATAGATCGTGGGGTCAAGCCGAAGGCTATGGAAGGGAAATAAAGTTTGAATAAAAAAAAAAAAAAGAGAATATATTAAGCACATAGAAAGTGTTATTCTATGAGTAGAAAAGTTTTTTGTTTATTTTATGGCGGATTCTTAAGCCAGAATAAAAGGTAATTAAGAACACAATATTATAACGAATAAGAACGTGACGGAATAAAGTGTAGTACTCAAACTACTTGTCATCGGAATCTTATTGTGGAGCCAGTAGTCAATGTAACGTGCTCTTGAAACTAAAATGATGCATATCCAATCCAAGGATTCCCTACACCAACAGAATGTTGAAGATCAAGTATAGCTTATCACATAAAGATTAAGGGCCCGTTTACTTTGTCGATTTGAATTTGTAATTCGAATTGAGATGTGATTTTATGTGAGAGATTTTTACTGTAGTAAGAAAGTTATATGTGACTGTTTCAGAGAATTTTTTACTGCAGCAAAACTTAAATTCTAAACTCGAATCGATAAAGTGAACGAGACCTAAAAAAAAATAATTGTTTTCATACCACGAGTGCCAAAACAATAAGGAATAACTACGTCAAAATTACAAATCATGCAATCTAAATCTCAATTATTAAGGGCCCGTTTAGAATGTATATTCAAACCATAATTTTTAATTTTGATGTCTGAAATTTAAATTTTTTTGTGAGATAAAAATTTTGCAACAGAATCTCAATAATTTGAGTTTGAGCATATAAAATAAATGGGCCCTAAATGATGAAAAAAGAAAGCTCAGTCATTGAAGGTTAAAAAAAAAAATCGGATACAATCTGAATTAACTTTGACAGCTGAGATTGAGCTGCGCGGTACATCTCAATTAAGGGCTAAAGAGGATTTTAAAGTAGTTGTTTAGACTTTGGATATTCCTGTTGCAGTTAACCACGAACATTTGGTCAGAAAAACATGGTAATAACAGGGGCCAAAGCCAGTGAAAGAGGCACAATAATTTCAGAGCCATCTAGAGCTAGTTGAGCTCAGTTCATAGACTACTATGCTTGGCACATGTTTAGTTGGAGTTGTTGGCATTGTTAGTTGGTTAGTTAACCAGCTACAGTGGATTTGATTTTGCCATTGGTGTAGGAAACTTGTCAAAAAAGAGCACCAAAGGAATAAATTTAAGGAGTAAACTAAACAGTCTTTGATAAATAGCAGATTGTATTGGTCTGAGAGCTGTACAATTGTATGGTACGATGCTAATTACAGTTAACTAACTGTAAATAGAGCCACTCATTTAGTTGCAGACTTAGACAAATAATAATTCTACATCTGCTTCGAATGTCACCGTCAAAAGGTCGAATCTTCCTAGGAACCAAGCCTAAGTAACGAACCAAGTAACAAACAGAGAAACAATTTGGAACATTCTTGGAACTGCAGCTTCTGGTATTCATCTCAACATAACTTGTTTCTCTTCGGCAAAAGCATTATTCAGCAACTTAATGACAGAATAAAAACATACCTTGCTGAATGCTTGATGCATAAGAAGCCTACTGAAGCTTTGATCATGTCACCGATTACTAGAAGCAGAGTTTACAGTTCTCACGTGCTTTTTCCTGTTCTTCCACAACTCGTCTTTCTTTCCCTTCTTCTTAGCTTTCAACAATCCCATTTTACTGTTAATTATACCAAGTATGGCTTTCTTATCCTTCTTGTTCTTTCTCGCAGCTTTCACGTCCAAAATTGATCTAAGCTTCTCATAAGACTTGGCATCGGGAACTTGTCCACTTTTTACCATTTGCTTGTGATAGAAAAATGCTCGCTTGAAATCCCGAATGCGAACATAGGCATAGATCATGGTCGAATAAGTAACAGAATCCGGTTTCAGATCGAGCACTGACATCTCCTTCAACAGCTGTGGCAACTTTGATTCTTGCCCTCCTCTTGCGTATGCATTTATCAGCATGTTGTATGTCATCAGTGTAGGCTGCAAACCGATCTTACCAAACACAGAAATCACGTCTCTTGCTTCTGTGTAGCGACCTTGTTTTGCGAATCCGTCTACGAGAGTGTTGAATGTTACACGGGTTCCTTCAATCTTCTCTTTCAGCATCATTTTCCAAATCTTCATCAACATTTCAGTATCACCAGCACGCCTAAAGGCATCCAACAAAGCAGTGTATGTTTCAATGGAGGGCTTTAATCTCTCCTTTCGCATGTTCTCAAATGCTATATAAGCTTTCTCATGCCAACCAGTTACTGAATAAGCATGAATAAGAGCTGTGTAAGAGTGTGAAGTTGGATTTATTCCAACTTTTTTCATCCTCAAAAGTGCATCCGCGGCCATGTCACTCATCTTCTGTCTCGCGTATGCACTAATTAGGCATGTATAAGATTTGGCATTTGGGTCTAACCCCAAATCCTGCATTTCCTCCAAAAGCTTCTCAACAACATCCGGCTGAATTCTTCTGCTGTATGCATCCATTAGTACGTTAAATGTCGCTGACGTGGGCTTAATCCCTTTCAATTTCATCTCAGCAAAGAGGCCTTCAGCTTCCTCAACTTGGTTGGATTTACAGAAAGCATCCATTATTGTATTGTACACAATCGCATTTGGAAATACTCCTTTCTTTGCCATTTCAATCTGGATGACAAGGGCTTCACTCTTTAGACCCTCATCACAGAATGCCTTTATAAGAGCACCCAAAACTTCTGGACTCCATTTCACACCTTTCCTGTTCATTCTCTCAAAAAACTCCCATGCTTCTTTTGCACTACGGCCCATTTTTCTCATTATAGTGATCATTATCGAACATGTCACATGGTCTGGACGTATGTTATTTGCCTCCATTGCCTCATACACCTTCCATGCATCACCATACCTGAAATAAGTTGATTTACATCAGCCCTTAGAATCAGCAAGTTAGTAACCCACATTTAAAAAAAAAAAAAAAAGGAGAAATTCTACAGTGGAGCATCCTACTGTTAGGGACTATTAATTTCAACCTTGCAATTCAAATAATATGGAGCCTATGAAATGAGTGTAACGGTATGATTTAAATTCTACGGCCGTGATCACTGGTCATACAGAACTCTACAATATCGAACTACATGATTTAAGTCACATGTATACGATAAATGGTCCTATAAACTTTACGGCAAGAGCACTCCACTGCAGAATCTCCAGAAGCCCCGCCACCCCCCACCAAAAAAAAAAAAAAAAAAAAAAAGAGTACAAATTGTCAGAGAATTCTTAAATCAGGACCACTAATCTTATCTCAACCTCGTAACTTGCATCAGAAGACACTTATGAAGTGTGTATAACAGTGCAATTTAAGAAACTCCCTTGCAGTATTATGACAGTTTGATATAGGATTTAAATCCTATGGTTATGATTAATTGCCCGTTATGAGGCCCTGGGGCACCTCACTTCCTCAATAGAAGTATGTCTTTTCTTGTGAGTCTCAAATATTTCTTAACTTACTCCCATACGAGTCCACAATAAGTTTCAATTAACCATTTTTCTGAATATTCTAAGGGCCCGTTTGTTTCACACATTTGAAACCATAATTTTGATTATGCTACAATACTTTTCTCTCATAAAACATTTGAATAAAAAAAATTCTGCCGTTCTCTCACAAAACTTAAATTCAGAAACAAAATCACTAACTTAAATACGTGAACTAAACTGCCTAAGTATTTCTTAATAATTAAGCCCACCCCAAAAGGTTAATGCACTAGATTAAGTCATAAATTTGAATGGAAATCAATATCCACAAGGACAAGAAACCATAAACAATAAAACTTGGAAATTTTCCACCAAAGAAATTGCGCACCTTTTAGAGAACATAAGGCCCGAAATGGCAGCGTTATAGACATGAACATCTCTGAACTCCTTCTTCATCGGCAAATTCTCAAACAAAACCATCAGCTTATCTCCCATTCCAGCTCTTCCCAGCAAAGGAAACAAAACCGAGCAAGCCCGAGGAGTTACAAGCGAAGGTTCTTGCAAGCCCATCCATTCGAAGAAATACAAACAACCCATGAACAAGCCTTCCTCACCCATCAACCCCAACACTTGCACGCACTCTTTCTCGCCAACTCTTCCTTCGAAACCCTCCAATGCCTCTCCCAGAGTCAGATTCTGCGGCAAATTCCTCGCGATTCGGAGAATTTCCCCCGCAATTCCCTCCGGTATTTGCTCAAACTCTTGCTGTTTTCGTTGTTCTTTCTCGGGCGATTCTGCGATATTGGAATCGGACTCGGTTTCTGGTTCGTCCGCGAACTCGGAATCGGGAGCGAGGTGCCACGAAGAGCGGCGGTTCTTCTGGAGCGATAACCGGCCTTCTCGTTGAGGGTCATGGGTTGTGGGGCGAGACTTGAAGAATTTGACAAGTGGGTCTTCTTCTTCTTCTTCTCTTTCACATGGTTTTGATTCTTGTTCCTCATTGTTGATAACTTCATTTTCTTCTTCTTCTTCTTCTTGGAGAAATGGGAGGAAAATGGGTGAAGAAGAGAGAGAAGCAGAACAAAGTGGGGTTGAGAGTAGAGAGAAGAGTTTAGGCGATTTGGAGAGAGAAAAGAGGTGAGGTTTGAAGCAAAAGTGGGTATGGAAGCGATTGGGAATGGTAGAGGGAAATGGAAGTGGGAGTTTCTGGTACGTGAGAGACATTGCTGGTTTGTGCTCGAGGATAGTTTGCTCTACTCTGAAATGTTTGTTTGTCTTTTTATTTTTATTTTTATTTTATTTTCCGGAGAAAAAAGAAAAAACTTGTTATTATGTTTTAGAGGGAAGACAAGGTAAACGGCGTAGTTTTGTGGTCATTGATTTTTCACCATTTAAATAGAAATATCACGAGTTATTTACAAACTTATATGTGAAAATTTATTTTTTTATGCATTGTAAAATAGACCTATGTAATAAATTTGTAAAAAAAAAAAAGGAATGTAGTAAATAGAAAATATATTAAATTAAATTAAATAAATAACATATTTAAAAATACTTAAAGTAAATAGTCGTTTATTGTGTAAATATTTTATTTACGACTAGTAAAAAAAATATTTTTCTACACAAATTTTTTATTGCGACCGGTAAAAAGAGCTTTTTTCATATAAATATAAATTTTTTATCATGTAAATTATTTTTTATCAGTTGCAAAGGAAACATTACACGATAAACTGATATTCACTTTAAATAGTTTTAAAATTTACTATTTACTTAATTTAGTTTTACAACGGTTGTTTACTACAATTTCGTAATATATATATATATAAGTATATAACTTGCCACAATTTTGTGCAGTGCTATTATTTATATTATTCTAAATAATTGAGTATCATTATAGTTTTTTATTTTTTTATTAATTGAATGAAAATTATTTATTTTTAAATGAAGCGATATAAATAATATTTTTTTACTAAGCATTTGAGTGGTGTTTCTGATTTTTTTTTTCCATGTAAATAGTGAAGTTTAAATATAGAACTTTTTGAAATATTAAAAAATAGCAAAATTCGATATCATTCACATGCTGAGTATATCATTATATAGTAATAAAAATCATATCGATATGATAATTACTATTTCATTATTGTTACTTGTAATATTCTAAAAAAGTTGCTAAATTTCAACTCAACATAAGAAATTTTATCATGTAGTTTAAATATCTCGTCAAAAATTTAGGTCAATCAGAGGGCAAAGAGAGTCTGGAAAAATAGCATATTGTAGGGGTAGCAAAAATTAATGATCAAGAATTTAAAGGAATAGATGATTAATCTCATATTTTGCACCAAAAGTTTTAAAACCCTAAAGTGACGTTTTGTAAGGAGATTCGTACCCTGTTTTAAATCATAGTTCATGGTTCGCTACAGTATTTTCTCTCACAAAAAATACACGTAAATGGAAAATAATTTTAATCTCATGATTCTAATCTATGAACCAAACGTCTTCTAAATATATCCCACTACCTGAAAATAAATATCCGAGGTCGATTCTCTTGTAGAGAGAGAATGAGAGAGTTTTGCTGGGATGAATGTGACATTCAATTTTTCTATCTAGCTTTTGATTCAAGAAGAGAGAAAGAAAGTTTTTTTTTTTTTTTTTTTTGAAAAATGATATTTTACTTTAATTTGGTTTCAAAACTAATTTAGGTTAACATTATTTTCACAAATTTGTTCTTCACTACAAATTTAGGCTTATCAAAAAAAAAAAAAAAAAAAAAAATCACAAAAAATACTCTTTGAACAACCACTTTTGAATTTCTGCCCCTCAAACAAGGGCTCTTTAAATATTTTTTTTTTTTTTTTTTTTTTTTTTTTTTAAAGAACTGCACAACATATGTATTATCAAAAGAACAATTGAGGAAAAAAAAATACTTAAAAGAAATATATCGAAAAAAATTAAACTATGAAGAGCTTTTGGTAGAAAGAAGGAAGAAAGAAAAAATAAGTAGAAACTCATATGAAACAAATCACTTTAATAGAGGAAGAGAAAGAGGAAAAAAATATTTAAAAATAGCCCCAACATTTACAAATTAATGAAGCTAAAAGGATGGCATGAAAGAGCCTTTTTCAAAGAAGATACATTTGAAGAGAAAATTGCAAATTAGAACAGTTTGAAAAAATTATAAAACTTACTGTAATATCCAACAAATTCATTAGTATAAATCTCGAACTGAATCGAGATTTAGATATAAAATTTTTGGTATACATTTGAATTTTAATACAGAAATCATGTAACACTAATTAATGAAGAATATTTTGTCACAATTTTATCAAATTCAAATTGTGGACATCGTGTTAAGTATGAGATTATATTTTAATGTGACGAAATTTTTAGAACAAGGATTCCTGTAAATTTCGATACGAATCCGCATGAGGAGAAAAGTACTATGAGAAGATTAACAGAAATTCTAACTCCGTTCAAGTAGCTAGTCGGTTTAGAAGAACCAAAACGTTCATATAAAACTTCATTTTGGATGGTCGAGAAACTCAAGAAAATATCTGGAATTGAATATTTCTCGATTGCAACAAAGCTAAGTAACAGTAAATTTAAATCATGCCGAACACAGGCAAATACAGTCGGTAGAAATTAGAAATTAGAGTCAGTTTACACTGCTAGAAGTAAAGATATCAGTTGATTCAATAATATCAAATCAATAGGCTTCCTAGGTAGGATCTTAGGACAAATCTAATTCTATGGTCTAGAATTAAAGGGAGATGTGATCCTAAGGCTACAAGTGAATCAATGAGTGTGGCCGGAATTTGTAGAAGAAAAAGAGATCCAGCCTTTTCCATTAGAGAAAGGCATAAATTATGCATGAATAGTGTATGATTTTAAGGGAAAGATATTGAATTGAAATAAAACATGTTATGGTACAAAGAGGAGAATGAGGAAGTATGGTGACATAACTTGAACTCTCTATAAAATAAGATGGGATCTAAACAAGTTACTAATGCGATTTGACCGAGGACAATGACTAGGTATGGTGAGAATTGAAACTTAGAGACAAAGTAAGCGAGAGAGAGAGATCACATTTAAGGCAAAATTAATGCCTGTGACGTCTCAACTTCGTGAGGTCACTTTGTGGGACTCCAGTACTCATTATTCATACGTATCGTCTTTTTTAGGTGCCCAATGACCTTTAAAGATTTTTTTTTGCGTCCTCTAACATTTGAACTCAAGATCTTCATTCTTATAAAGTTCTTAAATTAAGTGTCGGTACCAATTAATCTTCAAAATCAATTAATGGCGCTATAAAAAGTTTGTATAATGGAGTACTCAACCAAGCAAAGAATTGGGTTTCAAAATTGACGACAAGTAGTACTAGACGAATATGGTCCCATTTATTTTATTAATTCGAGTTTTGTTATAGTAAAAAGTTTTCAGAAAGAGTTATATTTAACTTTTTTGCTACAGTAAAAAGCTCTCATATAAAGTCACATATCTACTCGAATTAAAAACTCGAATCAACGAACTAAATAGGTTCTATATCTTACAACATCGTCTCATCATTATGAGTTCTGCAATAAAGATTTTGGATGGGGACAACAGAGAAAGGTGGACGGAGACTCTAAGCCCCGTTCATTTTACTAATTTGAGTTTTGTTATAAAAAAAAACTCTTAAAAATAGTTACGTTGAACTAAATAGGTTCTAAGTATATGACATGAATGATTTATATTTGGGACCGTAGCGGTAGGGATGAAGGCGTTGGGATTGGCTTCCTTTCAAAGAAAATTCACATGGAAGCTTTTGCTTCTTTATTTGTTGAGGGTCTTGAATCTCTTTAAATTATAATTCATGTATATCCTTTTCATATTCATCCGAAAGTTAATCACGTGATTTTCAATATTGTAATTGTTTGTTGGTTTTGTTGTGTTTTAGGTACGGATGAAGCTTCGGTCCAAGTTGACGGACACTCAATTTTTTCTTATCTAGAATATACATGCACACACAAAGACATATAATATGTGTATATATAGGACTTGTTCTTTTCCATGATTTAGGCTTAGTTCATTTTGCAGATTCAAGTTAAGATGTGTTGTTTTTTTTAAAACTTTTAACTATAGCAGAAAACATTAGATATGACATTTTTTAGAATTTTTAACTATAGAAACCTAAAATTAAAAACTCGAACGGTAAAATAAACGAGGCCTTAAGTTATGACTTGAGTTGTGTATATGAGAGAATGTAGTAATATGACTTGAATTATAAAATGATTTTTTTTTTTTTTTTTTTTTTTTTTTTTAAAATCTGTGTTTGTCTATTCAAGAATATTTTAACAAGGTCTCCCAAACTACTTTTTAATTGTAGACTTTGTGGTTCTCCATCTCTAGATTTTTCTTACGCTAGTAATGTTATTATTAGGGAAAATAGACAAATATCAACTTAGAGTAATTTTTACTTCTTATTCTTAATTAATATTTTTTAATTAAATAATTATTTTAGTCAAAAGGTATTAATCAAGAATAAGGATTAAAAATCAAGACCAATACACTCTTAAGGATAAATTCAGTATTCTCCTTTATTTTTATTTTCTCCACATTTTGATTTTACTTTATTCAGAACTTCGTAATTTTCTTTTCATAATGTTAATAAAGTTGATGAGGCTAGCATATATAGAATGAGTTTCAATTTAGGTGCCAACTTAATTGGATAAAAGCTGGCTTGCCTTAAGCTTGATCTAGCCCGGTTCATTAAAAAAACTAATAAGTTTATTTACTGGAAGATCTGAGCTGATCACCTCCGAATTAATTAGGGAAAGAAAATTGTTCTATGTAGTTACTTAAAAAAACTGGCTTCTTAGAATTGGTTGTATCCCAAAACTTTGGGATTCAAACGTGAAAGCCCAATTTTCAAGAGGAAATAAATCATATATTGGTAAGAAGAAGGCTGATCCAAACAGGAAAAAACTTTTGATCTTAACTATATTTGTGATTTCTCAAAAACTAACTCATTCAAAAAGTTAATATAATACCAAAATGAACATGCCTATTAGATTCCTTCCAGGGTTGTAAATTCATTAGCAAAACCACCAACTTAATTAGTAATTATTGGACCATTTCATCTACATTATTTGGAAGTAAAACCAGACAACCTAGGAGTGAAAGTGGAAAACAACTTATCTATTTCTAAGACAAAAGATATTCATTTGATTCATAAGTTTAAACAAAAAAATTTAAATAAAAATTTAAATTTTATAAGAAAAAACTCTATAGCACAAAGGTTTGAACAACAGCTCGAACCTATGAAATAAATGCATGAATAATAATGAGACCCTCCTGAGGCTTACCCATGAAATAATATTTGGTTTTTGTTCTTCAAATGCTTATACTTTTGCTTGTTGATCATCATATATAATAAGCCTATTCTTCTTCTTGGAGAAATGAGAGATAATATAGTCTCAGAAAAAGTCTGGGAATTTCGGAGGGCAAAAATTAGTTAATAGATCAACTTTAATTCTCAAAAAGGATTAATTTTCGAAAAGATTGGAAAAGGAAAGGAAGGTTAGTTGTGAAACAACATTTATGTATAATAACTTAATTAATTGGAGAGGCAATTAGCAATACCTCTTTTACTTCGAAGTTCCAATTAATTAAAACATAGAATACAATTTTTTATAAGTGCTAAAATATCATAAATTATTTTCTCCCATCCCATAAAAGCAAACTAGCGTTAAGAATGGAATGAGAAGCAAACGATAGAACTGTTTGTGCAGATAACGAAAGTGGGGATTTGAGGCTTATGAAATTACTTCTCTTAAGTTGTTAATTATCCCTACCCGAACAGAGTTTGCTAAAAATTTGACAAATTACTCCCAAGATACGACGAATCCATAAATATTATAGATAACGGTAATTTTGTAGAATTCGACTAATTACTCGAAATCTGATCATCTCATCATATTCAATTTGCAATCGTGTATTTTAACAATCGCATCGATTTAAATTAGTGTAATTGTGTGTTTCAAATGTCATACATATATGCTATTTAACAATTATTTTATTTTGAGAACTAGATTGCACCTGTTAGATTGTGTTTCTGCAGTCCTTTGTCCATTTCTTGTTCCTCTTCATTTATGATACCAGCAAGGGAAAGAACAAAACCCTTGGGTAGTACATAACTTAGAAAAATAGATCTATATTTCTTACACGTTTAAAGAAAATAAAACAGCAGTCCAAAAAAAACAAATAAAGTGAAAGCAAAAAATCAAAAATCATACATTAAAAAAAACGAGTATTATTAAGTGGACCACTAATTTATCATCGAGCGATGAAATCACATGTTTTGTGATTATGAGAAACACTACTTAGCTTTCCTTTCAGCAAGCAACCAGCCAATTGGTTATCAAGATGGATTCAAACCAATTTGCGTACTATATTTTTGAAAAGAAAGAAAGTTTTATCATCATGTACAGGACAGAAACAAAAAGCTATAAACTCTGAAGAACATCTTTTAGGAAGAAACCTTTTTTTTTTTTTTTCCTTTTTTTCTTTTTACAATTAATTAGCAAAAGTTTATTAGAAAAAAGAAATAAAGCTCCGAAAAAAGAATGTCGTTTCTGATTATGATATAGTTTTCAAAGTTTTTGTTATTTTCAGATTATTAGCGGATTTTTTTTGCCAATATATTTCATTTTCTATTTCTCTATCGTTTTATTGCTCAATGTCGTTTTCACTCACGTTGTCGTTTAAACCAAGTTACCCCCATTCTACTTTTTTGTCTCGTTTTTGGCTGAAAAATACTTTTTTGTCTCTCGTTTTAACCAATATTTTTTTGTTTATTTTTTTTTTTTTTTTTTTTTTTTTGCTTTTTTGTAAATCTGATGGTTTTTTAAAGATATTATTTGTATTGAATATTGAAAAGAAAAAAATAATATACTAAATTACTTTTCGACATCTCACATATTCTCTTTCGGTGATTGATGGCGATGATCAAAAACAGTTAGAAAATTTTTTGTTGAAAATAAAAAAATAATTTACTAGATTCCTTCCTCCTCCCAGCTCCTCCAAACAAGATGGTTATGATTATTTCATTGTTCTGAGGTCAATATTAAAAAGATGGTAATTGTTACAAGGGATAGTTTTTTCTGATTGAAATTTTTATACATATTTAATTAACAGGCAAATACATATATAATTTAGCATTCCATTACTATATGGACCCACTTTGAGTGGAGCGTATTACATATACAAAGTCACCTAACTCACTTTGAGTGGTAATTGTTAGATCTTTTTAACAAAATTTAAATGCTATAGTTGAAAAAAAAAGACTTAACATTTATAAATATATAACAAAAAATATGAACTCCAAATTACAAAACTATAAAGAAACAGATTTTAAGTTCCAAGCTATAAAGAAACAACATAGAAAAAAAAACATAAAAAAACATAATCTAATAATCCAATGTGCATGTCTACTACTCTCTTTGACGATGATCCGTAATAGAAAGAAAACATAATTTTTATTTTTTAGTTTTTTATATAATATATAAAGATTGGATTCGGTGTTTTGAGAGTAAAATTAACATCCAATCTAGTTCAAGTCGGTTTTGAATAAATCATATTCAATTCAATCCAATTGAGGCCGGTTATCTATTAAAAATGGATCATATTGGATTGGATTGTTCGGTTTGATCAGATGATTGGATCCTATGAGCACCCTAAGTTTTTAATAAGGAAACCACTAATGTGTAATTTTCTCTTAATTTCACGAGGAAAGGCGTTGTATTTTATTTTATATATTTTTCCAATAATCGAAGTAATAAATTACTGTAGAAATTATCTATAACTATATCAGAAGTGTGAATGTTTTTACTGTAGCTCAAGACACAAAAACACTGGTTAAAGTCTTAGATTCCTCTATTTCGTGTTTTTCCTCTTTTTCTTTTATTTCCCTTTTTTTTTTAACATTCTTTCGTAAGTATAATATGATATGCTTATCTATACATATATAATATTCGACTTGACACAAATTTAATTAAAATGTGTATTTTAACACATCTCCTTGAAATGTCTGTTGTTAAACAAATAAAAAATTACTAATCACATAATAAAATCCTAACTCACTATTAAAATTCTTATAATTCACACGTGCGTAGAACGTGTTATCCGACTAGTTTATAAATAGTTCTTGGATACTACCATTTTATCACACCACATAATGGCAGAACCAAACATGGTGGAAAAAATTGAGGTCTGTTGGGTGGCTGCTGCAGTACCGGATCATGATCATCATGATCTTTATGATCTTTCGTCGACTAGAACTTCAGTTCCAAAGTCCCTTCCTCTCACTTTCTTTGACTTACGCTGGTCACGTTTAGGCATTCCTATGCACCTCTACTTCTATGAAATGTCAGCCCCGGAGGACTTCTTCCACACCAATATCGTTCCAAGACTCAAACATTCTCTGTCTCTTACCCTCGGCCACCACTTCCTTCCTATGGCCGGAACACTCACTTGGCCTCTAGGATCCCCCAAGCCCGTCCTGACTTATGCCCCGGGCGACGCGGTTTCGCTCACCGTGGCCCGGTCCAATGCCGATTTCTCTCTTCTCAGCGACACTGATAACGTCATTTGCGACGCTACAATGTGCCATCCTCTGGTTGCTGACTTGCCAGCATCCCGTGAAAGGTTAGCGGTTATAGCAATTCAGCTCACCGTGTTTCCCAACTGCGGGTTTACGATTGGGATCACGTTGAATCATGTGATCCTCGACGCACAAAGTTTCGTCATGTTTATGAAATCATGGGCCCGCATATGCGGATCACTTGGAGTTGGAATACTAGATGGTGTTCGTGATGATCTGCAATCTCGCATATGCTTGCCAGCGGATCTATTACCATTCTACGACAGAGGCCTTATCATGGATCCTGCAAATCTTGAAGCCGTCTTCTTAAACCACTTGCTGAATTCTGATGGACCACAAAACAGAAGTTTACTGCCGCCTCTCGAACGTCGAGTTCCGCCGAATTTATTTGAAGGGACTTTCCAATTTCCGCGAGAGAAATTAGAAGAGCTCAGGCGATTGTTAAAGGTAAAAATTAAAAATGAACGACAATATGAACATCCAGTTCACCTGTCGACATTTTCTCTAACATGTGCGTATGCATGGGTTTGTTTAGTCAAGGCAGAAGGAATTAAAGACAGCCAAGTAGTTCTATCATTCCCAGTGGATTGTAGGTCTCGGTTAGAGCCTCCTCTTCCCCAAACATATTTCGGAAACTGCATCGCCACTGGATATGCAGTCGCCGAAAGCGAGCTGTTATTAGGAAAAGAAGGGCTTTTCGTAGCGATAAAGGCCATTAGCGACGCAATAAAAAGTATCAACGACAGAGTTCTTGACGGAGCAGAGAATTGGATTTCGGGACCACCGGTGCATAATATTACTACATCAAGACTTGGACGATTATACACTACTGCATCGTCTCATCATCTTGGGTACTATAATACTGATTTTGGATGGGGACAACCGAGAAAGATGAACGTGGTCGCCAAATATATAACAGGAATGATTTGTTTTTCGGACCGTAGAAATGGGGATGGAGGAGTTGACATTGGGTTGGTTTTGAAGAAACCTCACATGGAAGCTTTCGCTTCCTTATTTGTTGAAGGACTTAATCTCATTGAATTGGCCTTGAATTCTATGTCAAGAATTCACCTCCGCCTTTAGGACAAGAAAAGAGCTTCAAGAGATCATGAGCCATTTGCAAGTCTGTTTGCTGACATATATATCTGAAGATTATATATCGATATGTATTTTTTTTTTTTTTTTTTTTTTTACAAAGAGACTCTGATCTCGGTGTGTGTGTGTGTGTCCTAAAGTGTATAAGTAAGCTAGTGGGGTACATGTGTGAGTGATTCGGTGAGTGGGCCGGTCTGATAAGTTTATGTGAAAGGAGACTTTATAGTGTGGTATAAAAGCTTTAAGATTGCGAACCCCTCTTGTAAAAAAATAAAAAAAATAAAAATAAATAAAAAATAAATCAAATATTGAAATGATTTCAAATCGATCTCTTATTGGCAAAAAAATAACTAAAAAAATAAAAAATAAATAAAAATCTCTTCAATACGCGCTCTCTCTTTCTTCTAGGATTTCTTTCTTTTCTTTGTGTGCGGCTCTTTTTGTTCTTTTAGGGTCAGACTCTAAAACTGCCCCTTTGCTGGCCCCCATTTTTTCGTTTAGGACCGGAATCTGGTGCCTATGAAACTTATATTTTTTAAATGGCTTTCATATATGATAAATTTTCAGCACACCACAAATTAAACAGTGGGAAAGAATCATAATGAAAAAAGAGAGAGGTTATTACTCTTTGTCTTCAAGTACAAAGTTTCTATTTCTTCTTCTTCTTTTCTTTTTCTGTCTCGCCTCTTGACAACATAATATATTATTTAAACAGAAGATGAGATAGTGGGTTTCGAGATAAAAAAGTATGTACTCCAACAGTACTACGACGGATGTATATCTTGCTACATCGTCTCATTGTTTTGGTTCTGTAGGACTGCTTTTGGATGGGGACAACCGACAAAGGTGGATGGCTTTGTGGCGCAGCAATCAAGTTGGATTGAAGGGAACTCGTTAGATACGAGCTGCAGAAAGAAATCAACATAGGTCTATTTTGGCTGAAAGAGGAAGCTCCTGTATTCAGCTTTCCTGCCCCTTTTTATATCATATCCAATATCCAAAACGCAGGGTTCACAAGCCCATTACATAAGAAACGACAAACATGACATAAGTGGACACAGCCACAACAACGACATTGAGCAAAGAAGGAAAGAAAGCAAACGACAACACATAGCAAATAAAATAAAGACAAACGAAAGCAAACGACAACACATAGCAAATAAAATAAAGACAAACGACACATAATTCCTGCATTAGTATACAGCCCCTGCATTAGTCTCCCCCACTTTGAGAAGAACTCGACTCTGAGTTCTCGTTAAGCACAGGTGCGTCGTCAGGTGGGAAGTACTCGTAAAGGTCAGCCACGTTGAAGGTGTTAGAAATCTGCAGGTCTGATGGGAGGTCGACGACATAAGCATTATTGTTGATCTTGTGAAGGATTGGGAATGGCCCGAGCTTTCGCGCGTGGAGTTTGTGACATACACCAGGGGGTAATCGAGCCTTTCGAAGATGAACCATGACAAGATCACCCACGTTGAACAATTTCTCGCGACGATGCTGGTCGGCTTGGGCTTTGTATTTGGCGTTAGCTGCTTCAAGTTTCTGTGTAACATCACGATGAAGGTGGACAATATGATCTGCAAGCTCCAAAGCAGATTTGTTCTTTGGGTGAGGAAGTGCCACAAGGTCAACAGATTGATTTGGGATTTT
The DNA here is from genome assembly GCA_012066045.3 of Morus alba. Taxonomy (NCBI): domain Eukaryota; kingdom Viridiplantae; phylum Streptophyta; class Magnoliopsida; order Rosales; family Moraceae; genus Morus; species Morus alba. Next base: position 3,581,734 of record CP050231.2, read on the forward strand.
GGTGTAGATGATGGAGAATGGAGAACGACCAGTAGAGCGGTTTGGTACACTGTTATAAGTGAATTCCACCTGAGGAAGAGCTAAATCCCAATTTTTCGGGTGATCGGAAACAACGCACCGCAACATGTTACCAAGAGTTCGGTTTACCACCTCCGTTTGGCCATCCGTTTGAGGATGGTAGGCACTACTGAATTGCAAGGAAGTATTACGGCGCTGCCATAGGACCTTCCAGAAATGACTTACAAACTTGACATCGCGATCGGAAGTGATTGTGCTTGGGATGCCATGTAGGCAAACGACCTCGCGAAAGAACAACTTGGCGACATAGCTCGCATCGGCAGCTTTCTTGCAAGGGAGAAAATGTGCCATTTTTGAGAAACGGTCAACCACAACAAAGATTGAGTCGATATGGCGAGGAGTCTTCGGAAGACCCAAGACGAAGTCCATCGAAAGATCCTCCCAAATATTAGCTAGAATGGGCAGCGGGGTATACAATCCTGTATTTTGGGATGTTCCTTTGGCACGTTGACACACCCCACGCTGCTTCACACAAAACAAATCACCCGTCTGCATGCATGCGCGGCCAAAAGAATCGGTCGGAGACTATAGCCAAAGTCTTGTCCCGTCCCGGATGGGCTGCAAGACCATTAGCATGTAACTCTCGGATAATGTGTTCTCGGAGGGATGAGCGAGGAACGCAAAGTAGATTTCCTTTGAAGAGGTACCCCTGGTGGATGTGAAAATCTGCCGCTGGAGTAGCAGAGGAGCACTGTTGCCAAATTGTAGCAAAGTCATCATCATTATGGTATTGTTCAGGAAAAGTGTCAAAACCAATGATCTCATTGTGTAACACAGTGAGGAGGTGATATCGACGACTAAGAGCATCATCAACAGTATTTTGAAACCCTGCCTTATGGCGAAAGACAAAGGTAAATTTTTGTAGGTAGAGCACCCATCTCGCATGCATCCGACTAAGGTTCTTTTGGGAATTGAGAAATTGAAGTGCGTAATGGTCACAGTGTAGGACGAACTCTTTAAACACAAGAAAATGCTCCCAATGTTGTAGTGCACAGATGATTGCGAAGAGTTCTTGCTCATAGGTGGTCCACTTTTGTCAAGCCTCATTGAGCTTCTCGCTGAAAAATTCTAAAGGCCTGCCTTCTTGAACCAGAACTGCCCCAATACCGGTCATGCTAGCATCAGTCTCCACCTCGAATACCTTTTCAAAGTTGGGGAGGGCAAGAACCGGGGCTTGAGTCAAAAGTTGTTTGATGACCGCAAAACTCTCATCTTGAGCGGACGTCCACCGAAATTGACCCTTCTTGAGGCAATCAGTAAGTGGGGCAACTATGGAACTGAAGTTCCGAATGAATCTGCGATAAAAGGTTGCGAGGCCGTGAAAGCTGCGGAGTTCATGTACGTTCTTAGGGGTGGGCCAGTCTTGGATGGCTTGGACTTGGATGGCTTGGACTTTTGCACTGTCAACATGAATCCCTTCAGCCCCTATGAGGAACCCCAAGAACAAGAGTCGCTCCATGAGAAACTCGCACTTCTTGATGTTAAGATAAAGCTTGTGTGTCCTTAGCACGGTGAAAACTTGTTGGAGGTGGTCTAGATGTTCGGGCTTAGACCTGCTAAAAATCAAGATATCGTCAAAATACACAACAACGAACTTACCAATAAAAGGTTTGAGTAACTCGTTCATGAGTCGCATGAAGGTGCTGGGAGCATTGCTAAGGCCGAATGGCATGAGGAGCCACTCATATAACCCCTCCCGCGTCTTGAAGGCGGTCTTCCATTCATCGCCAGGGCGAATTCGGATTTGATGATATCCGGATTTGAGGTCGAGCTTGGAAAAGACCATGGAGCCATCGAGCTTATCGAGCATATCTTCAAGGCGAGGGATAGGGAATCGATACTTGATGGTGATCTTGTTTATTGCCCGGCTGTCAACACACATTCGCCACGTCCCATCCTTCTTCGGAACAAGGAGGGCCGGGACGGCACAAGGACTAAGGCTAGTCCGCACAAGCTGTTTCTGTAACAAGTCATCAATGATACCTTGCAAGATCTCATGCTCGTGGGGGCTCATTCGATAATGCGGCAAGTTCGGAAGACTCGCACCCGGTTGCAAATCAATGTGATGTTGGACATCTCGCATCGGTGGTAGTTCGTGAGGAAGGTCAACCGGAACGACATCGGCAAAGTTGGCAAGTAGGTACTTAATCTCGGGTGGCAGAGTAGGGGCAGCCTCGACACTCTCCTTCAACAAGAGGGCAAGGAAAAATTGACTTTCATTGGCAACCTGTTGAAACTGAGAGGCACTCACAGTGAGTAACACGTCCTTAAGGGGACCAACAGATGGAAAGTTTGGGCAAGTAAGGACCAAGGGTAAGAGCGCTATTTTTCGCCCTTTCCATGGAAGAACATACGTGTTCTCGCGACCTTTGTGTTGCACATCTCGATCGAATTGCCAAAGGCGGCCAAGAAGAACGTGGCACGCATCCATGTCGAGGACGTCACACATTACCTCATCTTGATAGCTATTTCCAATGGATAGCGGCACGCGGCAAACCTCTGTCACTTTCGACTCAACTCCTTTCTTGATCCAACCCACCTTGTAGGGGTGTGGATGACTCTTTGTTGGAAGTGAGAGGGCCTTGACCAAGGACTTAGAGACAATATTTTCCGTGCTTCCGCTGTCCACAATCAAGTCGCAAACTTTTTGTTTTATGGTACAGCGGGTTCGGAACAAGGAGTTTCGTTGAGACAAGTTGTGTTGTTTCGGGGTAAGCAGTATCTTTTCAATGAAGCAAACAACCCGATCTCCCTCATCGCCTTGGACTAACTCCACTCTGTCATACTCATCACCAGAGAGTCCAAGGTCCTGGTCGTAATCATCAGTGGATGGGGTATGTTGACCGTCTACTATGGCTACTGGCCTCCGAGTGGGACAATTATTAGAACGATGTCCAACCGCATTGCAGCGAAAACACCGGTCGGGATGTGGACGGGCATATGGGTTGGTAATCCTTTGATGGTTTGGGGGAGGCCGAGTGCCCGTTGGAGCCACCTCTGTAGGTTGTTGGGGTGCAGGTGCATTGCCCATAGTTGGTCCGGTCAAAGGTGCTTTCAGTTTCTCCCCATCCGCCTCGGTGAAGGACCGTCTCCCATAGGTGTGCCTGCTCACTGCTTTAGCTAGTTGAAGCTCAACCCGATATGCTAAATTAACAACATCCGATAAGGACCAAATGGACTTCAATGCTAAATGATCTTAGATGGTTTCCTTCAGCCCTCCGATATAGCGCGCCACTTGTTGTGGCTCACTTTCAGACAAATCAACCCGTGCACTCAATCGGTAAAACTCCTCTGTGTAATCAGACACACTTCGATTCCTTTGACGACATTGTTGGAACTGCTGGTATAACATCTGTTCATAGTCAACAGGAAGGAATCGAGCCTTGAGCAACCTCTTCATTCTGGGCCACAAACGAATGGGCCGTTTACCCTCTCTCCGGCGACTGAACTGTAGCTGTTCCCACCAAGCAGAGGCCCCGCCTTTGAGTTTGTAAGCCAATATTTTAACTCGCTGCTCCTCACTAATCTCAGAATAATCGAAAAAATTTTCCACAGTGTGTATCCAATCTAGAAAGTCCTCTATATGAAGGTGCCCATCAAAGTGTGGAAGGTCTATCTTAATTTTAAAGTCACGGGTGGAGTTACGGTGCGGATTGTTATTACCTCTGTTATACCGTTGTTCGCCTAATAGTAGCTCTTCCACGTCTTCATCAGTATCCGAATCCGATATTGGAGCTCGTCGGTGTCGCGCCCGTCGTTCCATCCAATCTGACTCTTCCGAGGAGCTCCGCACTTCCGCACGTCGTTCCTGTCTTCGATGGTGACCAAGCACAGCAGCTGGTCGTTCACGAGCAACATCTCGCTCCCGCACTGGCTGGGCTTGCTGGTTCACCAAAGGGCCATCAACAACCCTTGCCAGAGCTTGCCGCATTTCTTGGGTAAAATCGGCGAACTTCTGGTCGAGGTTGTTGACAGCCGCCCAAAGGGCCTTCACGACGTGGTCTTCGCCATCGCCGCGGCGATCACTACTCTCCACTCCTGACATCTTGGCTGGAGTAAATCCTCAGGCTCTGATACCAGTTATGGCGCAGCAATCAAGTTGGATTGAAGGGAACTCATTAGATACGAGCTGCAGAAAGAAATCAACACAGGTCTATTTTGGCTGAAAGAGGAAGCTCCTGTATTCAGCTTTCCTGCCCCTTTTTATATCATATCCAATATCCAAAACGCAGGGTTCACAAAGCCCATTACATAAGAAACGATAAACATGACATAAGTGGACACAGCCACAACAACGACATTGAGCAAAGAAGGAAAGAAAGCAAACGACAACACATAGCAAATAAAATAAAGACAAACGAAAGCAAACGACAACACATAGCAAATAAAAAAAAGACAAACAACACATAATTCCTGCATCATATACAGCCCCTGCATCACTCTGTAGACGTGGGGATAAAGGCGTTCAGATTGGCTTGGTTTTGAAGCAACATCACATGGAAGCTTTTGCTTTCTTTATTTGTTGATGGTCTTGAAGCTCTTTGAATTAGCCTTGAATACTATACACTGAAGTATTATGACTAGGGCTAAGCAATTTTTTCTTTTCGACTATTAAGGGAGGAGAAATTTTTTTGGTTTAATCGAATGATTGGAGAGTGATAAATGGATTATTTTTGTACTTCTATTTCTTCCATCCTCTAACAATCAAGGATTCGTTCGTTATGCTGGTTCGAGTTAAGAATTTAGGTTAAAAAGTAAATTTATATGAGAAAAAATACAGAACAAAAAAAGTTAAATTTAAATTTATACGAGAGAAATTTGAATCTACACTTAGCTATGAATCTAAATATATATGTTTTCTCCTTTTTAGTGTCTGTTTTAGTACTATCCCCTTCTAGTCTGTTTTGTTGTCCCTTCAATGATAGTATCCCAATATGCCTTCAAAGAAAAATATGCAGGAACACAAAAGTGCTAAAATACAATAAATTATATTCCTTAAAAGTAAACTGGCGTTAAGAATGGACTGAAGCTTGATAAAGGATAATTTCCGAAAAGTTCTCACAACCATATTATTTGTCAATCTCTTGTTGAGAAAATTGGAAATGCAAAAGACGTAACTGTTTGTGCAGATAATGAAAATGCTTTTTGAGGCCTACGAAATTACTTTTCTGAATAAGTTCTTATTTTCCCTACTTGTGGAAGGTTTGCTGAAAATTTAACAAATTACCTCCAACATACAACTAATAATTACTCTCCATGAATTTTATAAATAACAATTTTATAGAATTCGACTGATTACTCAAAAACTGATGATACATGATGATGATATTGGATATTATTTACCGGCAAATATATTAACGACCTTGCATATCTTGAAGCTACCTTCTCGAACCAGTTGCTAAATTTTGAGTGACCAAACAATAGAAGTTTATTGCCGCCTCTTCGACATCAAGTTCTGAAAGATTCGACCTTCCAATTACCACAAGAAAAACTAGAAAAGCTCCGGCGACTGGTGAACAGAGACGGTCAACGATACGATCGTCGTGATCAAGTTCATGAATCCACATTTTCTCTCACGTGTGCATATACATGGGTTTTATTAGAATCCCACATTAATTAGAGATATTGACATAATTTATTTAATAAAGTAAGGTTAATCCTCTTCTAATAGGCTCAATATCTTTTGATTTCTGTAAAAAGTTTGTTTAACAAAAGGCAGAAGGAACTAAAGACATCGAAGTATCTCTAGGATTCCCGGTGGATTGTAGGTCTCGCTTAGAGCCTCCTCTTCCAAGCACATATTTTGGAAACTGCATCGCTGATGGATGCGCAGTTGTAGAAAGAGAATCCTTTTTCTGTATAAATGCCATCAATGAAGCTATAAAAAGTTTGGATAACACGGAGCAGAGAATCGGGTTTCGGGATCGATGGAGCGAGGTTTTACTACTCCACCACTTGGACGAAAACATTTCACTGCAGCATCTCATCGTTTTGGATACAATTGTACCGGTTTTGGATGGCGAAAACCGAGGGAGAAAGGTGTATGGCGTCGGTAAATCTATAAGAAGAATGATTTATCTTTCGGACCGTAGAGGTGGAGATGAAGGCCTTGATAACTGGCTTGGTTTTGAAGAAACGTCACATGGAGACTTTCGCTTCTTTATTTGTTGAAGGTCTTGAATCTCTTTGAATTATAACCCATGAATATCCTTTCCATATTCGTCTGAAAGTTAATCAGGTCGCCTGTATTCTCATCCTACCAGTCTTTCTTGCACTTAATTACTTCGTCGTCTTCAGCTCCTACTTTTCTGTGTCAGAAGTGGCCGCTCAAGATGCAATAGGGTTTTCTGCCTACAACTTTTGATGATGATTTTCAATATTGTACGTGTTTGTTGCTTTGATCGTGTCATACACGCGTTTGTTTTATAGATTTAAACTATTGAAATCTTACTACATTATCTTTTCTTATATAATTTAAATTTTTGTTCAAACCTATAAACTAAACGGCTTTTAGATACTAAAGAAGCTTCGGCTCAAGTTCACACACACTCACTTTTTCTTGTCTGGATCCTTTTTAGATTTTTTTTATTTTTTATTTTTTGAAATTTTTACTTACACTGCTGGGTTTGTCTATTCAAAATGTTTACAAGGCATCCCAAACTAGTTTTTAATTATCGACTTTGTGGTTTTCCATTGCGTGATTTTAGCGACGTTAATAATAATATTATTATTATTTTGTAGTGTAAGTCCTTTTGACATATTGATCATTTTCTTTATTCTGAACATCGAATTTTCTTTTTTATTAATTTTAATGAAGTTAATGAGGCTAGCGTATGTAGAATGAGTTTCAAGTTAGGAGCCAATTTAATTGGATAACATCGTGGTTGCCTTAAGCTTGATCTCACCCAGTTCATTTATATATATATATATATATATATATATATATATATATAAAAGTTATTTTACTGGAGATCTCAGCTGAGCTCCAAACTTATTAGGAAAAAAAAAAATGTTCTATTGAGTTAAAAGAACTGACTTCTTAGGAGTGGTCACTCAAAATTCGAAGAGTATATCCCAATGCTGGTAGCGTATTTAATAAAAAGAAATGAATTGTAAGATCAATTTTAATTTTGCACCTGAACTATAATACAACTGTCACTTTACCCTCAAATTTTGAAAATTAATTTAGGGCCCGTTTTTTTCGCTGATTCGAGTTTTTAATTTAAGTTGAGATATGACTTTATGTGAGAGCTTTTTACTGTAACAAAAAAATTAGATGTGAATTTCTGAAAACTTTTTACTATAACAATACTCGAATTCTAAATTTGAATCGCTGAAATAAACAGGACCTTATACTCTCCCAAACTATGTAACTTTATTGATTTTGCCCCTTCCGCTAACTAAGCCATCAAAAGTTTCTCAGCCTCATCACCAACAACAATATCATCATCAAATGAACAAAGTCTGCATCCTCAACATCTTCCTCACCCACAACATTTTCTACATCATCACCACTTTCATTAATATCTTCATCCTCAATGTTTTCACGTGGTTCACGGGTTCTCTCACCATGCTCTACTTATCGTGAGGACCCTTCATTTGAATTGGGTTCATTGACAGATACTTGACTTTCAATGACTACACAAAAGTAAACAACAAGCTTTTTTTTTTTTTTTTTTTAAAGAAAAAAAACTAGCAACAAGAATCTTTTTTTTTTTTTTTACGGTACTATACTTTCAAATAATATAATACAAATCACATGGTCTGATTATTATAATTAGTTTAAGCAATTTTTTAATAAGTAGTGTCAACCTTTATTAACAAACAAACCAAGATAGGAAAAACAAAGGCCGTGTTTGGAATTGATCCTGTTTTTATTTTTACGTTTTTTGAGAAAAAAAATAAAAACGTTTTCAAAACTGCGTTTAACGCAATAAAGATAAAAAATGAAAATGAAAATGAATTTTTAGTTTAGTGTAAAATGAGAGAGAAATGAAAAACGACTTTTAATTTTTTTTATTTTTATTTTCATTTTTTCCCCTCTTGAACAGAGAGAGTGAAAGAGAGATATTAATAAATTTTTTTATACTGAAAATGATTTATTAATAAAATTATTAATCATATTTTTAAAAATAATTTATGTCTGAGATTTAAAATATTTTTATTTTTATTTTTATAAAAAAAATTAAATTATTTTAAAATGTATTCTAAACGCTGTCCTGATTACTAAAAAGTAGACAACAACATTGGGCCTACCCCACCACCGCTAACAATCAATCTATTCAATGTAGCCCACACAGCAAAACCCATAGAATATACGCATTAAACAATAATCACTGTAGGAATCGTTATACCAAAAATTTCAACCACAAATCATACCGAAACTTGCACCACTAAACATACTAACACAAAAACATCAACTAAATGAGAGAAAGAGAAAAATAAGTTAAGATTTAAGATAAATTAAAATTAATAGGTTAATAGTTTACATAAGTTAATAAATAAGTTAAATTACTGTTTTCATTCATAATTTATCTAGTTATGAACTATAACTTAACAAGTTATTATCCATAACTATTCATAATTTATCTGATTATGAACTATAATTTAATAAATTTATTTATAATTTATCTGATTATGAATTATAACTTAATAAATTATGACTTATTAATTTTTATAATTAAAAATTAATCTATATACTTTTTAAAACTTTTCATATTAACTTATTTTTTTACTATTTTTCCAACTAAATTACATTCAAAAACCCATTATATTTTCGCATTAAACAAAATTACCAGGAGAAAAACTCACCATACTCAGGTAAAAAAATCTTCTCCCCATTATTACCAAAAGTATTCATGACGTTGACAAGTGACTTGGCTTGGATCTCACAATAGTATCATCCTCAAGAGTCCGCTATTACGGAAGCCCACTTTAGTTTGGCAGGTTCCCATTTTAGATAAAATTACTTCCTTACCCTTCAATCTCTCTCAAAATCACGTCCAAGTCGGCTTAAATTAGACGCTAACAAAGAAGAGACAAAATCAATAATGTTTCGTAGTTCAAGAGGTATACAAACCAATTTTTAAAGTTTTGAGGGTAAAGTAACAGCGCTACTATAACTTAAAGGTAAAAATTAAATTTATTCTAAATTATATGTTGGTAAGAAGTAGCCTGATCCGCGTGAATTTGAGAAAAGTTTTGATCATTAACGTTTTTTTTTTTTTTTTTTTTTTTTTTTTTTTTTTTTTAAAGATGGGCTACTTTAGGTAAATTTGGTACAATAATAGTATATGTAAGTGGAGGAGATTCCTCTGACAAAATAAGGTCATTATCTATATTAAAAGCGAAAGAAGTTAAAATATGGGCTGCCTTATTTGCCTTTAGAAAAACATGGATAATCTTCACTCCGGAAAAAAAAAAATAATAATAATAATAAGATACATCTGACAATGATGTACCAAACTCATTATTAGTCCTCAAAGATTGAACCATTTTTTAATACATAGGACTCTATTTAAATTTAAGTTTCGTTTATTTTATTAATTTAAATTTTTAATTTTAAATTTTTATAATAAAAAATTATAAAAAAATATTATATTTAATTTTTTCTATTACAGTGAAAAATTTTCAAAAAATATTATATATCAATTAAATTAAAAACTCAAATTTATAAAATCAACGAGGTCTTAGTCCTACATCCTTAGCCAAACCAAACTTAAAGTAAGGGTTTTCAATTTAACCTCACAGTGGTAAAGCACCGTCTAACATTTTAGCCAAAGCTGCCATAAGAAATCTAGTACAATCTCTTATAACAGCTCCAACTTTTTATTGCCTATTGTGGGATAGAAATGGTTGAATCTACATTGAGTTTTTAGTAGTTCCATTCTAGAGGATTCTATCTAGTTTGTGCCCTCTTGATAGCATGGTTGTGCTTAGTGATACTAGTCTTCTGCTGAGCCGTAATATATTCATAGTGATAATTAATACTTCATTCAACAATATGAGACAGAGAATTTTTGTTCCGTCCCTCCTAATTACTCAATGCCAAATAAAGAAATAATTCCAACTCGGTTTTAGTGAGGGAATTTGCTAGAAGATGAAGAATTTTAACAAAAGATAATTACCGAAAATTCTTAAATTTATAACACCTGGTTAAATTAATTGAGATTAATTAATTTAATTCAATAATTAATTTAATTAATTTAAAATTAGTAAAAGATTTTCAGTTAAAATTTTCACGTAATTTTTTTAAACAGTCCAGTTTAATTCAATGATTAGAGCAAAATATCTTGATATTTATGTATTTATTTTTATAATTTTAGTTAAACAGTCCAGTTTAATTAAGTTAATTTTCTTTAATTAAATTCTAATAATCACGGTCTCATTTTTGGGGTCGTAATATAAATAGAGTTGGATAGGTGATTTTTTCTACACCTACATAACATAATTATTGATTAAGTAAGGTTAAGAATGAATAAACAAAAGAACACTAACAATAATGATAATGATTATAATATTAACAGTTAACCAATGCAAATTTCTGTAGGAAAGAATTACAACAGTAAATCATCTTAATGTATGTATTTTGTCTTCCTCAACTAATCATATAGATTCATTTAGATTTGTAATCTATATGAGTTTTATAATACTTTACACAATAATAAAAGACCACCTAAACCAACTCCAGGGACTTCTAAACCAGACTCAAAGTGAAGTAACTTTCTCGTTCATTTTATCAATTCGAGTTTTTAATTTTAAATTTCTATAGTAAAAAGCTCTTAGAAAATGTCACATCTAATTTTTTTTTTTGCTATAGTGAAAAGCTTTTAGAAAACGTCACATCTCTAAAACGAATTGAAAACTCGAATCCACAAAGTAAACGAGGCCTTAGATAGTGACCCGACAGAGAGACGAGTCTCCATTAGAATAAATACCAGAGAAAAGATATAATCATAAAAAGAGATGATAGGAAAGATAAATAATCATACAGATAAAACAAACAAATTACGAGGAAAATAGTAATAATTAATAATAATATGAAGAGGAAGAAATAATCTAAGACAAGGGAATGATATAATAGTAAAAAGAGAGAATAGAAGAGACAAATAATCATTAATCACACAGATAAATAATGATAAGAAACAATGAAGGTCTTAGAAAGAGAAAGACTGCATATTTCAACCATCCGCATGAATTATTTTCCACCATTTCAAAAGCTTAAAAAAAAAAAGTGTGAAATTCAATTATCAATATTTATAGCGTGAAAAGTTGGAAACATGTCAAAATGAATCATAATTGAAAACGATAATATTATATATATCTATAGTGATAGTACAAAATCTAATAAAAATCTTTCTGATTCAGAAAATAATCGGCTAATTATTAGAAAGGTCTGCTGATCAATCACAAACGTTCATGTTTTAAGATATAAGGACAATTTTACCATATATATCTAGATTCTTATTATTATTTTTTTTTTTTAAGAATTGACCCTCAAAACACAATGTTAAATTGATATTGCCCCTTTTATTTAAGTTGTTTAAGTTAAATCTGTTTTAATAAAAGGAAAATTATGATTGAGAAGATCAATAATAAAAATATCAATTTTATGAGATGGTAGTTTTTAACTTTTCTTTTTAAATTTTGGTTTAAAAATACATAATTATTCATTAGCGAGCAATAGATAAATGAAGTATTAAAATTGTTGCCTTATAATTTTAGTTCAAAAAGTTGATTTAGTTCAAGCCCTGTTGCGGAAAATCGTAACATAAGTGTACGTTCTCGTTAACAAGTAATTAAGTGATGAATTAGAGTTTCGATCATATGAGAATTGCGTTAATTTAATTAAGTACTGAAATTTGTTAACTATAAAATTATTCAAACGAACGAAATTGAGATGAAAATAATAAATCAAAATAACAAAAGTAAAATAAATAACTAAAAATATTCAGGCCTACGACTCACCAAAATCAATTATATTTGAAAATTCCTATTTAAATTAAATATGTCTATTCCAAATGCTATAAGTGAATTTCTCTAAATTTAAAGCTAATCTTTCTCAAGCATTAATAATCATATTCTAAATATGTAGACTATACATCTCTGTCAAGATTTTAACATGTTGAGATTCATTAAGAACAGGAAATGATCACCACTGCACTAGTCACATAATTATCTCTAACTTATGATGTTCTAGTGGCATAACAACCATGGGTCGTGTTTAACCATCACTTCTCAGTCTCAAAATTAAACATCAGTTCATGCAATTGTTGATCAAACAATCACAAACATTAAACACATATTGAAACACTCAAATAATTGGAAACAAAATATGAATTAATTAAAAATAAAAAATTCTAAATACTCATAATCCGACTACATCGTAACTTTAAATAGACAAATTAAAATATTAGTTCTAGGAAAGTTAAAGAAATAGAAAATTCAGAAAATAAAACCGAATGAAGGTGTCATGGGCCTCCAAATTTCCTTTTCATCTTCTTCTCCTCCTGTTCCTAATAGCCTCTAAAAATACCTTATTTAATAATCCTAAAATTAAACCTTAATAAAATAACCTTAAAAAGTGACATAAAAAACTCCAAAAAAATTTCCCTAAATATTTATCTAATCAGCTCTGCCAGTGGGGCTTTAATTATTTTTGGGGGTGTGTGTTGATGAATGGTCTGTTTAGTTCGTTAATTCGAATTTTTAATTTGAGTTAAGATGTGATGTTATGTGAGAGTTTTTTACTGTAGCAAAAAAATTAGATGTAATTATTTCTGAGAGTTTTTTTACTGTAACAAAACTCGAATTCTAAACTTGAATTGGCGAAGTGAACGGGGCTGAAAAAATATCGCGCTGGGGTCTAATTCCAGTGCGGCTGAAAAATGCATAGAATCTACGTTCAAAAGAGAGACCAGACATGTGGCGGCACTTGGCTGGCTGGAGCAAGGGAATGCTTAGGTGACGTGGCTCGCTGGGTGGGGGTGGGGAGATCCAGATTTTGAATTGCTTTTTACCCAATTTTTCTCCTTTTTAATCACAATTAAATCCCCCCTCTCACCTAAATTAGACACAAAATGAGAATTATTACAGATTTTAGAGGGGAAACAAATGAAATCAACAAAACTACAATAAAATAAAAACAAAATTAAATTAAATGAAACTAAACTAAAAATCACATAAAAACGAATAAAAATCTCGAGAACAAAGCCAATTTGAAAGTAAATAGAAACAGAAAGAACTCAATTTTTATAGAGTTATCATGCCCCTAAAAAAAATATTTCTGACTTCGTCACCGCCCTACCTATCTATTAATTTGGTGGGTTTAGGTTGAATTTTCCTAACCCAACTTAGCCCAATAACTCACCCAATTTAGACAATATGCAATTGTTTTTAAAGTTAAATTGACTTTTTTATGGGGCTAAAATTATTATAAAATATATCATAGTGGCATCATTTAAATTTTATGTATTGAGTAAAATTATACTTGTATTTTTGTATATTTCCTTCAGTATTATTGGATTAGAGTTTTGTGATTTTTCATTTATATATTTATAATTTTTAAGTATTTTTTATTATGACATTTTCTGTAATTATTTATGTCTCACAGCATATGTCAATCTAAGCTTGAAACTAGTGTTGTTCCTGTAAAATATTCTAGCTCATCAGATATTATATTTATCATATCTTTTATATTAATTACCAAGAAACCTATTATATTAATATTATATGAGTTTTTTTTTATTATTTTTTTTGTTCTTATAACTCATGTATTTGAATTTGTTTTGCATATATATTATTTTCACGTTGGTTTTTAACTTATAAAATAACTTTAGAATTTTGTAAAACTAAATGAAAGTTATCATTCTTTTCATATATTTCTTTTTTTGCAATAGTTAACTTTATTTATTTATTTATTTATAATAATGTTCAACCCACTTAATCACTTAATCCACTCAAAATTTAATTAGATGGGTTGATTTTAAATTTTAAGTTGACCACGTGAGTTAAATTTAAAATCAACTCACCTAAATTTAATTAGGTTGATTAAAAAATCTCAAAAATTCACCCAACCAACCTTGAAAATGTAGCTTAAGTTGTGGCTGCAGTTTGACTCTTATTATGAATTTATTATTGGATTTTCGATGATTCACTTGTTCTTTTCAATTATGTTTATTTCTCGATTGTTGATCTGTACAGATTACCGTTAGGTGTAATTGGCGCGTAGTGTATATATAATATACATATTAATATTAAAGCATAAAATATGGTTGAAAAACTGATTATAATTTGCATGGTTGTCATGTGCAGAGTACACTGAAAAAGAAAAAAAATGAAAATTATGAATGGGAAAGAACGATGACCGACTTGGTTTACATTACAAAAAGTATGATTATGTATATACATACATACATATACATACATACATATATATATATATATATATTTCATCTTATCTGTTCATAACAGCCTCTACTAACAAGAAATTGGAAAGCTCCAAGAATTCATATATTGAAATAGGAGGGCAGCTAGAATCTTTTTATTTTTAATATGCTTTGCACCGAATACTGAGCTAGTTTAGTGCAAGTATTTTTCATTTTTTGCCCCGGATAAGCGCCAATTTATTGCCACTTAATTTGCACGAATTTCAAGTTCCATTGTTCTATATCAGGAAAGAAGTTTACAATATTATTATGTTATAATGTTTATAATGGAAGCGATAAAAGATGATGGAATTGGCAAAATTAATTATATACATTATTTCAGAGAACTTTGAAGATATGTTTAGTTTACTGATTCGAGTTTTTAATTTGAGTTGAGATGTGATTTTATGTGAGAATTTTTTATTGTAATAAAAAATTAGATGTGACTATTTCTGAAAATTTTTTATTATAATAAAATTTAAATTTTAAATTCGAATCGATAAAATGAACAAGACCTGAATGGACGCTGATAATTAAAATGATGCGGTGAGTCTCTAACACAGAGCTTAATTAAAATATTTTATATTTTATCAATTTATATAAGAAAATCAATACGTATATTTTAATCAAGCCTTTGAGGTGTCAGCCAAATGATAATTGGCTTTTGTAGTTGCCGACATATTCGGGATGTACGAAAGTCATTGTGATACCAATCCGCCTCGTTTTATTTACTAAAAATTCAGATCTTTTGAATTTTTAATTCCACTTCATTTATTGCTGGTCAAAATGGTGCCGTAGTGATTTATTTAAAATAATGATTATTAAATAGTTTTAAAAAAATAAAGATAAAAGCAAAAAAAATAAAATAAGTTTATATAGAGACGTATTTAAAAAAAAAAATCAACTGGTAATTAAAATAAAAATATTTTAAATAATCTTAAAAAAGTAATTAAAGAAAGTATATTTAAAAATATATAAAAAATTAGAGGTTAAGAATAAGAAGAAAAAAAAAACTTAAAAAAACGATAAAAAAAACTAAAAAATTGCTTACGCAACGAAACTCCTGGAGAAACGGATCTCTTTTCAAGGAGAGAGAAGAGATATCAGAAAGAGAAAGTGGACTAGAGTATTCAACGTATGATATAATCAAATCAAACTATCCTCACACTCAATGACGGAATCTGTATTGCTACAACAAGCTTTCTTGACTTATGTGGTAACTGCGATGAGAAATTTTCTTTGGTGAAGGAATAGTTAAGATAGAAATCATGGATTAACAAAAGTCCGTTCATTTTCTTGATTTGAATTTGTAATTTGAGTTAAGATGCGATTTATATGAGAGTTTTTTATTGTAATAAAAAGTTAAATGTAACTATTTTTGAGAATTTTTTACTGTAATAAAACTCAAATTTTAAATTCGAATTGATGAAATGAACGAGGCCTCAAATTTTCTTTAGAAAATAGCCTGCAACTTACTAATAATAATTCGTCAGTTTGTAAATTTTCAAAGGATAAAGATATCTTTAAGAAGTTTTAGTCAACCAAGAACTAGATTTCGCCCCTCCTCTATTTTAGATCAGTATTATATGGTGTTGTGGCCACGGCACTTTGCATGCACTTAATCGTTTTCAAATTTTTTTAAGGGTTTTTTTTATTAAGAGTTATCTCTATCAAGACTAGTTTATGTTTTTAGACGTTAAAATTACTCAAATTCATAAAAAAGAATGCAAAAATAATAGCACCTACTACATATCTAACACGTAACTAAGAGTTTCGTTTTCAGTATCACACGCGCCATAGATTAATCTCAAATTTTTAATGGTGCAAAATTTCAAAAGAAAAGATAATGAATTGTACAATTTTTTAAGGGTTTTTTTTTTTTTTTTTTTTTTTTTATTAAGAGTTATCTCTATCAAGACTAGTTTATGTTTTTACTCAAATTCATAAAAAAGAATGCAAAAATAATAGCACCTACTACAAATCTAACACGTAACTAATGATCATATTTTTTTTTAGTATCACACACGCCGTAGATTAATCTCAAATTTTTAATGGTGCAAAATTTCAAAAAGAAAAGATAATTAATTGTACAATTTTTTTTTTCTAAAAAAAATAATGAATGGTGCAAAAGTGAATATTAATCATATATTAAAGCGTCAAAAATTTAATTTAATAGGAGGAATAAAATATGCTCTAATGATAGGGCAAAAATATCATTCAATAATTATAATAATAACAACTTATCTGTTGTAAATCAATTACATTGGATGTAACATCTTGGTATTCCATAACCTATATGGATATTAAGTCACTCATCTAAACTCCATTATTTATCCTCTTAATTCTGTGTATTATTCTCCATAACTCCTCTTTAATATTGCATGTAACCTATGCAACTTATGTCTTCTCCTATGATCTCTAATTATGATCCTTAGGCTATAAATAGAGAAGCTATTTGCTTGTATGGTGATGACTTATGAGAAAGAATACAAAGCTTCGTTGTCTCTCATATGCTCTCTTGTTCTTTTAGTTTCTTGCAATTATAGTTTTTACTATTATTTTATAACATTATCTTCAAATTGACATGGTAAATGTACAATTTTGTATTAAAAAAAATACTTATCTTGCAAAAATGATTCGAAAAGATATGGTGAAACACGCATTGTTTATTGGTAAACACAATAGCTTAAAAAAGAAACAATTTTCAAGAGTTTTAGTAAATATCACCTTTACAATTACCAATAAATAAATTGTAAAGAAAAATCAAATAAAACTAAACGGTTAACAGACAGCTTAACAAAATGATTTAACAGACGAAATCAAAGATCAATGGAGCAAAAAAAAAAAAAAAAAAAAAAAAAAAAAAAAAAAAAAAAAAAAAAAAAAACAAAGGCTGAAGATGGTAATTATGAGTTTTATGTCGAGGTCTTTTGCAGTGGCTAGTGGGTTTCCATGAGCTAAGCCTCATAAATTTGTAAAGATGTATGCTCCGTTTATTTCGTCGATTTGAATTTAAAATTTGAGTTTTGTTATAGTAAAAAACTCTCAGAAACAGTCACATCTAACTTTTTTACTACAGTAAAAAGCTCTCACATAAAATTACATCTCAACTCAAATTAGTGAACTAAACGGGCTCGTAAACTTAAACTACGAGGTGTGTAAAAAGCTATAAGCCATGAGGATTAATCTAAGTCACTGTATTAGACTAAGTAATTAACAAAATAAGTAATCTTAAGCCGTTGAATTGATTCAAAAGCTGCTCGTTAAAGTACACAAACTATTCTCACTTACATATAAGTTGTAGATTCTCATAATTTATATTTGAACTTTTTTTTTTTTTTTTTTTTAAGATTTATATTTGAAGCTGTTAGATGATTTTAGAGGGTAATTGTCTTGGATATAGAATTTGACAATTCCTTAAAACGAGTATCCTGCAATACTTCAAAGTAAATTTCAATGGACATGAAATTAACGTAAGGGAATCACCTTTTTTTTTTTTTTTTTTTTTTTTTTTTGGTTCAAAAGAAAAAGACATCTACAAAATTGTAATATTAAGAGAAACTGAACGATTTTTTTTTTTTTTTTTTTTTTTAAAGAAAAGAGTTATTAATATATATAAATAATATAATTACATATTCGAGTAGTCTCCCTTTAAACTTATCATGAGCTTAACAGAATGGCACCAACAAATAAATAAATAAATAAATTGGTCCTTGAAAGTTGGATCTCATATTATCATATTTTGTGTCTTTATTCTATTTTGTGCCTTTATTCTTATATTTTGTGCCTTTATTATCAGATATTTTGAATTTTTAATTCCACTTCATTTATTGTTGATCAAAATGACGCATGATTTGTTTAAAATAACCATAATTTAAATGGTTAAAAAAGTATAAAAAATAAGGATAAAAAAAATGAAGCAAATGATGAAGAAAAAAAGTTGTGTGAAATGATTGACAACTGAAGCTTACGAGGATCACAAGTAAAATAAATTTATGTAGAGACACATTTAAAAAATCAACATAGTAATTAAAATAATAATATTTTAAATAATCTTAAAAAATTAATTAAAGAAAATATATTTAAAAATATATAAAAAAATAAAAGTTAATTAGAAGGTGCAATAAAAAAGATAAGAAGAAAAAAAAAAACTATAAAAAAAAAACTAAAAAAAATGCTTACGCAACGAAACTCCTCCAGAAACGGATTCTATTTTCAAGGAGAGAGAAGAGATATCAGAAGGGGAAAGTGGACTAGAGTATTACTATATAATCAAATCAAACTACCCTCACACTCAATGATAGAATCTGTCGTTGTTACTACAAGCTTTCTTGACTGATGTGGTAGATGTGGTAGCTGCGATGAGAAATTTTCTTTGGTGAAGGAATAGTTATTAGGTTCCGTTCATTTTATTGATTCGAATTTAGAATTTGAGTTTTATTATAGTAAAAAATTTTCAGAAATAATTACATCTAATTTTTTTACTACAATAAAAAGTTCTCATATAAAATTACATCTCAACTCAAATTATAAATTTAAATCAATAAAGTGAACGGATCCAGATAAAGTGCATGGATTAATAAACTTCAAATTTTCTTTGAAAAATAGCCTGCAACTTACGACTATTAATTCGTTGGTTTGTAAATTATTAAAGGATAAATATATCTTTAAGATGTTTTATTCAACCAATAACTAGATTTTTGACTTCAAATTTTCTTTGCAAAATAGCCTGCAGCTTTTGACTACTAATTTGTTGGTTTGTAAATTTTTAAAGGATACATATATCTTTAAGAAGTTTTAGTCAACCAAGACCTAGATTTTGCCCCTCCTCTATTTTAGATCAGTATTCTATGGTGTTGCTGCCACGGCACTTTGCATACACTTAATCGTTTTCAAATTTTTTATTATTTTTTTTTTTTAAGAGTTATCTCTGTCAAGACTAGTTTATGTTTTTACTCAAATTCATAAAAAAGAATGCAAAAATAATAGCACCTACTACAAATCTAACACGTAACTAAAGAGTTTATTTTTTAGTATCACAAACGCCGTAGATTAATCTCAAATTTTTAATGGTGCAAAATTTCAAAAAGAAAAGATAATTAATTATACAATTTTTTTTAAAAAATAATTAATGGTGCAAAAGTGAATATTAATCATATATTAAAGCGTCAAAATTTAATTTAATGGGAGGAATAAAATATGCTCTAATGATAGGGCAAAAATATCATTCAATAATTATATAATAATAACAACTCATCTTCAAACTGACATGGTAAATGTACAATTTTGTATTAAAAAAAATACTTATCTTGCAAAAATGATTCGAAGTGATATGGTGAAACACGCATTGTTTATTGGTAAACACAGTAGCTTAAAAAAGAAACAATTTTCAAGAGTTTTAGTAAATATCACTTTTACAATTACCAATTAATAAATTGTAAAGAAAAATCAAATAAAACTAAACGGTTTAACGGACAGCTTAGCAAAATGATTTAACAGACGAAATCAAAGATCAATGGAGCAAAAAAAAAAAAAAAAAAAAAAAAAAAAAAAAAAAAAAAAAATTTTCAAGCGTGATCGTGTTCGTACTTTACTAAATTTTCACATAAAAATCACTATTATTAATATATTAGCATTCTTATGATTAGGAACTTATGTTTTTAACCTTGGGATTAGTATTATAGTAGTAAGATATGTGAATAAAGCATGCAATATAAAACTGCTTCTATTCATAGATCAGACTGATTAAAAATTAGGCCCCGTTCACTTTACCGATTCAAGTTTTTAGTTTTAAGTTTTTACAGTAAAAAGCTCTCAGAAAATGTCACATCAAAATTTTTTGCTACAGTAAAAAGCTCTCAAAAAATGTCACATCTCAGCTCGAATCGAAAACTCGAATCCGCGAAATGAACAAGGAACCAACAACAAAATAACAATTTCTATCAGTAAGATAAATAACAGTTTCTATCCTGAGGATGTTTTGCTTTAAAATTGGCAATAATATTCCCCTCATTAGCATTCTCTTGTACCAATCGCTCTCAAGGCTTCAATGTGGAGGAAGAGACGGAGAAATGAGAGAGGTGAGGGAGAGAAATATGCTCAAATTTCTTGTTTGATTAGAAGGAAGAGAGGAGAGAGAGAGGAGAAATGGAAGGACAAGTTGACATAAACTATTATGTTCATGAAATTTAAAAACAAATAGATCAATCTACCCCCAAAAAAAATATTACTAAGTAGATAAATAAATAATAAACCAAACAACTTGAAGTATGTTACGTTGTTCTTCGTCCTTATCCTGATCCATCCCTTTGACCAAACAAAGCACTATATACGGAACTGCTCATCTAGCAATTATCCAATTGTATAAAATTGATGATCGAAACTTTTAGATAGTGGCGGAATTCTCTTTTTTCTTATATTAAACAGCATATTTGATTCAGATATTACATAATAAGCGTTTACAATTATAAAACTGAAATATAAAGAAATACAAGATAAGACCCTTACTCTTTCAAAAGAAAAAAAAAAAAGAAGAAAAAAAAAAACACTCTTATATGTTTGTCACTTATTCTTTAAAAAAAAAATCATAGTGCGGTACAATTTATAATAATGTTTTTAAAGACCGGTAGTACTAAGTATCACACACTAATGACAGCGTGGAATACATTAGTATGATACATCTTTTATTAATTGCGATTTTTAGCCTTGGTAGAATCCCGATAATTATTTCACAATCTATGCAACAATGGGGACGCTCTGCAACACCACTGTCTCCACTGTGAGACCCGGCCCGAACCCAAGCAGAACTCCCCACTCCAATCCGTCACCGGTAGTGCTCTTTTTCTCCGCCAACGACCTCTTCCTCATCTGATTCAGTATAAAAAACACAGTTGCACTTGACATATTTCCATACTCACTCCACACATTCCAAGTGTCCTTAAGCTTCTCCTTCTTTAGCTCGGCTTTCTCCTCAATCGCCCTCAAAATGGCAGCACCGCCGGGATGTGGCACCCAAAATAGTGAGTTCCAATCACTAATTCCAAATGGGGTAAATGCTTCTTCCAAACATGGCAGAATGTTTTTGCCAATCAGATTCGGCACTTCAGGAGACAATACAATTGTGAGTCCGCAATCACGTAAATGTCCCCCTACTGTGTTTTCTGAGTTAGGAAGAATAACTTGTGAATTTGAAACAAGCCGAAACAATGGTCTTTCGGCGGAGCCCTCATCGGGTACGTTGGCACCGACGATTACAGCCGACCCACCATCAGCGAAGATTGCTTGGCCGACAAGAGAAGCACTGTCTTCCTCCGAGGGACCGCGGAAAGTGGGGATGGTGAGTTCAGAACAAACAACGAGAACACGTGCTCCAGGGTTGTTCTCGGCCAAGTCCTTTGCAATGCGAAGGACGGTGCCGCCGGCGAAGCAACCTTGGTGGTAGAGCATGACTCTCTTGACGGATGTTTTGAGGCCAAGCGACCTGATCAACTGATAATCGGCGCCAGGCATGTCCACTCCAGAAGTGGAATTGACGATGATGTGGGTAATTTTTGATTTCGGTTGGCCCCACTCTTTGAGGGCCTCTATTGCTGCGCTTTCACCAAGCTTTGGCATCTCCACAATTTTTAGATCCATACGTTCATTTATTGATGCCCCATCGTAGGTACACATACTTGGGTTTGCTTTGAGGATATCTTCCGTCAACCTCATGTGCCGTTTCTTTATCAATGATTTCTCACCTGCAAGCAATGATAGGTGTCAAGAAAATATCGTATGAAAACATAAACAGTAAGGAAAAATTCATGGCAAAAACACACATTACTGACTTAAAGAAAATTAATTAGAAATTAGTGTGCATGGAAGGTAGAATTAAATCATTTATCTCCTGTATATCTTTACTGAACTATATACAGTAATGTCGAAAAGGGAACTAATCAAGTACTAGAAGTTAGAAATTACATATGTTTAAAAACATATTCCCAATAAATCCATATACGGCGGGCACGATGTGAGGGAAAAAATGAAAAAAAAAAAAAAAAGATTATAACTCATCACACTAAAGAGAAGTTTTACGACCCACCACCTTTAGTAACTGTAATTATTAGATTTAGATTAAATAGTGCCTATGAACCAAATATTGTAAGCGTGTAAAAAGATTCTATCACACGCCATGTTATATGGCCTCATGGTTTCTAGAGCAACATCAAACTACTTGGGTTATTCCTTAAATTTAAAAAGCAAAACAATGAAATGATAAACTTGAAATATTTATGATAAAGATTTGGGTTCTTCTTGATTTGCTTACAAATACGCTTGAATTTCTCTTTCAATTCTGTCATGTGCTCAGAATTAGTGACTCTGAAGTAATAATCAGCATATTCAGCTTGATTGAAGTAGTTGCTAGGATTGGATGTGCCAATTGCTAGAATTGAGGCTACACCAGGACCACCTCGTGGGATCGCTGTCTGGCTTTCCTCTACGAACCCGTTAGTCGGCGCCATTGCTTGCTGCTTTAAGGGATCGAACACCGAGTTTAAGGGTTGAGAAGAAGAGAAGAATAGATGAGGATATGGTGGAGTGGCACTTGTTTCTCCTGGCTTTTATAGGCGCAAGGGTAGTGTTATAAACCTCGATACAGATCTGAAGTGATGCAATAATTAATCGAATGAATATGGTTTTTAATTGTTCGGTCACGTGTAGAAATATTGTTCCACATTCAATGGTTTCTACGGTTATAAGTCAAAGAATCCGTCATATAGGAGCGAATATTTTAATGTTAATTGTAGGTGAGAGGAAGTTACATGCTTTTTTGTCTTTTCCAAAATTACTATTGAATGAAAACCCGAATTTTGATAGAGTCGGCAAGTGCTATTATTTATTTATTTATTTATTTATTTTTTGTGTTGACTGGAAAGGATAGAAATAATAAGAATTTCTCTATGTATTTTATTAATTTATGAAAAACTCGAATTATTAATTTATGTGTAATTCTATTGTGAAGAAAATAGTTGTTGACATTGAAAATTTGTTATGAAATTGTTGACAATGTGAATTTAGTTGGGTAACTTAGGGGTTGTTCTTTTGCTATAAAATTTAAAAAAATTTGAAACTCACATTACAATTTTATTTAAGTTCACGTTCTTGTGATAAAAAAAAGTTCTTGATGGCAAAATAGATGAAAATTGCAATGATAATCTATCTTTCACCAAAGTTACCACTTGTTAAGGACGTTCAGGTTACTTGGCAAATAACAATTCTAATTTGGTTGGCTTAGTTGTTAAATTGGACATGCGTTGATAAAATTAATAAATGAAAGTGAAACAGATTTTGATCATGTACCTTATAAAACATGTAAAAGCATGTATATTGATTTGGCTTTGTCCAATATTTATTAATTTACCTAGTTCTTATTCATTTGGACTTATTCCTACATTAAATTTTTCTTTTCATTTTCAATCATACATCTCTATCCCTACCTACTTGCTAATTTGGAAGGTGTGCAAATATTGAATGATTCTTATTGGTATTTTTTTTAAATATTTAATATGTTTATAAGTTATTGAAATTCATAATTTCTATTGTTATTATTATAGAATAATGTCTAGTATCTACAGGATTAATTCTGTTAAGTTTTTACAATAAAACAGTATTGGATAGATAGGTCACCCGTGGGAAAACTAAAAACCAACATTTTTTTTTTTTTTTTTTTTTTTTTAAGTGGCCACATTTTACAACGATTTTTTTGAGAGGCTCATTGGCACGGTCCTAAGATTTTTTTACGACAGTTTTAAATTGTTGTCGTATATTGAAGACATTGTAGCGATTCTGGTTTTGACGAAAGTAGGAAACTGTCACGAAATCATCTTTTGTGTAAATTAATCTCATGTGTTCACTCTTATTTTTACGGATAATGTTTATATAACCTAAATTTTATAAATGGTGTCAAAAACGTTTGAAAATTTATAAAATTTAGGGAATAGTCTTGAAATGTTCATTTGTAAAACATTGATGAAAAGTGCGCGACATACTTGAAACTAAACAAAAGGGTGGAAAGCAATAAAAAGAGAGGATAACGAAGGGTGGGGAAAGCAATAGTGAAATTCTTTTTCAGTGGGCTATTGAAATTTTTCGTCTGCTTTGAAGGATTTTTCAGAAGGAAAAAAAAATAAAAAATTTGAATCTCGTTCACTTCACAAATTTAAATTTTCAATTCAAATTAAAATATAATAATTTTTTAAAATTTTTTACTATAAAAATTAAAAATTAAAAATTTAAATTAGTGAAATAAACGATCATAAAATTACCGGCCCCGCAGATGGCTTTTCAAGGTATTGGGACAATATTTAATATCCCCAACAACTACAACTAGGCCTCAATCAAGGCGACTCAGTCAACAGCATACGGAAAAAAAAAAAAAAAAAAAATCTAATCAAATATGGCGGCAAGCTGAAAAAAATATCACAAATTGCAAATTGATTACTCGTCTCGCTTTTTAATAATGTATTGTTGTTTAGTTTGTGGGGACAATATACAAATGAATTTTAAAGTATTTCCTTACTTTATAGCTGATGACGTGTTATTGTCGTTACTTGAAAACTCAATTTTATATTCCGAGTGCGCTTTTATATATTCCAAAGTGCTTTCGTGAAAGTGCTTGCTAGCTCATTTTGTTTTGCATGGCTAAAGTAAATACAGTATGATTAATCAATTGTGGCGGCAAAATTAAAATAATATCACAAATTAAAAAATATATCTCTGAAGAAGCCTAATTAATAACGTGTCACACCTACCCCGCGGTTGCCAGATTGATATCGTTGTTCTTGTTTTCTGGTTAATATTTTGTTTTTCAAGCTCCTTTTCTTTTAATACTTTATATGTCGTATCTTGTGGCCGTTACCGTTTCAAACGTTTTAGCTAGCTTTGAAGGGTCTTGTTAGCTTTAGATTATTTATATATATTTTCAATAGTTTTGGATTATATATATATATATATATATTTTCAATAGTTTTGGATTATATATATATATATTAAATAGTTTTAGATTATTGGTGTTAATTCATGTTATTGTTTTTGACCACGTTATTGTGTTTGTCGCAGTTTATCATTTTCAAGTAACTCCGACCTCATATTGGTTTGTTCTCTTGTAAAGTTGATTTTCTACTTTCTTTTTATTTTTGGTTTCTAAAATTTATTAGTATATTATAAGTGCATATCGCTCCTATCTTGTTTTTCTAAGTTAATACGGCTCTTGTTCTTTTGCCCAAAAAATTTAAAAAAAGACAACTCAAGTTCTAATTTTATTCAAGTTTATGTTTTTTTAAGTTTCAAATTTATTCAACTTTACTCAGCTTTATTCAAGTTACAACTTCAACTCAAGTTATAACTCAAATTCAACTAAAAAACTACACTCAAATTACACTATAAAAGAACAGGCCCGGTCCAGTCTTATTATAGATTTTTCAAGTAACTCCACCTAGTTCTTTTTTTTTTTTTTTTTCTTTCCATTAATAATCTTTTACCTTTTTTTCATATTTTTTCCTTGCAATTTTTTCCCTCTTATGTGTACCCTAATTAGATTTTATTAGCTGGCATGGAGGAACTAAAAAAGAAGTGCACATCGACACTTTTATACATATGAGATGAGATGAGATACGATGTAGGATTAAAAAAACACTTTTTTTTTTTTTTTTGCGTAATTTTTGTGACTTTTAACATGGTTCTTCCCCTACTTCTCCAATACTTGCAGTCATTTTTTTTTTCTTCCTAAATATCTGTTCTTACGTAAGAGAATAATGCTGTAGGCTTACCAATTTTCACATGGAGCTCCAAAATCGTCATTGGCCACGTGCAAAATACTGAGAGAAAAGTACATTTCTCTAATTATCTTGTGGTAGCATCGTATATAGTGCTACCGGTTTCCACACGGACCACACCCATGGTAGTCACCAACCCTTCAAAGTTCAATGCTGACGTGTTAAATGTTGAGAGCATATGAAATTAGGACACGATAGCGGAAGTGATGATATAATGTTGACATGGGACTTTCTCCTCTTTTTACTCAATACTCACCTTGACCTTTTTTTATTATTTTTTTATTATTTTATTATTTTTTTAACTTCTTCCGTTCTTCACTACTTCTCCAATACTTTTAAGCGTTTTATTTATTTATTTATTTATAAATATATAGTTTTTTTACATGAAAAGATAATTTCTAATTCAGCTGCAAAATTCATGTGCATCATAGCGATATAAAGTATGTTTCCCTTGTAGTGTCATGTCACGCGCAAGGGAGACCTACGAGTCCTCACGTTTTCCACACCTACCCTTCAAAGTGTTGAATGGGGCAATATTAATTTCAATGATATATTTAAGTAATATGTCATGATTTTTAAGGTTGGATTGATTTTTATCATGGGTACTAAAATTATTACAAAATATATCACGATGACATTATTTAAGTTTTACATATTAAAAAAAATTATACTTATACTTTTATATATTTCATTCAGTATTTTTAAATTTTGTGAGAGTTTTATAATTTTTCATATATATATATATTTGTGATTTTTATAAATTTTATGATTTCTAAGTATTTTTGGCTATGACATTTTTATAATAATTTATGTTTACTGATATATGTCAATTCAATCTTATAACTTGTGATGTTTTAAGTGCCCAATTTCACTAGATATTTTTTAGTAAGCGACAGTGCTACGCCAGCCCACTACAATAAGAGAAAACCAAGACGATCGCAAAAACATTAAAAAAAGAGACAAGATGACTACAAGTGGGGCGAAAAAAAAAAAAAAAAAAAACACGATGAGTAATCAAATATATCTTAGCAAAATATCTCCTGAGGGACCTAACGGGCATCACGTTCAGCGCGGTTGGTGGATTACTGTAGTTCTTGTCTTCTAGCTCTTGTCGTTTTAATATTCCTTGGGGTTGTTGTCGTTTCATACTTTTATCTAGTTGTCGAGGATTCCATTATGAAAAATTGTTGAATTTATGCTTAGCGTGATTTTTTTCTTTTACTTTCTATTAATATATATCATTTTGATTAATATAATTATTTAATTAAAAATAGTAAAAACTCATTCATTTTAAAGGACATTTGTCTCATTTTCTGTCTGTTAGTTATAAGTTATTTCTAGATTTTCAATAGTATCAAAATTTTAGGGCCTGTTTGTTACTGTTTTTATTTTCATTTTTCACGTTTTTCGGAGCAAAAAATTGAAAACAAAAATGAAAAACGCATT
Organism: Morus alba; assembly: GCA_012066045.3. Lineage (NCBI taxonomy): Eukaryota > Viridiplantae > Streptophyta > Magnoliopsida > Rosales > Moraceae > Morus > Morus alba. Next base: position 3,609,497 of record CP050231.2, read on the forward strand.
TGGCAAAATTTGTTTTAGAAAACAAAAACAAAAGCGTTTTTGTCTTTTTGTGAAAAACTGAAAACGAAAAAAATACGTTTTCATTTTCACGTTTTCGTTTTCTATGGTTTTAGTTTTTTTTTTTTTTTTTTTCTTCTCTCTCTTCTCCAGCCGAAGAGACGTGGGACATCCGGCGAACACCCACCATCGCTCCTCTCTGACTGGCCCGCCACCATCTTCTCCGACTGCCTGCCATCGTCTTCTCGACCGCCCACCCCCCACCCCGCCACCGCGACTGTGCCTCCCCTTGGGCGCCTCGACTCGACCCCTCCCCAAGTCTTCTCCGATTGGCCCCGTCTTTCGACTAACGTCCCCACCCCCGGCGTGTGCAATCACGCCACCCCCCCCCCCAGCGTCTGTAATTGCATGCTAGTTCCCTCCACTCCCCCCACCGTCACTCTTCTCCGACCGCCCCCCCCCCCCGCCCCCGCTATCTTCTCCAACCCCCCCCCCCCCCCGCCGCCGCCTCTCTCTTCTCTGATTGCCCCCTCTTTGCCACGCTTCTTCTTCCTCTGCATGTAAATTCACGATTCATTTAATATATTTATTTAATATATTTAATAATAATATTTATTTAATATATTTAATATTATTATTTATTCAATATATTATTAATTTAAACATTATTTCATGTTTTCCAAAATTAAACCACCAAACGCGGTTTTAGTTTTTTTTTTTTTTTTTTTAACTGAAATCAATCTCTGAATAAAACTACCAAACACATTTCAGAAATAATTTCAAAATGAAAATGAAAACGTTTTCATTTCTATTTTCATACATAAAATAAAATCATTTTGTAAACAATTCCAAACGCACCCTTAAGTTTTCTATTGTTTTAATGGAGTAGTTAGTTATTGTAGCATTGTTATTGTTGGTTTTAAGTTTCTCCAACCTCATAACGACAAAAAAAAAAAAAAAAAAAAAAAAACACTTTTTCTTTCCATTAATACTGCATTATATGATGTTGCCACTTTGCAGTACTACTTATTGTTGTCAAATTAAAAATATTTAAAGTAAATAGTAGTAAAAATATTATTTTCTACCTAAATTTTTTATATATGACTTTTTTGTTTTTTTGTTTTTAACTTCAAATACTCTAACAATCTGTTATATACTTCAATTACTTATTATAAATCTGCTATTTACTTTATTTTCTATTTATATAATATTTTATGCAGGTCTTATGGTTACCTAGCTTCCGAGGTTTTGGTTATTTTCATACTATTGGTAGAATTTTAGTAGATATATTTTTTTTCTTATTTTCTATCGTTTTTATTAATGTTGTTTTTAACCAAGTTATTTCTGGGGCAAGTGGTAATGTCTCTTCTCTAGTCTATATCGTATTTAAAGTTTTTTTCCCCCTCTTTTTTTTTTTTTTTTTAATCATTTTATCATCATTTCTTATTAATGTACCCATTTTACAATATCGGCAATTGGCCGTTTTGTGATAATTGCCGTTTTTAATTTACTATGTCGTTTACATTCTAGACGTCGTTCTTAGTATTCTTCAATTTTGTTATCGTTCGTTGTTCAAGCATATCGTCGTTCTTTTGTTGCTAGCAGCTTTTATTACTGACCTCGTTTTTGAGTGCTATTGTCGCTTTTTTTTTTTTTTTTTTTTTTTTTTTTTTTTTTTTTTTTTTTTAAAATTTCTGATTCCGTTTTTGAATGTCATTATCGTTTTTCCTTTCTTCATTGCAGTCCATTATCGTTTTTAGTATTGTCGCGTACTTAAATCTATTGAAAAATTCCCATCATCATCTATTTACATTATATAATTGCTTCTCAATCCCAATAAGTACACACACACACACACACACACACACACACACACAGTTATCAGTAGTTACTATAAAATTCAGTAAATATATTTATGATATACCTCTATACTTTCGCTTCGGCCATCGGTGGTCTTCTCCCGACCTACTAAGTGATGCTCTGATTTCAACGCCATCAATGGTTGATATTGAGTTTCATGATACTGAATATTCCAAAAAAGAGAATCACGAGCATTAGATGGCAAACTAAATGCGGTTAACATGAGTGCGTGTACAAAGAATGACTGGTTGAGGTATTTCAACATAGATTTTTCGAGCTCTTTGTAAAAATGACTTTAAAGCTCTCTCTCTTTCTCACTTAAAGTTGCATTTTGTAGTACAGACCGGTGAATACTGTCTAATGATTCTAAAAAGTGTTTCTTTTGCAGTCTACATTTTGTGCCATCGATGAGCGAAATGTTAGCACCTACTTATTACCTGCATTTAGCCTTTAGGTTATGATTGCAAACAACACCATTTCCATCTTATAAGAATTTCATGTTGAAATCAACACCGGTGAGTAGAAGTGTTATGCAACACACATAACATGCTACAACACATACACATAACATTCATCCTTCACCTTGAGTCGAAAACTCACACCAGAGAAATGAACGAGACCTTAGTATTTGTCAGGTTATTTTTATGCCTTATCAGGGTGCAGTTCTGGAATCAGCAAAAAAAAAGGAGTGCACACGAGCTTAACGCGCTTTCAGTGCCAAAACAAATTTCTAGCATGTTAAAAAGTATTAGGTAGGTTATGATCTTAATCTAAATAATACATTTGCTAAGATATTACCCTTGAATAACTCTAGAGGTAGTTGTTGATGTACCACATGTATGTTTCTTGATCTCTTTCCTCTGTTAACTCATAAATTAGATATGTTAGTTTATCCAACTTGATGAGTAGTTTTCAGGGATGTGCAATGACATTTTAACACTAAGTTGTGGTGGAGGACACACTAACATATTAAAAAAAATCGTCTTAATTTTGTACTTCTAAAGTAGATCCAGTGTGAGAACTATATGGATGAATATTACCATATGAACTTTACTAAGTTCTTAAGCTCATGGAATCAAACTCAAGGCCACATAATACTTATATGTTTGACTCATTTGAGTGAGATTATGTTTTCTTTTAAATTGTTTTCCAATTGACTAAATACCAGGACATGTTGTCCTACACCTATGATCTTCATCTTGTGTAGCACGAGTAAAATCTTCTTGTGAATGGACTTAAAGGTATTGAATATGAATTATTAATTTAAAAAATAAAAATTATTTAAAAAACTAATTAAGTCAATATTTTTATTGCTTTTGATTTGAATCGTGTTGTGATCACATTTTATTGAAAAAAATAGGAAAAATGTCCTACAAAATTGATTTTTGTTAAAAACAAATTTTCAGGTGTTTTTAGACATTTCTAAAAATACCTTGAATATTTATGGATATTCACAGATTTTACAGATTTTTTAAACATTGTAGATATTTTATAAACATGCCGGGAAGAATATATGTTCTCCGCTTATCCATGTCGAGACTTCAAAATATGAATAATATCGTGAAAATGTCGATAATGTTGTGGACATTTTCATCCATGGATATGAGAAGGAGGAGGAGAAGAAGATTTTTCTAATTTTTCTATTTTTGTTCTTTGATTATGCTAGAAACTGCTGTTTTCTTTTTAGTTTGTTTATCTGAAGCTATGATATAGCCAAATTATGAGTATTTATCTTTTCTTATTTTTAATTTATTCTTGTTGTATTCTCAAATATGTTGAATATTTCAATTTATGCTTAATGCTTGTGATTCCCTAATAAATTATTGCAAGATTTGATATTGATTTGAGATTGAAAGTGGCGATTATATGCCCATGATTGGAATACCATGAGATTGTCATGAGATGGAGAGATATTTATGAAACTTTTGCAGTGTTATGGATTTCTTGTTCTTAATTAATTTTGGCAGGTTTAGAATTATGACAGTGATTTAAAATTTGTTTGTTCAAATATTTTTTTTAGTGCTTGAGAAAGATTAATGAATGAAGTAGAAAAATTTATTGTCAGCATAGGGAATAAATATTAATTAACTTAAATAGGAATTTTCAGATGTGATTAATTTTGGTGAGTAACCTCGATAATTGAAGGTTATTTATTTTATTTTTATTTTTCTTATTTTGTTATTTTCAATTTAATTTCAGTCCTTTAAATAATTTTGTGTTATTAATTTCGATACTTAATATAAATTAACGCAATTCTTGTGGGAACAATATTTTACTCACATTTTATCATTTGTTACGATATCGTGCACATATGATTTTTCACAAAATTTTACTTGATTAGGTGACTGACAAAAAAAGTAGTGATTAGTATGTTGTGTCCTACAATTAAAAAGACATTCATGTTATTAATTTTGGTGATGAATTCAGAATGGGACCTTGCAAAACTAATTATGTACGAGTGTCAATATTGCAACACAACATATTGTCCAGTAGAATCATCATCATTTCTTTTGGGGTTCTTACATCCTTTTCCTCTCCCGTCACAACAACTCATGAAGGCACTTGTGATTATGCATGCATATTAGGCCTTGTCTTATTGCAAAGATGCAAGAGAGTGGCAAGGATATTGGCTTAAGAACTAGATGGTGCTAAGTATCACACACTAAAAGAAAACAAATATTGTATGAAACTGATCATAAGTAGAGTTCACATAGTTATGGTGCTTAACACTGGTGGTGCCCTAAGCATTTTTCTGCTGTCTAGATATGAAAAGATAGGTGAACCCTAGAACACTATGGTCTCTATTGCCAATTCCGATCCGAATCTAAGCAAAACTCCCAGTTCACTCCTTCCCGATGATGTTTCTTAGCTCCACTGAGCTCTTCCTCATCTGATTCAGTATAACAGACACATATGCACTTGACATATTTCCGTACTCGCTCCAAGCACATGCTAAGTAGTCCTAAGCTTCTCCTTATTCAATTTGACTTTCACGTTGATCTCACTTAGAATGGCAGTCTCGCTGGGCCTGGCACCCAAAACAATGATTTTCGATCACTAAGGGTTCGGTTGGTTCGAGGATTTGAACTATGGTGATTCTAATCATGATTCTAGAAGCAAAATCGTGATTCATGATTTTAGGTTCAAATCATGATTATGAAATCATAATTCAGAATCAGAAGTTTGAATCACCTTGAATCGGGGGGGTTTAGAATCATGATTTGAGCTAGTTTAAAACATCACATCACATTTTGAATCATGATTTAGAATCTTCTAAACCAAACACTGATTCTAAATTACTGTAAACAAACATTAATTCTGAACCCGGATCTAGATCACAAGAAGTTATATATAATTATATAATAAATCGATATATGATTATGTATGATGATAGGGAAAAATAATAAAAAGATTGTAACTCATACTACTTATTAAGGGGAAATTTTGTGACCCAATTGTGTACCGTGCGTAATGTATAAAGAAATTTTGTCATTGTATCCAATCCCATATAATATAGGCCGCTTGCTTTTTCAGGAGCATCTCTCGTACGTAGGTTATCCTATAGATTTTATGGCCGTTTGTTTCTCATTAATTGTTTTATCTACACATGTGCTTAATCTTCTCTTTAACAGTGTCTTCTTCTCTGAATTGGTGACTCCAAAGTAACTCATAATCAGGGGCTATATAGTCAATGTGTATATTGGCCCGACACAACTATAATATCATGTTTTTGGCCCCCAAGTTCGCTCCATTATATTTTATCTGTTCAGTAAGTATACAATTGCGGAAAATGCAATTGTACATGTAATTTGAAACTAATTGCCATATAAAATTACTTCTATTTAAACCAATAAAATTACTTCTATTTTTTTTTAAGATAAATTATAATGTAAACTTTTTTTTTCCTACTAATTTTCATCTAGTAAAATAGACTTACTAAAAAATAAAATTCATATAATCTGAACATTACAACGTTTTAATAGTAGTGTGCTTGTGTATTTTAACTCATTTGCAATAACTTTTGGAGGGAGAGAGACGGAGAGGGAAGAGAGAGGCTCAATGGCTAGTTTAGTTTAGGGAACAAAGAAGGAATAGCAGGGATGGAAAGACCCGTCCACATAAACTAATCTTTCTACAAATTTATCAAATTTCTTAAAATGTTATTCTACGCACCAAAAAATTATTAGTAAAATAAAAAATTTGATAATTTAGCAAATGAATATCATTCATAATTCTTTTAACTCTCTCCTGTCTACCATCAACTTAAAGTACTATTATGATTTTTTGTATCGTTTATATTTCTCATCTCTTCAACTCTCCGTTATTTTTACTCATCATCCCTCTAACTAAACATAACAAAATATACACAACTTCTCATCAAGCAATTTTCTAACTTATAAATTGATGATCGAAACTTAGAGAGTGCGTAAATTTTCTTTTTTCTCTATTAAATATAGGTTTACATAGTAAGCTTTCTAGATATTATATAGTAAGCTTTCACAATTATAAAACTGAAATATCAAGAAAGACAAGACGAAGACACTTATTCTAAAAAGAAAAAAAGAACAAATTATAAATTACCTTTTTTATTAGTTACTTGTAATTCAAATTAAAAAAAACAATTTATTTGACATAATATAGAACAATATTATATATGATACTAGTGTCACACATTAATTAAAAGACGAGGTTTCGCAACACGAAACACAAGTGGAGTCTACTTTTTACTCATTAAATTATGCTCGGTACTATTTGTACACGTAAGCATTATTCCACAATTTATGCAACAATGGGGACACTCTGCAGCACCACTGTCTCCACTGTGAGACCCGGCCCGAACCCAAGCAGAACTCCCCACTCCAATCCGTCACCGGTAGTGCTCTTTTTCTCCTCCAACGACCTCTTCCTCATCTGATTCAATATAAAAAACACAGTTGCACTTGACATATTTCCATACTCGCTCCACACATTCCATGTGTCCTTAAGCTTCTCCTTCTTTAGCTCGGCTTTCTCTTCAATGGCCCTCAGAATGGCAGCCCCGCCGGGATGTGGCACCCAAAATAGTGAGTTCCAATCACTAATTCCAAATGGGGTAAATGCTTCTTCCAAACATGTCAGAATGTTTTTGCCAATTAGCTTCGGCACTTCCGGAGACAATACAATTGTGAGTCCGCAATCACGTAAATGTCCCCCTACTGTGTTTTCTGAGTTGGGAAGAATAACTTGTGAATTTGAAACAAGCCGAAACAATGGTCTTTCGGCGGAGCCCTCATCGGGTACGTTGGCACCGACGATTACGGCCGACCCACCATCAGCGAAGATTGCTTGGCCGACAAGAGAAGCACTGTCATCCTCCGAGGGACCGCGGAATGTGGGGATGGTGAGTTCAGAACAAACAACGAGAACACGTGCTCCAGGGTTGTTCTCGGCCAAGTCCTTTGCAATGCGAAGGACGGTGCCGCCGGCGAAGCAACCTTGGTGGTAGAGCATGACTCTCTTGACGGATGTTTTGAGGCCAAGCGACCTGATCAACTGATAATCGGCGCCAGGCATGTCCACTCCAGAAGTGGAATTGACGATGATGTGGGTAATTTTTGATTTCGGTTGGTCCCACTCTTTGAGGGCCTCTATTGCCGCGCTTTCACCAAGCTTTGGCATCTCCACAATTTTTAGATCCATACGTTCATTAATTGATGGACCATCGTAGGTACAGATACTTGGGTTTGCTTTGAGGATATCTTCCGTCAACCTCATGTGCCGTTTCTTTATCAATGATTTCTCACCTGCAAGCAATGATAGATGTCAATAAAATATCGTATGAAAACATAAACAGTAAGGAAAAATTCACGGCAAAAACACACATTACTCAATAAAGAAAATTAATTAGAAATTAGTGTGCAAGGAAGGCAGATTAAATCATTTATCTCTTGTATATCTTTAATGTCGAAAAGGTAAATAATCAAGTACTAGAAGTTAGAAATTACATATGTTTAAAAACATATTCCGAATAAATCCATATACGGCGTGCACGATGTGAGGGAAAAAATGAAAATAAACAAAAAAAAGATTATAACTCATCACATTAAAGAGAAGTTTAACGACCCACCAACTTTAGCAACTGTAATTATTAGATTTAAATCGAATGGTGCCTATGAACCACATATTGTGAGCGTGTGGAAAGATTCTATCACACCCCATGTTAGATGGCCTCATGGTTTCTAGAGCAACATCAAACTACTTAGGTTATTCCTTAAATTTAAAAAGCAAAACAATGAAAGGATAGACTTGAAATATTTATGATAAAGATTTGGTTTCTTATGGATTTGCTTACAAATACGCTTGAATTTCTCTTTCAATTCCGTCATGTGCTCAGAATTAGTGACTCTGAAGTAATAATCAGCATATTCAGCTTGATTGAAGTAGTTGCTGGGATTGGATGTGCCAATTGCTAGAATTGAGGCTACAGCTGGGCCACCTCGTGGGATCACTTTCTGGCTTCCCTCTTCGAACCCGTTAATCGGCGCCATTGCTTGCTGATTTAAGGTATCGAACACCGAGTTTAAAGGTTGAGAAGAATAGATGAGGATATGGTGGAGTTGCACTTGTTTCTCCTGGCTTTTATAGGCGCAGGGGTACTGTTATAAACCTTGCTACAGATCTGAAATGAAGAAATAATTAATCGAATTATTATGGTTTTTATTAATTTGTCGATCACGTCTGGTAAATAATATTATTTCCCATTCAACGGTTTAGTACGGCTATAAGTCAAATGAGTCCATATCGCGAGGGAGGATTCTTATTTTAAGGAAATACTATTATTTTGGTTGTGTTGAAGGGAAATAATAAAAATAATGAGAAAATCTCAATGTGTTTTAATTTATTTCCGCAGCCACCAACTAATTGCTTTCCACATGGTGTTTGATTCCAAGTCGAAGTCAAGTTGTTGAGTAGGAAAAAAATGAATATTAATTCAACTATACATTGATTCCACCGCTTCTTCCTATAACTTGGAATTGTTTATGTTATAAATAATAATTTGGTGTACAAATATTTGAATTATTTATTTATGGAATTATTTATGTTGACTCAGAAAGTCTCTCCAACTTGTCCATACATACATATATATATATATATATATATATATATAATTTATATATACACAGAGGCAAGTGGGGTAATGAAATTTTTTATTGTGTCATCAATGACGGCTCTGCCGCCAAGTAAGGCTTTTCAAGGTATTTGGAAAACGAAGTCGTTTTCTGGACGTAAAGGTATGGACTGTGGAGGGATCAGGACGTAATTGAATGTGGGAACCTTTTTTGAACAGATTTTCTACTAGCAGACGAACAGTATTATTTATATCCCCAACAACCACAATATGGGAAAACCAAGGTGGCTCAGTCAATAACATACGAAGACATAAGCAAAAACATTTTTGTTTCTTTTTAGGTTCTTCCCTACTTCTCTTACTTGTGAACATTTTTTTTTTCTTTGTGTAAATATCTGTTCTTACGTAGGAGAATAATGTCATGGGCTTACCACTTTTAACATTGAGTTAAAAATCTTCTTCGGCCCTACCCGGTTTCCACACCCACACCCTTCACCCACCCTTCAAAGTTAATATGTTGAAAGCGTGAAGGGAATTAATGAGGACACAATAATTGAAGTAATGACATATTGATAGGGGCTTTCCAATATATTTTTTTAGTAAACGATATCAATATTATGCTAACAACTACATTAAGATTCAAAAGACAAGACTGCAAGGTTTTTTTTTTTCTTTTTTTTTTTTTTTTTTTTTTTTTTTCCTCCTAGTCATTCCAATCCGGTTTCCACACCCAGCTACCCACCACTCAAAACGTCGAAAAATTTATCTTGACACTGATATATGTCATAATTAATGCCCAAACTGGTTTAGTAAAGTGGTTGTTTTGTAACACGTGCAGTCGATCCCACGTGGGGGTGACAAATAACGAGAAAAGATAATAGCATAAACAAACATTAAATGAGATAAGCGTAATAAAGCAGAGCAAATGATTTTTAAAATTTTTTGAGCTTATGAAATAAATAAAAATGTGAAAATAAAATAAAGGATAGTGAAGGAAAGGAATCAAGATCTGCTGCCCATATTTCTATCTTGAAGGCTATCCCTCCAATTAAATTTTGACATAATAAGGTTGTCCCTTTACTTCATTCCTATTCTCGGAATGGTCGGGATGCTAAGCTCTCTCCCTCCTATTCATTCGTGCTTCACACCCATGAATCACTTCACTCACTAGTTGATTCTTTTCTTTTAAATTTCAGGGGGCACATCCTCCCGAACCCCCTGTCTTTATACTCTTTGTTTAAAGGGAAGTTTCCCCCCTAACCCTCTCTGTTACACCCTATACTACTAGATTTCTTCCTTCCCTCATTCGTGCTTCACTCCTGTGAATCACTCACTTGTTTCCTTGTAATGAGTCATATTGTTCATTCCTCGAAATATCATAAGAGATCAGAGAAACTTCAAGACGTACCTAGATTCTGTTTAATAGCCGGAACCCTGTCTCCGGAATCATTAATTCCATACCTCAATATAACAGCAGCATCCACGGCTTGAAGACAAGACGACTCTAATTAAACAACAACCCTATTCGTCGAGTGAAAAACTTGACAGCTATACTTGACCGATGTCGGCCCATACCGGAATAACAGATGTATAGTAATTCTTCAAAACCTTGTGAATTGCTTAAGTGTTTTTCGTATTAATTTATTTTTATTTATGCATGTGGTTAGATTCTTTAAGTTATATGACATGACAAATAATTAGTGGAGAGACAATCACTAAGAGAGGAAAATGGGAACAACAGATATATACTTGATGAAAAGTGTGTATGATTTATGGAACAATTCAAATGCTAATTCTAATATTACTCAAGTACACATTTCATATCCCAAAATGCAGTGGAAAAATATGGTTTTTTAGCACAAACGATAAAAAAAGGTTTTTGACCAAATTAATCTCTTCTCAATAAAACAAGCAAAATTATTTTCAAGATGTGTCAAGCGAAAGCGACAAAATACCCTCAGACAAAATACAATAAGAGAAGCTCACATGAAAAATAATCACATACATTGAATATAATAATTACAACCACTGTAACTACAGAAATAACTATTATAAACACTAACAGAAGAAAAGAAAATGAATCAAAATGATAAACGTCATAGAACAACAATGAATTAGAAATAAGAATTAAAACATGCTTGTACACACAAAATTCACTCAAAACTAAGCCTGCAAAGTCTGTTGTGTGTCACTCACAGGAAGATGTCTCATTTATCTCTCACTAGAGATGAATGAAAAATCGGTACTGCTAGGGACACCAACTTCAATCTCAATTTTATATACCAACTGACGTTACATGTGAGTTGTTATTTTTTATTAGTTGATGCAATATCTTATCATTAATTTACATTGCAATGTTTTAAACACTTACTAATGTATAAACAACAACTCACATACTTTTTCAGTTGATACATAAAAGTTGAAATTGATTTGGTTTCCTTAGCATTATTCATGAAAGATAATACCAAGGAAAAAGAGTGTGCGTGATAATGGTATGGAATATATGTGTAATGATGGATTATGATTAGGAAAAAGAAATTGAAGTGTTAATTTCATTCTTCTTCACCTTCCACTTTTATATATATGTGACGCGTGAGAGAATAGATAAATCAAGTGGAGAAATCGTGACCATTATATTTAAAGGGTAAAAAGAACTGATTAATATGACCATTGGATCAAAAGTTGAAGTAGAAAATTAAAAAAACTTCATTCTTCCTTCTATAATAGATTATAGATTATACATATCGTGTTTAAAGTTTTTTTTTTTTTTTTTTTCTCTTTTTTATCATTTTATTGTCATTTGTTATAATCAGCTCCCTGATCAAATCACCACCAGATTGATCATTCCCCCCCCTTTTTTTTTTTTTTTTTAAATTTATTTATCTGCGTATGGGCTTTAAATTGCTCACAAGATTAATAAGAATTTGACAAGTCCAAAATAATTATAGCTTGATCATAATGATGGATACCATCGTTTAATCTATAAGGAAATGGTGGAGAGACATGATTTCAATTTTTTTTTTTTTTTTTACTTGTTGTTCGGATGCGACACTCTTTTCCTGCTATATTCCTGAAGTTCATAGTTCACAACACTCCTCTTAAGTACATCATTCTCTTTGAAAAGCTCATCGACTCGCTCCCACAAATACTTTTTCATTTTAACCATCAGAACCCATTTATTGAACATAGTTTCATAAGCATTTTGGATTGTCTCCTCACTTAGTTTTTCACCATCACTGGAACCGTCAAAATCTGAAAAATCTCCGTCTTTTTCTGATTTTTCAAGATATGTTGTAGATTGCACGGTAACACAGTTTGAGACATAGTCTGCAGCACTGCTATTTAGAACACCTTGATAGGGCATTGAATGCTACATAGTTGTTTACATGATCATTATCTTGGTGGCCGCCTTTGAAATCCTCATCACTCCATGTGACATTGATTGATTTCTTCTTCTCCTTCTTCTCCTTCTTCTTAAGAGTGTTAATTCACTCAGACCGAATGTGGTCATAACCGTCTCATTGTCAGCAATGGATACCTCTAATTTTTGTCTTCGCTTCTGAGTTTCTTGCTATAGCTTTGTTCTTTTGGAAGTTGTTAGCATTGCCCAATTTTGGTGTTATTCCCTTCCTATTCATATTGTTCACAACCTTATTGAAATTCTTCGACAATCGTGCAATAACATTGTTGAAATTCTTTGGCAATCGTGCAATGAACTCGGTCAAGTCTTCTTCGTCATCAGAATCGACTTCTTCAACTTCAGCTTGAAAAGCAATTCCATTACCCTTTTTCGCTTTCTCCTTCTTGTTTTGATCTAGGACCATTTCATACGTCTGCACGGAGCCCATCAACTCATCATGCCTCATAGAGTTAACATCCTTTGCCTCTTCAATGGTGGTGACTTTGTAGGCGAACTTCGAAGACAACAATCTCAACGCCTTCCGGACCAGTTTTGCCTCGAGAATTTTTTTACCAAGAGCAAACGATTCATTAGCTATGTCACAGAGTTGAGAATTGAAATTTGTAATCATTTCAGTTTCAAACATTCTGAGATTTTTAAACTTGGTAGCCAAAATCTACAACTTGGACAATTTGACTGCTGTGGTGCCCTCATAAGCGCTCTCCAAAATCTCCTATGTCCGCTTTGCTGAGTCACATGTATATATTAACTTGAACTGGTTGGCGTCGACTCCATTGAATATCGCATGGAGAGCACGAGAGTTGTTGTTAGCCAACTTGTCTTCATCAGTTGACCACGAGGATTCGGGCTTTATTAACTCCTTCCCTTCATCATCCTTAGTTACAGGATAAGTCTAGCCATTTAGAACAACACGTCAGGCCTTCTCATCTAAGACCTTGATGAAAGCCTTCATTAGGACCTTCCAATATGAATAGTTTGACCCATCAAGTAAAAGGGGACATACAACTAAACATCATTTCTTCAGAAAACCCATTTCAAACGTAACAGATTAATCTCCCAAGATCTCACCAAGCAAATGATCAGTGAATCGCTCTGCGATTGTCTGATTCTACGCTTGGTGTTCCAGATGGTGTTGTAACACAATCTGCGACACGACTTAATTAAATAGATCCAGATTAATTATGCTCAGGTTTTGGAGCTGAATAAAGTGTAGAAATAAAAAGAACATGCAATATGGTATCACAGTTTAGTGTGAACACCTATATTTGCGGGTCACGCCTAGACACTAAATAACTCACTATATTCCATAAATTACAAACACTGACAGACTTATTCACTCAAGACTCCCTCTTAGACAATGACGCTGCTATGACAAATCTTCATAGTGATGTTGTTTAGCGTGCGCCATACATTTTCTATTTACCTGACGAACTCCCTTCGACCGGCATAGTAAAAACAACAAGCCTTTCTCCCGAAAGGCGTAATGATTAACACTCAAAGTTTCTCAAAAGTACAAACGTCTCTTTGAATATTTCTCTGTAAAAACTATCAAACTCACAGACTTTTCCTCAGAAGATATACTTTTTCTATCAAATCTGTACAAGTGAGCTAAACGTAAATCCTTAAAATATGGCTTCCAAAGCTTGTGGAGAATCTCTCCCCTAAAGATTTTTTCTTTTCTCCATGATTCCCTCTTAGATTATTTCCACAAAATCTTTTCCTTTAAATATTTGCGCAATTTCACCAGTAAAATCTCTTTGATTCTTCCAAAGGAATATTACACATAATCTCATTTCAAGATTGTCAATAAATCACCAACTAATAAAAATACGTAACATTCCCGAGTGTATTGCAACCTCAGATCACCAAAATGTTATAAATTTGGTAATTTTCTAGTGTAACATCATTGCCTGAAGCAACATGCAATAATCTCAGCTTGTTTTTCTGATGATCATGGCTTGTGCCCTGTCTTATTTCAAATATGCTTAGGAGAAAGCGGCACGGATTAGTCTACGATTCTGGAATCCGTGCATTCTTGGATTTCTGCCTAATCACACCGTAGATGTAGCCTCTACACTTCCTTATTTTCTTGAAGTAATTAATAAATATTTTTAGTAAAAGTAATAATTTTGCAAAATGAGTCGTTTTCTCCGGGCAAGATTCGTTATGTAAGAGAAAGGAATAATCTTTTACCGAACACCACTTTTTTTTTTTTTTTTTTTTTTTTTTTTTTTTTTTTTTTTAAAGGAATTATTACAGGTTTCAATTGATTGAACAATGCCTTTCACAGTTCTTTATTATCATCAGTAAGTGCTATTCTTTACTTGATTAGGTTATACTGACAAAAAAGTAGTGATCGTGATATGTTGTATACAACCATTAAAAAGGCATCTTGTTATTAGTTTTTGTTAATTTGTGAATGTAGAATACGACCTTAACAGAACCAATTATGTACGAGTGTTAATATTGCAACATATCAAAATTATTGCAAAGATGCAAGAGAGAGAGAGAGAGAGAGAGGCAAAGATATCGGCCTTAAGAGCTCTCTTTTCTTTGTCAGTCACTCTGTTATAGAGCATATAAGTGGTGTTGAGCAAAAGGTAGACCTCGCAGCATAGAACCCACAAGTGAGGCTGGCTCTTTTTTTATTAGTTATGTTGCTTAACATAACATTGGTGAAATCCCAAGCTCTTTCCGCAATCTATGTAACAATATAATAGGGACCATCTGTAACATCACTATCTCTATCGTGAATTCCAGCCCGAACCCAAGAAACAAATAGCAACAAAGCTTCTTCCAAAACAACTAAACAAATAAATATCATTAATTCCTTCAACTCTCCCCCCCTTCCGGTTAACTAAAACAACTTATTGTTATGACTTTCTTAATCATTGACATTTCTCATCCCTTCAACTCTTCATTATTCCAACACAAAAGAGCAGAATATACGCAACTTCTCATCAAATAACTATCTAACTTTATAAATTGATGACTGAAATTTAGAGAACGGTGAGATTTTCTCTCTGTTTTATAATCATAAAACTGAAATATTAAGAAACACAAGATGAATACACTTATACTAAAAAAATAACAAATTACAAAACGTTTCTTTTTATCTTGATCACTTATTCTATGATTAAAAAAATAATAATTTGTGCGACACAATCTATAACAATGTAATGACATATTAGTGTCACACATTAATTAAAGATTGGGGTCCCGTAACATGAAACACACAAGTACAATCCACATTTTATTAATTATGTTGCTGAGTATTGTTGATACCACTAAGCATTATTCCACAATCTAGGCAACAATAGGGACACTCTGCAACACCACTGTCTCCACTGTTAGTCCTGGCCCGAACCCAAGCAGAACTCCCCACTCCAATCCGTCACCAGTGGTGCTCTTTTTCTCCAACAACGACCTCTTCCTCATCTGATTCAGGATAAAAAACACAGTTGCACTTGACATATTTCCATACTCGCTCCACACATTCCATGTGTCCTTAAGCTTCTCCTTCTCTAGCCCAGCTTTGTCTTCTATCTCTTTTATAATGGCAGCACCGCCAGGATGTGGCGCCCAAAACAATGAGTTCCAATCAGTAATTCCAAATGGGCCCAATGCTTCTTCCAAACATGTTTGAATGTTTTTGCCAATTATCTTTGGCACTTGCGGAGATAAGACAATTGTGAGTCCGCAATCACGTAAATGTCCCCTACTGTGTTTTCTGAGTTAGGAAGAATAACTTCCGACGTAGAAACAAGCCGAAATAATGGTCTTTCCACCGACCCTTCATCCGGCACATTGGCACCAACGATCACAGCCGACGCACCGTCAGCGAAGATTGCTTGGCCCACTAAAGAAGCACTATCATCCTCCGAGGGACCGCGGAAAGTTGGAATGGTGAGTTCGGAGCAAACAACGAGAACACGTGAGCCGGGATTGTTTTCGGCCAAGTCCTTCGCAATACGAAGGACAGTGCCGCCGGCGAAACAACCTTGGTGGTAGAGCATGACTCTCTTGACGGATCTTTCGAGGCCAAGAGACTTGATCAGCTGATAATCAGCGCCGGGCATGTCTACTCCTGAAGTGGAATTGACAATGAGGTGAGTAATTTTGGATTTCGGTTGGCCCCACTCTTTGATGGCTGCTATTGCTGCGCTTTCACCAAGCTTTGGCATCTCGACAAGTTTCAGATCCATACGTGCGTTAAGTGATGGAGCATCATAGGTACACATACTCGGGTTTTCTTTGAGGATATCTTCTGTCAACCTCATGTGCCTCTTCTTTATCAATGATTTCTCACCTGCATGCAACGATATGTGTGTCACTAAATCTAAAATTTTCTATGAAAAATGTACTGTAAGGAAAAGTTCGTGGAAGAAAATGGTACACAATATTTAGTTAGAGAGTAAATTGATTAGAAATTATTTAGTTAAAGAGAGTGCGTAAGGAGATAGAATTATAACATTTATCTCCTTTAAGTGTTTTTATTCTATGTCCTGATGCCACATGATGACAGGAAAAAATAGAAACAAAAAGATATATTATAACTCACACTAGAAGGAAATTTAACGACCCAACATTATCTGTTGCGACTATATGATTTCAACGAAACAGTGCTTACGAACCATATTGTAAGATCAAACCACTTATAGATTATCTCATAAATTTCAACAACAAAAAAGAATGATAGCTTGAAATATATTATGATAAAAGGTTGGTTTCTCGTTGATTTGCTTACAAATGCGCTTGAACTTCTCTTTCAGTTCTGTCTTTTCCTCCGAATTTGTAACTCTGAAGTAGTAATCAGGATAGTCAGCTTGATTAAAGAAGTTATCCGGATTAGCTGTGCCAATTGCTAAAATTGAGGCTACACTAGGTCCACCTTGTCGGATCACTGGCTGGCTTCCCTCCACGGACACGTTATTCGGCGCCATAGTTCACTGCTTAAAGGGAACACTGAGTTATTAAAAGGTTGAGAGGAGAAGTTATAGATGTAGGATATGAAGGATTTGCACTTGTTTCTCTTGGCTTTTATAGACGTAAGGGTACTGTTATAATCCTTGCTATAGTTCTGGAATGATGTAATAATTAATCCAATTATTATGGTTTTTAATAAATATTAGTCGATCGCGTGTACTAATTATATTAATTGTACGTGAGAGGAAGTTTCACGTTTTGTCTTTTCTGAAACTATTAGATGAAAACCCGCATTTGGATAGAGTACCGAAAGAAAATCTGTGTTTTTATGCATTTCCACAGCCAACAACTTGCTTCCCTTTTGGTAGTCAAAGTCAGGGAACCTTTTTTGAATACAAATAATTATTAAAGAAAGAAAATCTGTGTTTTTATCCGCATTTGTTGACGGATAAAAGTGTGGACGGATCTGGACGTAATTGAAGTGATAATGGATGATAGGAACCCTTTTTGAATTATTTTGTAGCTACGGACAGTATTAATTCAATTATATCCCCAACAACCACATTATAAGGGAAAATCAAGGCGGCTCAATCAACTACATACAACACATTTATGTTCTTACCTACTTCAACAACACTTGTAAACATTTTTTTTTCTATGTAAATATTATGTTGATATGTTGAGAGCGTACAAGTTAATATGTTGAGAGCGTGATGGGAATTAGGACACAATAATTGAAGTGATGGCGTATCGATAGGGGACATTCCAATATATTTTCTACTAAACGACAGTAGTATTAGGCTAACAACTACAATAAGGAAAAGTAGAGGCGACATTAATATTCAAAATACAAGGCTACAAGGTTTGCTTTTTTTTTTTTTTTTTTTCCCTCAGTCCTTAGATGTAAGCACATTTCGTTAAGATGATCTCTGTCCATTTTCCATCTACGAGGCTGCTTTCAGATATTTAATAGTTTAATATGTTTTTGAAATTACAAACACTTATGAACTTATTCACACAGGTCTCCCTCCTAAATAGTGTCACCGTTGTGATGAATTTCCACAGTAATATTTTTTTAGCATGCACCATACGTCTTCTCTTCACTTAAAAAAATCCCTTCGACGGTAGAGCTTCCTTCTGAAAGCAACAAGTCTCTCTCTCGAAAGGCGTAATGATTATGTAACGACCGGGAAAATTTCAAGTCTAATCCGGACATTCTAGGCGTTGTTTTTTAGTATTTTTCAATATTGTTTTCGTTCGTTGTTCAACCATATCGTCGTTCTTTTGTTGCTAGCAGCTTTTATTACTGACCTCGTTTTTGAGTGGTATTGTCGCTTTTTTTATTATTATTATTTCTGATTCTGTTTTTGCATGTCATTATCGTTTTTCTTTTCTTCATTGCACTCCATGAAATATTATTGTGGCTTACTTAATAATATATATATATATATATATATATATATACATACCTATTTACATTATATAATTGCTTCTCAATCCCTATATATATATATATATATATATAAAAATATATATAGTTATCAGTAGTTACTATTAAATATATTTATGACATCCCTCGATACTTTCGCTTCGGCCATCGGTGGTCTTCTCCCAACATCTTTAGTCAATCAATAAGATTCCAAGGTCGAGGTCCTACTAAGTGATGCTCTGATTTCAACGCCATCAATGGTTAAATTGACTCTCACGATACTGAATATTCTAAAAAAGAGAATCACAAGCATTAGATGTTAGGCGGCTAACATGTGTGAGCACAAAGAATGACAGTTTGAGGTATTTCAACATAGATTTTTCGAGCTCTTCGTAAAAATGACTTTAAAGCTCTCTCTCTTTCTCACTTAGAGTTGCATTTTGTAGTACAGACCGGTGAATCAAGTCTAATGATTCTCAAAAGTGTTTCTTTTGCAGTTTACATTTTGTGACGTCGATGAGCGAAATGCGAGCACCTACTTACCTGCATTTAGCCTTTAGGTTGTGACTGCAAACAACACCATTTCCATCTTATAAAAATTTCATGTTGAAATCAACACCGGTGAGTAGAAGTGTTATGTAACACACATAACATGCTACAACACATACACATAACATTCATCTTTCAACTTGAGTCGAAAACTCGCACTAGAGAAATGAACGAGGTCTTAGTATTTGTCAGGTTATTTTCATGCCTTATCGGGGTGCAATTCTGGAATCGGCAAAAAAAAAAAAAAAAAAAAAAAATAGAGTGCACACGAGCTTAACGCGCTTTCATTGCCAAAACAAATTTCTAATAAGTTTAAAAGCATCAAGTAGGTTCTGATCTTAATCTAAAAAATACTTTTGCTAAGATATTACCCTTGAATAACTCTAGAAGTAATTGTGGATGTGCCACATGTATGTTTCTTGATCTCTTTCCCCCATTAACTCATAAATTAGATATTATTAATTTATCCAACTTGATGAGTAGTTTTCAGGGATGTGTAATGCCATTTTAACACTAAGTTGTGGTGGAGGATACACTAACATATAAAAAAAAACCATATTAGTTTTGTACTTTGAAATAGATCCCGTATGAGAATTATATGGATGGTTATTACCGTATGAACTTTACTAAGTCCATATGAATTTTGTTAAGTTCCTAAGCTCATGGAATCAAACTCAAGGTCACATAATCCTCATATGTTTGACTCATTTGAGTGAGATTATGTTTTCTTTTAAATTGTTTTCCAATTGACTAAATACCAGGACATATCCGATGCCTATGTTCTTTATCTTGTATAGCATGAGTAAAATCTTCTTTTTTAGTGAATGGACTCAAAGGTATTTGAATATGAATTAATAATTTAAAAAACAAAAAATATTTAAAAAGATAATTAAGTCAATATTTTTATTGTTTTTGATTTGTTGTGATCACATTTTATTGAAAAAATAGGAAAAAAACATCGTACAAAATTGATTTTTGTTAAAAACAATTTTCCGGTGTTTCTAGACATTTTGTGGACATTTCTAAAAATATCCTGAATATTTGCGGATATTGACATATTTTACAGATATTTTTAGACATTGTAGATATTTTATAAACACGCCGGCAAGAATATCTTTCCTTTGGTTATCCATGTCGAGACTTCAAAATATGGATAATATCGTGAAAATGTTGACAATGTTGTGGACATTTTCTTCCATGGTAATGAGGAGGAGGATGAGAAGAAGATTTTTCTAATTTTTCTATTTTTGTTCTTTGATTATGCCGGAACCACTGTTTTCTTTTTAGTTTGTTTATCTGAAGCTATGATATAGCCTGATTATGAGTATTTGTGTTTTCTTATTTTTAATTTATTCTTGTTTTATTCTCAAATATGTCGAGTATTTCAATTTATGCTTAATGTTTGTGATTGCCTGATCAATATATAATTGAAGATTTGAGATTGAAAAGTGATGATTATATGCCCATGATTGGAATACCATGAGATTGTCATAAAATGGAGAGATATTTATGAATCTTGTGCAGTGTTATGGATTTCTTGTTCTTAATTAATTTTGGTAGGTTTAGAATTATGAGAGTGATTTAAAATTTGTTTGCTCAAATATTTTTATTAGTGCTTGAGAAAGATTAATGAATAAAGTAGAGATATTCGTTGCTAGCATAGGGAATAAATATTAATTAACTAAATAGGAATTTTCAGATGTGATTAATTTTGGTGAGTAACCTCGATAATTGTAGGTTAATTATTTTATTTTTGTTTTTCTTATTTTATTATTTTCAGTTTAATTTCGGTCCTTTAAATAATATTTTGTGTTGTTAATTTCGGTACTTAATATAAATTAACGCAATTCTCGTGGAAATGATGTTTTACTCACATTTATTACTTGTTACGATATCATCCACTTAAGATTTTTCACAAAATTTTACTTGAGTAGGTGACTGACAAAAAAGTAGTGATTAGTATGTTGTATCCTACAATTAAAAAGACATTCATGTTATTAATTTTGGTGATGAATTCAGAATGCGACTTTACAAAACTAATTATGTACGTGTGTCAATATTGCAACACAACAGATTGTCCGGTAGAATCATCATCATTTCTTTTGGGGTTCTTACATCCTTTTCCTCTCCCGTCACAACAACTCGTGAAGCCACAGATGATTATGCATGCATATTAGGCCTTGTCTTGTGTTATTGCAAAGATCCAAGAGAGTGGCAAGGATATTGGGTTAGGAACTAGATGGTGCTAAGTATCACACACTAAAAGAAAACATATCTTATATGAAATTGATCATAAGTGGAGCCGACATTTTATTAGTTATGGTGCTTGACACTGGCGGTACTCTAAGCATTTTTCTGCAGTCTAGATATGAAATATTGTTAAACTCTGCAACACTTTTGTCTCTATTGTCAATCCCGATCCGAATCTAAGCAAAACTCCCAGTTCACTCCTTCCTGGTGATGCTTCTTAACTCCTCCACTAAGCTCTTCCTCATCTGATTCAGTATAACAGATGCAGATGCACTTGACATATTTCCATACTTGTTCCAAGCACATGCTAAGTAGCCCTAAGCTTCTCCTTATTCAATCTGACTTTCACGTTGATCTCACTCAGAATGGCAGTCTCGCCGGGTTTGGCACCCAAAACAATGATTTTCAATCACTAAGGGTTCGTTTGGTACAAGGATTCAAACTATGGTGATTCTAATCATGATTCTAGACGCAAAATCGTGATTCATGATTTTAGTTTCAAATCATGATTTGAGCTAGTTTAAAACATTACATGACATTCTGAATCATGATTTAGAATCATCTAAACCAAACACTGATTCTGAATCATTGTAAACAAACACTAATTCAGAACCAGAATCTAGATCACTAGAAGTTATATATAATTATATAATAAATCGATATATGATTATGTAAGATGATAGGGAAAAATAATAAAAAAATTGTAACTCACAAAATTATTAAGGGGAAATTTTGTGACCCAATTGGGTACCGTGCGTAATGTATAAAGAAATTCTGTCATTAAGGGGAAAATGCAATTGTACATGTAATTTGAAACTAATTGCCATATACAATTAGTTCTATTTAAACCAAAAAACCCAAATGAATTAATGTAGTTTCTTAATGACATTATTAGTTCTTTTGAGGACAGTAAAACTTTTAAATTTCCTTTAAACAAAATTTGTTATTAAAATATAGATATTATGTAATTTACATATTCGAAACAGAATAGCGCACTGATGAAAAAAGCTAAATCGCTCCGTGAAAGTAAATCTCATATTATCATTTCTCACCCTTGTTCTAGTAAGACATTCATCTTCTACCGTATGATCCGGAAATATATATGTGTGATGGAAAATCAAGTTTTAATTGACCAAATTTTCACATAAATTACATCTCATCCATAATAAAGAAACAAAATAAAAGTAAATCAAAGCAGACAAATAGAACCAACGTAGCTTTTTTTTTTTTTTTTTTTTTTTTTTAAAGATAAATTATAATGTAAACTTTTTTTTCCTACTAATTTTCATCTTGTAAAATAGACTTACTAAAAAATAAAATTTATATAATGTGAACATTACAACGTTTTAATAGTAGTGTGCTTGAGTATTTTAACTCATTGGCAATAATTTTTGGAGGGAGAGACGGAGAAGGAAGAGAGAGGCTCAATTGCTTGTTTAGTTTAGGGAACAAAGAAGGAATAGCAGGGATGGAAGGACCCGTCCACATAAACTAATCTTTCTACAAATTTATCAAATTTCTTAAAATGTTATTCTACGCACCAAAGAATTATTAGTAAAATCGATAATTTGATAATTAAGCAAATGAATATCATTCATAATTCTTTTAACTCTCTCCTGTCTACCATCAACTTAAAGTACTGTTATGATTTTCTAAATCGTTCATATTTCTCATCTCTTCAACTCTCCATTATTTTTACTCTTCATCCCTCCAACTAAACATAGCAAAATATACACAACTTCTCATCAAGCAATTTTCTAACTTATAAATTGATGATCGAAAGAGCACGTAAATTTTCTTTTTTCTCTATTAAATATGGGTTTACATAGTAAGCTTTCTAGATATTATATAGTAAGCTTTCACAATTATAAAACTGAAATATCAAGAAAGACAAGACGAAGACACTTATTCTAAAAAGAAAAAAAGAACAAATTATAAATTACCTTTTTTATTAGTTACTTGTAATTCAAATTAAAAAAAACAATTTATTTGACATAATATAGAACAATATTATATATGATACTAGTGTCACACATTAATTAAAAGACGAGGTTTCGCAACACGAAACACAAGTGGAGTCTACTTTTTACTCATTAAATTATGCTCGGTACTATTTGTACACGTAAGCATTATTCCACAATTTATGCAACAATGGGGACACTCTGCAGCACCACTGTCTCCACTGTGAGACCCGGCCCGAACCCAAGCAGAACTCCCCACTCCAATCCGTCACCGGTAGTGCTCTTTTTCTCCTCCAACGACCTCTTCCTCATCTGATTCAGGATAAAAAACACAGTTGCACTTGACATATTTCCATACTCGCTCCACACATTCCATGTGTCCTTAAGCTTCTCCTTCTTTAGCTCAGCTTTCTCTCAATCGCCCTCAAAATGGCAGCCCCGCCGGGATGTGGCACCCAAAATAGTGAGTTCCAATCACTAATTCCAAATGGGGTAAATGCTTCTTCCAAACATGTGAGAATGTTTTTTGCCAATTAGCTTCGGCACTTCCGGAGACAATACAATTGTGAGTCCGCAATCACGTAAATGTCCCCCTACTGTGTTTTCTGAGTTAGGAAGAATAACTTGTGAATTTGAAACAAGCCGAAACAATGGTCTTTCGGCGGAGCCCTCATCGGGTACGTTGGCACCGACGATTACAGCCGACCCACCATCAGCGAAGATTGCTTGGCCGACAAGTGAAGCACTGTCTTCCTCCGAGGGACCGCGGAAAGTGGGGATGGTGAGTTCAGAACAAACAACGAGAACACGTGCTCCAGGGTTGTTCTCGGCCAAGTCCTTTGCAATGCGAAGGACGGTGCCGCCGGCGAAGCAACCTTGGTGGTAGAGCATGACTCTCTTGACGGATGTTTTGAGGCCAAGCGACCTGATCAACTGATAATCGGCGCCAGGCATGTCCACTCCAGATGTGGAATTGACGATGATGTGGGTAATTTTTGATTTCGGTTGGCCCCACTCTTTGAGGGCCTCTATTGCTGCGCTTTCACCAAGCTTTGGCATCTCCACAATTTTTAGATCCATACGTTCATTAATTGATGGACCATCGTAGGTACAGATACTTGGGTTTGCTTTGAGGATATCTTCCGTCAACCTCATGTGCCGTTTCTTTATCAATGATTTCTCACCTGCAAGCAATGATAGGTGTCAATAAAATATCGTATGAAAACATAAACAGTAAGGAAAAATTCATGGCAAAAACACACATTACTGACTTAAAGAAAATTAATTAGAAATTAGTGTGCAAGGAAGGTAGAATTAAATCATTTATCTTCTGTATATCATTACTGAACTATATACAGTAATGTCGAAAAGGTTAATAATCAAGTACTAGAAGTTAGAAACTACATATGTTTAAAAACATATTCCGAATAAATCCATATACGGCGTGCTACGATGTGAGGGAAAAAATGAAAATAAAAAAAAAAAGAGATTATAACTCATCACACTAAAGAGAAGTTTTACGACCCACCAACTTTAGCAACTGTAATTATTAGATTTAAATCGAATGGTGCCTATGAACCACATATTGTGAGCGTGTAAAAAGATTCTATCACACCCCATGTTATATGGCCTCATGGTTTCTAGAGCAACATCAAACTACTTAGGTTATTCCTTAAATTTAAAAATGAATAGATAGACTTGAAATATTTATGATAAAGATTTGGTTTCTTATGGATTTGCTTACAAATACGCTTGAACTTCTCTTTCAATTCCGTCATGTGCTCAGAATTAGTGACTCTGAAGTAATAATCAGCATATTCAGCTTGATTGAAGTAGTTGCTAGGATTGGATGTGCCAATTGCTAGAATTGAGGCTACAGCAGGGCCACCTCGTGGGATCACTGTCTGGCTTCCCTCTACGAACCCGTTAATCGGCGCCATTGCTTGCTGCTTTAAGGGAACACTGAGTTTAAATGTTGAGAAGAGAAGAATATATGAGGATATGATGGATTTGCACTTGTTTCTCTTGGCTTTTATAGTCGCAAGGCTACTGTTATAAACCTTGCTACAGATGTGAAATGATGAAATAATTAATCGAATTATTATGGTTTTTATTAATTTGTCGATCACGTCTAGTAAATAATATTATTTCCCATTCAACGGTTTAGTACGGCTATAAGTCAAATGAGTCCATATCGCGACGGAGGATTCTTATTTTAAGGAAATACTATTATTTTGGTTGTGTTGAAGGGAAATAATAAAAATAATGAGAAAATCTCAATGTGTTTTAATTTATTTCTGCAGCCACCAACATATTGCTTTCCACATGGTGTTTGATTCCAAGTCGAAGTCAAGTTGTTGAGTAGGAAAAAATGAATATTAATTCAACCATACATTGATTCCACCGCTTCTTCCTATAACTTGAATTGTTTATGTTATAAATAATAATTTGGTGTACAAATATTTGAATTATTTATTTATGGAATTATTTATGTTGTTGACTCGGAAAGTCTCTCCAACTTGTCCATATATACATATATATATATATATATATATAATTTATATATACACAGAGGCAAGTGGGGTAATGAAATTTTTTATTGTGTCATCAATGACGGCTCTGCCGCCAAGTAAGGCTTTTCAAGGTATTTGGAAAACGAAGTCGTTTTCTGGACGTAAAGGTGTGGACTGTGGAGGGATCAGGACGTAATTGAATGTGGGAACCTTTTTTGAACAGATTTTCTACTAGCAGACGAACAATATGATTTATATCCCCAACAACCACAATAAGGGAAAACCAAGGTGGCTCAGTCAATAACATACGAAGACATAAGCAAAAACATTTTTGGCACTCCATTTTGTTTCTTTTTAGGTTCTTCCCTACTTCTCTTACTTGTAATCAATTTTTTTTTTTTTTTTTTCTTTGTGTAAATATCTGTTCTTACGTAGGAGAATAGTGTCATGGGTGACCACTTTTATCATTGAGTTAAAAATCTTCTTCGGCCCTACCGGTTTCCACACCCACACCCTTCACCCACCCTTCAAAGTTAATATGTTGAAAGCGTGAAGGGAATTAGGACACAATAATTGAAGTAATGACATATTGATAGGGGGCTTTCCAAAAGATTTTTTGAGTAAACGATATTAATATTATGCTAACAACTACATTAAGATTCAAAAGACAAGACTGCAAGGGTTTTTTTTTTTTTTTTTTTTGTTAATTCCTCCCTAGTCATTCAAATCCGGTTTCCACACCCAGCCACCCACCACTCAAAACGTTGAAAAATTTATCTTGACACTGATATATGTCATAATTAACGCCCAAACTGGTTTAGTAAAGTGGTTGTTTTGTAACACGTGCAGTCGATCCCATGAGGGGGTGACAAATAATGAGAAAAGAGACTTTAAATGAGATAAGCGTAATAAAGCAGAGCAAATGATTTTTTAAAACTTTTGAGATTATGAAATAAATAAAAATGTGAAAGTAAAATAAAGGACAGTGAAGGAAAGGAATCAAGATATGCTGCCCATTTTTCTGTCTGGAAGACTATCCCTCCAATTAAATTTTGACAAAACTTTGTGAATTGCTTAAGTGTTTTTCGTATTAATTTATTCTTATTTATGCATGTGGTTAGATTCTTAAAGTTATATGACATGACAAATAATTAGTGGAGAGACAATCACTAAGAGAGGAAAATGGGAACAACAGATATATACTTGATGAAAAGTGTGTATGATTTATGGAACAATTCAAATGCTAATTCTAATATTACTCAAGTACACATTTCATATCCCAAAATGCAGTGGAAAAATATGGGTTTTTAGCACAAATGATATAAAAAGGTTTTTGACCAAATTAATCTCTTCTTAATAAAACAAGCAAAATTATTTTCAAGACGTGTCAAGCGAAAGCAACAAAATACCCTCAGGCAAAATACAATAAGAGAAGCTTACATGAAAAATAATCACATACATCGAATATAATAATTACAACCTCTGTAACTACAGAAATAACTATTATAAACACTAACAGAAAAAAAAAAAAATGAATCAAAATGATAAACGACATAGAACAACAATGAATTAGAAATAAGAATTAAAACACGCTTGTACACACAAAATTCAGTCAATACTAAGCCTGCAAAGTCGGTTGTGTGTCACTCACATGATGATGTCTCATTTATCTCTCACTGGAGATGAATGAAAAATCGGTATTGCTAGGGACACCAACTTCAATCTCAATTTTATATACTAATTGACGTGACATGTGAGTTGTTATTTTTTATTAGTTGATGCAATCTCTTATTATTAATTTACATTGCAATATTTTAAACACATACTAATGTATAAACAACAATTCACATACTTTTTCAGTTGATACATAAAAGTTGAAATTGATTTGGTTTCCTTAGCATTATTCATGAAAAATAATACCAAGGAAAAAGAGTGTGCGTGATGATGGTACGGAATATATGTGTAATTATGGATATGATAAGGAAAAAGAAATTGAAGTGTTAATTTCATTCTTCTTCACTTTCCACTTTTATATATATGTGACGCGTGAGAGAATAGATAAATCAAGTGGAGAAATCTTGACCATTATATTTAAAGGGTA
Organism: Morus alba; assembly: GCA_012066045.3. Classification (NCBI taxonomy): domain Eukaryota; kingdom Viridiplantae; phylum Streptophyta; class Magnoliopsida; order Rosales; family Moraceae; genus Morus; species Morus alba. Next base: position 3,637,612 of record CP050231.2, read on the forward strand.
AAAAGAACTGATTAATATGACCATTGGATCAAAAGTTGAAGTAGAAAATTCAAAAAACTTCATTCTTCCTTCTATAATAGATTATAGATTATACATATCGTGTTTAAAGTTTTTTTTTTTTTCTCGTTTTTATCATTTTATCGTCATTTGTTATAATCAGCTCCCTGATCAAATCACCACCAGATTGATCATTTCCCCTTTTTTTTCTTCTTTTTTTTTTAAATTTATTTATCTGCGTATGGGCTTTAAATTGCTCACATGATGAACAAGAATTTGACAAGTCCAAAATAATTATAGCTTGATCATAATGATGCATACCATTGTTTAATCTACAAGGAAATGGTGGAGAGACATGATTTCAATTTTTTTTTTATTTACTTGTTGTTCGGATGCGACACTTTTCCTGCTATATACATCATTTTCTTTGACAAGCTCATCGACTCGCTCCAGCAAATACTTTTTCATTTTAACCACTAGAACCCATTTGTTGAACATAGTTTCATAAGCTTTCTGGATTGTCTCCTCACTCAGTTTTTCACCATCACTGGAACCGTCAAAATCTAAAAAATCTTCGTCTTCTTCTGATTTTTCAGGATATGTTGTAGATTGCGCGGTAACACAGTTTGAGACATAGTCTGCAGCACTGCTATTTAGAACATCTTGATAGGGCATTGAATGCAACATAAATGTTTACATGATCATCATCTTCCTGGCGCCTTTGAAATCCTCATCACTCCATGTGACATTGATTGATTTCTTCTTCTCCTTCTTCTCCTTCTTCTTAAGAGTGTTAATACACTCGGATCGAATGTGGCCGTAACCGTCGCATTGTTAGCAATGGATACCTCTAATTTTTGTCTTCACTTCTGAGTTTCTTGCTATAGCTTTGTTCTTTTGGAAGTTGTTAGCATTGCCGAAGTTTGGTGTTATTCCCTTCCTATTCATATTGTTCAAAACCTTATTGAAATTCTTTGACAATCGTGCAATAACATTGTTGAAATTCTTTGGCAATCGTGCAGTGGACTCGGTCAAGTCTTCATCGTCATCAGTATCGGCTTCTTCAACTTCAGCTTGAAAAGCAATTCCATTCCCCTTTTTCCCTTTCTCCTTCTTGTTTTGATCTAGGACCATTTCATACGTCTGCACGGAGCCCATCAACTCATCATGCCTCATAGAGTTAACATCCTTTGCCTCTTCAATGGTGGTGACTTTGTAGGCGAACTTCGAAGACAACAATCTCAACGCCTTCCAGACCAGTTTTGCCTCGAGAATTTTTTTACCAAGAGCAAACGATTCATTAGCTATGTCATAGAGTTGAGAATTGAAATTTGTAATCATTTCAGTTTCAAACATTCTGAGATTTTTAAACTTGGTAGCCAAAATCTACAACTTGGACAATCTGACTGCTGTGGTGCCCTCATGAGCGGTCTCCAAAATCTCCTATGGCTGCTTTGTTGAGTCACATGTATATATTAACTTGAACTGGTTGGCGTCGACTCCATTGAATATCGCATGGAGAGCATGAGAGTTGTTGTTAGCCAACTTGTCCTCATCAGTTGACCACGAGGATTCAGGCTTTATTAACTCCATCCCTTCATCATCCTTAGTTACACGATAAGTCCAGCCATTTAGAACAACACGTCAGGCCTTCTCATCTAGGGCCTTGATGAAAGCCTTCATTAGGACCTTCCAATATGAATAGTTTGACCCATCAAGTAGAGGGGGACGTACAACTGAACATCATCTCTTCAGAAAACCCATTTCAAACGTAACAGATCAATCTCCCAAGATCTCACCAAGCAAATGATAAGTGAACAGCTCTATGATTGTCTAATTGTATGTTTGGTGTTCCAGATGGTGTTGTAACACAGTCTGCAACACTGCTTAATTAAATAGATCCAGATTAATTATGTTCAGGTTCTGGAGCTAAATAAAGTGTAGAAATAAAAAGAACATGCAACATGCTATCATAGTTTAGTGTGAACACCTATATTTGCGGGTCACGCCTAGACAGTAAATAGCTCACTATATTCCAGAAATTACAAACACTGACAGACTTATTCATTCAAGACTCCCTCTTAGACAATGACGCTGCTATGACAAATCTTCATAGTGATGTTGCTTAGCGTGCACCATACATTTTCTATTTACCTGATGAACTCCCTTCGACCGGCATAGTTTCCTCCTTAAAGCAACAAGCCTTTCTCCCAAAAGGCGTAATGATTAACACTCAAAGTTTTTCAAAAGTACAAACGTCTCTTTGAATATTTCTCTGTAAAAACTATCAAACTCACAGACTTTTCCTCAGAATATATACTTTTTCCATTAAATCTGTAGCAAGTGAGCTAAACGTAAATCCTTAAAATATGGCTTCCAAAGCTACTGGAGAATCTCTCCCCTAAAGATTTTTTCTTTTCTCCATGATTCTCTCTTAGATTATTTCCACAAAATCTTTTCCTTTAAATATTGCGCAATTTCACCAGTAAAATCTCATTGATTCTTCCAAAAGAATATTACACATAATCTCATTTCAAGATTGCTAATAAATTGCCAACTAATAAAAATACGTAACATTCCCGAGTGTATTGCAACCTCAGATCACTCAAAATGTTATAAATTTGGTAATTTTCTAGTGTAAAATCATTGCCTGAAGCAACATGCAATAATCTCAGCTTATTTTTCTGATGATCATGGCTTGTGTCCCATCTTATTTCAAATATGCTTAGGAGAAAGCGGTGTGGATTAGTCTACGATTATGGAATCCATGCATTCTTGGATTTCTGCCTGATCGCACCGTAGACGTAGCCTCTACACTTCATTATTTTGTTGAAATAATTAATAAATATTTTTAGTAAAAGTAATAATTTTGTAAAATGAGTCGTTTTCTCCGGGCAAGATTCATTATGTAAGAGAAAGGAATAATCTTTTACCAAACACCGCTTTTCTTTTTTTTTTTTTTTTTTTTTAAGGAATTATTACAGGCTTCAATTGATTGAACAACGCCTTTCACTGTTCTTTATTATCATCAGTATGTGCTATTCTTTACTTGATTAGGTTCTATTGACAAAAAGTAGTGATCGTGATATGTTGTATATAACCATTAAAAAGGCATATTGTTATTAGTTTTAGTTAATTTGCGAATGTAGATTACGACCTTACATAACCAATTATGTACGAGTGTTAATATTGCAACATATCAAAATTATTGCAAAGATGCAAGAGAGAGAGAGAGTGGCAAAGATATCGGCCTATATAAGAGCTCTCTTTTCACTGTCGGTCACTCTGTTATAGAGCATATAAGTGGTGTTGAGCATCACATTTACCAAAGGCAGACCTCGCAGCATAGGACCCACAAGTGAGGCAGGCGCTTTTTTTATTAGTTATGTTGCTTAACATAACACTGGTGAAATCTCAAGCTCTTTCCGCAATCTATGTAACAATATAATTGGGACCTTCTGTAACATGACTATCTCTATCGTCAATTCAAGCCCGAACCCAAGAAACAAATAGCAACAAAGCTTCTCGTAAAACAACTAAACAAATAAATATCATTAATTCCTTCAACTCTCTCCCCCTTCCGCTTAACTAAAACAACTTGTTGTTATGACTTTCTTAATCATTCACATTTGTCATCCCTTCAACTCTTCATTATTCCAACAAAAAAGAGCAGAATATGCGCAACTTCTCATCAAATAACTATCTAACTTTATAAATTGATGACTGAAATTTAGAGAACGGTGAGATTTTCTCTCTGTTTTATAATCATAAAACTGAAATATTAAGAAACACAAGATGAATACACTTATACTAAAAAAATAACAAATTACAAAACTTTTCTTTTTATCTTGATCGCTTATTCTATGATTAAAAAAATAATAATTTGTGCGACACAATCTATAACAATAAAATGACATATTAGTGTCACATATTAATTAAAGATTGGGGTCCCGTAACATGAAACACACAAGTTCAATCCACATTTTATTAATTATGTTGCTGAGTATTGTTGATACCACTAAGCATTATTCCACAATCTAGGCAACAATAGGGACACTCTGCAACACCACTGTCTCCACTGTTAGTCCTGGCCCGAACCCAAGCAGAACTCCCCACTCCAATCCGTCACCAGTGGTTCTCTTTTTCTCCAACAACGATCTCTTCCTCATCTGATTCAGGATAAAAAACACAGTTGCACTTGACATATTTCCATACTCGCTCCACACATTCCATGTGTCCTTAAGCTTCTCCTTCTCTAGCCCAGCTTTGTCTTCTATCTCTTTTATAATGGCAGCACCGCCAGGATGTGGCGCCCAAAACAATGAGTTCCAATCAGTAATTCCAAATGGGCCCAATGCTTCTTCCAAACATGTTTGAATGTTTTTGCCAATTATCTTTGGCACTTGCGGAGATAAGACAATTGTGAGTCCGCAATCACGTAAATGTCCCCCTACTGTGTTTTCTGAGTTAGGAAGAATAACTTCCGACGTAGAAACAAGCCGAAATAATGGTCTTTCCACCGACCCTTCATCCGGCACATTGGCACCAACGATCACAGCCGACGCACCGTCAGCGAAGATTGCTTGGCCCACTAAAGAAGCACTATCATCCTCCGAGGGACCGCGGAAAGTTGGAATGGTGAGTTCGGAGCAAACAACGAGAACACGTGAGCTGGGATTGTTTTCGGCCAAGTCCTTCGCAATACGAAGGACAGTGCCGCCGGCGAAACAACCTTGGTGGTAGAGCATGACTCTCTTGACGGATCTTTCGAGGCCAAGAGACTTGATCAGCTGATAATCAGCGCCGGGCATGTCTACTCCTGAAGTGGAATTGACAATGAGGTGAGTAATTTTGGATTTCGGTTGGCCCCACTCTTTGATGGCTGCTATTGCTGCGCTTTCACCAAGCTTTGGCATCTCGACAAGTTTCAGATCCATACGTGCGTTAAGTGATGGAGCATCATAGGTACACATACTCGGGTTTTCTTTGAGGATATCTTCTGTCAACCTCATGTGCCTCTTTTTTATCAATGATTTCTCACCTGCATGCAACGATATGTGTGTCACTAAATCTAAAATTTTCTATGAAAAATGAACTGTAAGGAAATGTTCTTGGAAGAAAATGGTACACAATATTTAGTTAAAGAGAGTAAATTGATTAGAAATTATTTCGTTAAAGAGAGTGCGTAAGGAGATAGAATTATAACATTTATCTCCTGTTAGTGTTTTAATTCTATCTCCTGATGCCAGATGATGACAGGAAAAAATAATAACAAAAAGATATATTATAACTCACACTAGAAGGAAATTTAACGACCCAACATTATCTGCTACAACTATATGATTTCAACGAAACAGTGCTTACGAACCATATTGTAAGATCAAACTACTTATAGATTATATCACAAATTTCAACAACAAAAAAGAATGATAGCTTGAAATATATTATGATAAAAGGTTGGTTTCTCAATGATTTGCTTACAAATGCGCTTGAACTTCTCTTTCAATTCTGTCTTGTCCTCTGAATTTGTAACTCTGAAGTAGTAATCAGGATAGTCAGCTTGATTGAAGAAGTTATCGGGATTAGCTGTGCCAATTGCTAAAATTGAGGCTACAGCAGGTCCACCTCGTCGGATCACTGGCTGGCTTCCCTCCACGGACACGTTATTCGGCGCCATAGTTCGCTGCTTAAAGGGAATACTGTGTTTAAAAGGTTGAGAAGAGAAGGAATAGATGAGGATATGAAGGATTTGCACTTGTTTGTCTTGGCTTTTATAGACGTAAGGGTACTGTTATAATCCTTGCTATAGTTCTGAAATGATGGAATAATTGATCCAACTAATACGGTTTTCAATAAATATTAGCCGATCACGTGTACTAAATATGTTAATTGTAAGTGAGAGGAAGTTTCACTTTTTGTCTTTTCTGAAACTATTAGATGAAAACCCGCATTTGGATAGACTACCGAAAGAAAATCTGTGTTTTTATGCATTTCCAAAGCCAACAAACTTGCTACCCTTTTGGTAGTCAAAGTCAAGGAACCTTTTTGAACACAAATAATTATTAAAGAAAGAAAATCTGTGTTTTTATCCGCATTTGTTGACGGATAAAAGTGTGGACGGATCTGGACGTAATTGAAGTGATAATGGATGATAGGAACCTTTTTTGAATTATTTTGTAGCTACGGACAGTATTAATTCAATTATATCCCCAACAACTACATTATAAGGGAAAATCAAGGCGGCTCAATCAAGAACATGCAACACATTTATGTTCTTACCTACTTCTCCAATACTTGTAAACATTTTTTTTGTCTATGTAAATATTATGTTCTTACGTAAAATAAAATGTTATATGCTTAGCAATTTCACATTGAGCTACAACATCGTCTTTGGCCCTTCCGGTTTCGACACCCATGTGGCACTCAGCAACCCTTCAAAGTTAATATGTTGAGAGCGTACAAGTTAATATGTTGAGAGCGTGATGGGAATTAGTACACAATAATTGAAGTGATGGCATATCGATAGGGACTTTCCAATAGATTTTCTACTAAATGACAGTAGTATTAGGCTAACAACTACAATAAGGAAAAGTAGAGGCGACATTAAGATTCAAAATACAAGGCTACAAGATTTTTTTTTTCTCTCTCTCAGTCCTTAGATGTAGGCACATTTCGTTAAGATGATCTCAGTCCATTTTCCATCTACGAGGCTGCGTTCAGATATTAAATAGTTTATTATGTTTCAGAAATTACAAACACTTATGAACTTATTCACACAGGTCTCCCTCCTAAATAATGTCACCGCTGTGATGAATTTCCATAGTAATGTTTTTAGCATGCACCATACGTCTTCTATTCACTTAAAAAAATCCCTTCGAAAGTAGGGCTTCCTTCCAAAAGCAACAAGTCTCTCTCTCGAAAGGCGTAATGATTATGTAACGACCGGAAAAATTTCAAGTCTAATCCGGACATTCTAGACGCCCTTTTTTAGTATTTTTCAATATTATTTTCGTTCATTGTTCAACCATATCGTCGTTCTTTTGTTGCTAGTTACTGTCGCTTTTTTTTTTTTCATTATTATTTCTGATTCCGTTTTTGAATGTCATTATCGTTTTTCTTTTCCTCATTGCACTCCATGAAATATTATTGTGGCTTGCTTAAATCTATTGAGAAATTCCCATCACCACCTATTTACATTATATAATTGCTTCTCAATCCCTCTCTCTCTCTCTCTCTCTCTCTCTCTCTCTCTCTCTCTCTCTCTCTCTCTCTCTATATATATATATATATATATATATATACGAGTTATCAGTAGTTACTATTAAATACAGTAAATATATTTATGATATCCCTCGATACTTTCGCTTCGGCCATCGGTGGTCTTCTCCCAACATCTTTAGTCAATCAATAAGATTCGTAGGTCGAGGTCCTACTAAGTGATGCTCTGATTTCAACGCCATCAATGATTAATATTGACTTTCATGATACTGATCAATATTCTAAAAAAGAGAATCACAAGCATTATATGTTAGGCGGCTAACATGTGTGAGCACAAAGAATGACAGTTTGAGGTATTTCAACATAGATTTTTCGAGCTCTTCGTAAAAATGATTTTAAAGCTCTCTCTCTTTCTCACTTAGAGTTGCATTTTGTAGTACAGACCGGTGAATAAAGTCTAATGATTCTCAAAAGTGTCTCTTTTGCAGTTTACACTTTGTGACATCGATGAGCGAAATGCGAACATCTACTTACCTGCATTTAGCCTTTAGGTTATGACTGCAAACAACACCATTTCCATCTTATAAGAATTTCATGTTGAAATCAACACCGGTGAGTAGAAGTGTTATGCAACACACATAACATACTACAACACATACACATAACATTCATCTTTCAACTTGAGTTGAAAACTCGCACCAGAGAAATGAACGAGGCCTTAGTATTTGTCAGGTTATTTCCATGCCTTATCGGGGTGCAGTTCTGGAATCGGCAAAAAAAAAAAAAAAGAAAAATAGAGTGCACACGAGCTTAACGCGCTTTCATTGCCAAAACAAATTTCTAGCAAGTTAAAAAGGATCAAGTAGGTTCTGCTCTTAAATCTAAAAAATACTTTTGCTAAGATATTACCCTTGAATAACTCTAGAGGTAATTGTGGATGTGCCACATGTATGTTTCTTGATCTCTTTCCCCTGTTAACTCATAAATTAGATACTATTAATTTATCCAACTTGATAAGTAGTTTTCAGGGATGTTTAATGCCATTTTAACACTAAGTTGTGGTGGAGGATACACTAACATATAAAAAAAAAAATATATTAGTTTTGTATTTTTGAAATAGATCCCATATGAGAACTATATGGATGGTTATTACCGTATGAACTTTACTAAGTCCATATGAATTTTGTTAAGTTCCTAAGCTCATGGAATCAAACTCAAGGTCACATAATCCTCATATGTTTGACTCATTTGAGTGAGATTATGTTTTCTTTTAAATTGTTTTCCAATTGACTAAATACCAAGACATGTCCTATGCCTATGATCTTTATCTTGTATAGCATGAGTAAAATCTTCTTTTTTAGTGAATGGACTCAAAGGTATTTGAATATGAATTATTAATTTAAAAAATAAAAAGTATTTAAAAAGCTAATTAAGTCAATAATTTTATTGTTTTTTGATTTGAATCATGTTGTGATCACATTTTATTGAAAAATAAAGAAAAAAAGTCCTACAAAATTGATTTTTGTTAAAAACAATTTTCTTGTGTTTTTAGACATGTTGTGGACATTTCTAAAAATATCCTGAATATTTGCGGATATTCACAGATTTAACAGTTATTTTTAGATATTGTACGTATTTTATAAACACGCCGACAAGAATATCTTCCCTTTGGTTATCCATGTCGAGACTTCAAAATATGGATAATATCATGAAAATGTTGACAATGTTGTGAACATTTTCATCCATGGCTATAAGGAGGAGGATGAGAAGAAGATTATTCTAATTTTTCTATTTTTGTTCTTTGATTATGCCGGAACCACTGTTTTCTTTTTAGTTTGTTTATCTGAGCTATGATATAGCCGGATTATGAGTATTTGTGTTTTCTTATTTTTAATTTATTCTTGTTTTAATAAATATGTTGAGTATTTCAATTTATGCTTAATGCTTGTGATTGCCTGATCAATAATTGAAGATTTGATATTGGATTTGAGATTGAAAAGTGATGATTATATGTAATATCTGGGAAAATCCAATAATTAATAAGTAGAATTAATTATGGATTTTTCATACTTACGTCGATAGATTCATAAGAAAATATAAGTACAGGGCTTGTAATGTTAAGCTTTGATATTAGTTACTTAGATATGGTTATGAGAGAGAGGAGACAATATAAAAGAGTCAAGTTTTGACTATTGAGTCAAAATAGTTTTAAGACTTGAAATAGTCCAATTTAGTATACAATTAAGAATATAAAATAATATTAAATTAGTCTTATATTAAGATTGGACTGTAAGTAAATAATAAAAGAGAACTCGTCGGAAAATTAAATTTTTTGTCGGTGAAGTAAATAATCTCCGGTTAGAATAAATTATATATGTTTGGAGAGAAATTTTAAGGATAAGTTCTAAAGTTTCACTTTCTCTCTCCTCTCACGCATTTGTTTCTCTCTTCTCTCGAACGTTCTCTCTCAAAAATGAAACCGTCTATGGCCAAAATCTCACTTTGAGATTTAGACCTCCGTTTTTGACACAGCTGGTGTCAATGGAAAGCTTTCGATGAGCTGAGCATTTTGACAGGTCGCTCGACCCTGAACTCTGTCAGTACAGTATGATTAATGATAAGTATTACCGGAACCGCTTAGCTCGGAATTGAGGCAAGTACAATATGATTAATGATAAGTAATTTAGAACATATGATGTCCATGGGATATGTTATTTATGAATTCACGAATTCGTAAAGGCAATTATGGTATATAGAATTATGATGATTTAACTAGTCCTTATAATAGAAATTATAATTTTTATGATCCTTAATAAAAAGGATAAATACATTCTATAAGAAAGGATTTAATTTCCTTTATGACTATCCTACATAAAATAGCATACTAAAGGCTAATCCTACCATCTGGATGGGTGTTTATTTACAGAACTTAGCAGTAAAGGATAGAAGATCTGAGCAAGTAGAGAATTATGCTATTACTGGAAAGCAGGTAAGTACAGTAGTTTTTCTATGTCTATATCACGAACAAGCTTATTTTTCTATGTTGCACAGAAATTGGGCATATGGTAAGTACAGTAGTTTGTTTTTGTCTATGACACGAACGAACTTATTCTTCTGTGTTTCACAGAATTGTGCATATTACATGTTCAATGAATGTTAGAATAAGAATGGTGTTTCTTGAATAATGTATGATGCTATGAGCGATTCAAGATGTATGATGTTATGAATGTTTTAAGATGTATGGTGCTATAAATGTACTTATGGACCGTAAATAGTAGTAGAATTTTACTCTACGAAAAGTATGAGGTTAAGTCAAAATCAATTTCATAGAAAATTGATGGAAATGCGTTAAAACGCAAAATAGGATTGAAATTACTGTCATGCTGAGAAAAGATGACAATAAAATGACGATAAAAGAAATCATGATAAATTGCTCAAAATGCACAAAGTCATAAGATTTAACTAAAAGTTACCGCTTCAATGAGAAAATTGATAAACGGTAAGAGACTAAACGTTCTGTTACCAGCCTTCGAAGGAAAGGTTATTATGAGACTATGAAAGAAATGAAACCATGACTGAGTTGGATTGGTTAGCTACCCCACTCCTCACCGGGTTATGTGCGCTTATGGTACAACAGACAGGGTCCATAAGAAGTAAAAAGACAAGAAAACAAAAATGTAAATTGTTCCATATAAGGGTACGGTATCCGTAAAGAAGAAAGAAAAGAGAGAAACACAATATGAAAGTCATTTAGACCGTGAAAATACAATGTGAACGACTAAAAAGAGACGAAAACTGAACAAAGTACGTAATGAAAGAAGAAGAACATAAGCGATATACGTTCTAAAAGTACAGAATGCCTTAGGATATGTGACATGAATGCATATATGGGTATGCATTATTGTATGCTGTTACTATGGCCTACTGTTACTTGCTGAGCAAAAGCTCATTACGTTTGTTCGTGTTGTAGGAAGCTTGGGTAAGGCACCGGTTCCCTGAAACTTGTTGTTGGGCATGCAGAGAGGATGCATCAGTGGAATGTGAGCAAGTGGGTAATGGGATCTACACGCAATTGGTAAACGCTGCAAAGTGTTTTAAGTAGACCATCTTTATACATATGGTTAGGTTATGTAATGTAAGTAAAGATCACAGGACTATGAGGTTATGCATAGCAACCTCTAGTCACAAGGTACGATTAATATAACAAAATGCTAGTAGAATGCTACAGCATTTCATGTATAGTTAAAAACAAAATGCTACGGCATTTTACGAATGAGAATAGAATTAGAAAGTAGTAGAGGTTAAGTAATGCTAAGTATGAACGTAGGATGATGATCAAAAGTTAGGGTCATCACACTATATGCGCATGATTGGAATACCATGAGATTGTCATAAAATGGAGAGATATTTATGAAACTTGTGCAGTGTTATGGATTTCTTGTTCTTAATTAATTTTGGCAGGTTTAGAATTATAAAAGTGATTTGAAATTTGTTTGTTCAAATATTTTTATTAGTGCTTGAGAAAGATTAATGAATAAAGTAGAGAAATTCGTTGTCAGCATAGGGAATAAATATTAATTAACTAAATAGGAATTTTCAGATGTGATTAATTTTGGTGAATAACCTCGATAATTGTAGGTTATTTATTTTATTTTTCTTTTTCTTATTTTATTATTTTCAGTTTAATTTCGGTCCTTTAAATAATATTTTGTGTTGTTAGTTTTGGTACTTAATATAAATTAACGCAATTCTCGTAGAAATGATATTTTACTCACATTTTATTACTTGTTACGATATCATCCACTTAAAATTTTTCACAAAATTTTACTTGATTAGGTGACTGATAAAAAGCAGTGATTAGTATGTTGTATCCTACAATTAAAAAGACATTCATGTTATTAATTTTGGTGATGAATTCAGAATACGACTTTACAAAACTAATTACGTACGTGTGTCAATATTGCAACACAACAGATTGGCCGGTAGAATCATCATCATTTCTTTTGGGGTTCTTACATCCTTTTCCTCTCCCCGTGACAACAACTCCTGATGCCACAGATGATTATGCGTGCATATTAGGCCTTGTCTTGTGTTATTGCAAAGATGCAAGAGAGTGGCAAGGATATTGGGTTAGGAACTAGATGGTGCTAAGTATCACACACTAAAAGAAAACAGATATTGTATGAAACTGATCATAAGTGGAGTCGACATTCTATTAGTAATGGTGCTTGACACTAGCGGTACTCTAAGCATTTTTCTGCAGTCTAGATATGAAAAAAAATAGGTAAACTCTACAACACTATTGTCTCTATTGTCAATCCTGATCTGAATCTAAGCAAAACTCCCAGTTCACTCCTTCCCGGTGATGCTTCTTAACTCCTCCACTGAGCTTTTCCTCATCTGATTCAGTATAACAAACGTAGATGCACTTGGCATATTTCCATACTCGCTCCAAGTACATGCTAAGTAGCCCTAAGCTTCTCCTTATTCAATCTGACTTTCACGTTGATCTCACTCGAATGGCGGTCTCTCGGGTCTCCAGGCGCCCAAAATAATGATTTTCGATCACTAAGGGTTCGTTTGGTGCAGATTCAAACTATGATGATTTTAATCATGATTCTAGAAGCAAAGTTGTGATTCATGATTTTAGGTTCAAATCACGATTTGAGCTAGTTTGAAACATTACATCACATTCTGAATCATGATTTGGAATCATTGAAACCAAACACTAATTCTCAATCATTGTAAACAAACACTAATTCGAACCGTAATCTAGATCACTAGAAGTTATATATAATTATATAATAAATCGATATATGATTATGTAAGATGATAGGGAAAAATAATAAAAAAATTGTAACTCACACTAATTATTAAGGGGAAATTTTGTGACCCAATTGTGTACCGTGCGTAATGTATAAAGAAATTCTGTCATTAAGGGGAAAATGCAATTGTACATGTAATTTGAAACTAATTGCCATATAAAATTAGTTCTATTTAAACCAAAAAACCCAAATGAATTAATGTAGTTTCTTAATGACATTATTAGTTCTTTTGAGGACAGTAAAACTTTTAAATTTCCTTTTAACAAAATTTGTTATTAAAATATAGATATTATGTAATTTACATATTCGAAACAGAATAGCGCACTGATGAAAAAAGCTAAATCGCTCTGTGAAAGTAAATATCATATTATCATTTCTTACCCTTGTTCTAGTAAGACATTCATCTTCTACCGTATGATCCGTAAATATATATGCGTGATTGAAAATCAAGTTTTAATTGACCAAATTTTCACATAAATTACATCTCATCCATAATAAAGAAACAAAATAAAAGTAAATCAAAGCAGACAAATAGCACCAACGTAGCTTCTTTTTTTTTTTTTTTTTTTTTTTTTTAGATAAATTATAATGTAAACTTTTTTTTTCCTACTAATTTTCATCTAGTAAAATATACTTACTAAAAAATAAAATTTATATAATGTGAACATTACAACGCTTTAATAGTAGTGTGCTTGAGTATTTTAACTCATTGGCAATAATTTTTGGAGGGAGAGACGGAGAAGGAAGAGAGAGGCTCAATTGCTTGTTTAGTTTAGGGAACAAAGAAGGAATAGCAGGGATGGAAGGACCCGTCCACATAAACTAATCTTTCTACAAATTTATCAAATTTCTTAAAATGTTATTCTACGCACCAAAGAATTATTAGTAAAATCGATAATTTGATAATTAAGCAAATGAATATCATTCATAATTCTTTTAACTCTCTCCTGTCTACCATCAACTTAAAGTACTGTTATGATTTTCTAAATCGTTCATATTTCTCATCTCTTCAACTCTCCATTATTTTTACTCTTCATCCCTCCAACTAAACATAGTAAAATATACACAACTTCTCATCAAGCAATTTTCTAACTTATAAATTGATGATCGAAAGAGCACGTAAATTTTCTTTTTTCTCTATTAAATATGGGTTTACATAGTAAGCTTTCTAGATATTATATAGTAAGCTTTCACAATTATAAAACTGAAATATCAAGAAAGACAAGACGAAGACACTTATTCTAAAAAAAAAAAAAAGAACAAATTATAAATTACCTTCTTTATTAGTTACTTGTAATTCAAATTAAAAAAACAATTTATTTGACATAATATAGAACAATATTATATATGATACTAGTGTCACACATTAATTAAAAGACGAGGTTTCGCAACACGAAACACAAGTGGAGTCTGCTTTTTACTCATTAAATTATGCTCGGTACTATTAGTACACGTAAGCATTATTCCACAATTTATGCAACAATGGGGACACTCTGCAGCACCACTGTCTCCACTGTGAGACCCGGCCCGAACCCAAGCAGAACTCCCCACTCCAATCCGTCACCGGTAGTGCTCTTTTTCTCCTCCAACGACCTCTTCCTCATCTGATTCAGGATAAAAAACACAGTTGCACTTGACATATTTCCATACTCGCTCCACACATTCCATGTGTCCTTAAGCTTCTCCTTCTTTAGCTCAGCTTTCTCTTCAATCGCCCTCAAAATGGCAGCCCCGCCGGGATGTGGCACCCAAAATAGTGAGTTCCAATCACTAATTCCAAATGGGGTAAATGCTTCTTCCAAACATGTGAGAATGTTTTTGCCAATTAGCTTCGGCACTTCCGGAGACAATACAATTGTGAGTCCGCAATCACGTAAATGTCCCCCTACTGTGTTTTCTGAGTTAGGAAGAATAACTTGTGAATTTGAAACAAGCCGAAACAATGGTCTTTCGGCGGAGCCCTCATCGGGTACGTTGGCACCGACGATTACAGCCGACCCACCATCAGCGAAGATTGCTTGGCCGACAAGTGAAGCACTGTCTTCCTCCGAGGGACCGCGGAAAGTGGGGATGGTGAGTTCAGAACAAACAACGAGAACACGTGCTCCAGGGTTGTTCTCGGCCAAGTCCTTTGCAATGCGAAGGACGGTGCCGCCGGCGAAGCAACCTTGGTGGTAGAGCATGACTCTCTTGACGGATGTTTTGAGGCCAAGCGACCTGATCAACTGATAATCGGCGCCAGGCATGTCCACTCCAGATGTGGAATTGACGATGATGTGGGTAATTTTTGATTTCGGTTGGCCCCACTCTTTGAGGGCCTCTATTGCTGCGCTTTCACCAAGCTTTGGCATCTCCACAATTTTTAGATCCATACGTTCATTAATTGATGGACCATCGTAGGTACAGATACTTGGGTTTGCTTTGAGGATATCTTCCGTCAACCTCATGTGCCGTTTCTTTATCAATGATTTCTCACCTGCAAGCAATGATAGGTGTCAATAAAATAACGTATGAAAACATAATCAGTAAGGAAAAATTCATGGCAAAAACACACATTACTGACTTAAAGAAAATTAATTAGAAATTAGTGTGCAAGGAAGGTAGAATTAAATCATTTATCTTCTGTATATCATTACTGAACTATATACAGTAATGTCGAAAAGGTTAATAATCAAGTACTAGAAGTTAGAAACTACATATGTTTAAAAAACATATTCCGAATAAATCCATATACGGCGTGCTACGATGTGAGGGAAAAATGAAAATAAAAAAAAAGAGATTATAACTCATCACACTAAAGAGAAGTTTTACGACCCACCAACTTTAGCAACTGTAATTATTAGATTTAAATCGAATGGTGCCTATGAACCACATATTGTGAGCGTGTAAAAAGATTCTATCACACCCCATGTTATATGGCCTCATGGTTTCTAGAGCAACATCAAACTACTTAGGTTATTCCTTAAATTTAAAAATGAATAGATAGACTTGAAATATTTATGATAAAGATTTGGTTTCTTATGGATTTGCTTACAAATACGCTTGAACTTCTCTTTCAATTCCGTCATGTGCTCAGAATTAGTGACTCTGAAGTAATAATCAGCATATTCAGCTTGATTGAAGTAGTTGCTAGGATTGGATGTGCCAATTGCTAGAATTGAGGCTACAGCAGGGCCACCTCGTGGGATCACTGTCTGGCTTCCCTCTACGAACCCGTTAATCGGCGCCATTGCTTGCTGCTTTAAGGGAACACTGAGTTTAAATGTTGAGAAGAGAAGAATATATGAGGATATGATGGATTTGCACTTGTTTCTCTTGGCTTTTATAGTCGCAAGGCTACTGTTATAAACCTTGCTACAGATGTGAAATGATGAAATAATTAATCGAATTATTATGGTTTTTATTAATTTGTCGATCACGTCTAGTAAATAATATTATTTCCCATTCAACGGTTTAGTACGGCTATAAGTCAAATGAGTCCATATCGCGACGGAGGATTCTTATTTTAAGGAAATACTATTATTTTGGTTGTGTTGAAGGGAAATAATAAAAATAATGAGAAAATCTCAATGTGTTTTAATTTATTTCTGCAGCCACCAACATATTGCTTTCCACATGGTGTTTGATTCCAAGTCGAAGTCAAGTTGTTGAGTAGGAAAAAAATGAATATTAATTCAACTATACATTGATTCCACCGCTTCTTCCTATAACTTGGAATTGTTTATGTTATAAATAATAATTTGGTGTACAAATATTTGAATTATTTATTTATGGAATTATTTATGTTGTTGACTCGGAAAGTCTCTCCAACTTGTCCATATATACATATATATATATATATATATATAATTTATATATACACAGAGGCAAGTGGGGTAATGAAATTTTTTATTGTGTCATCAATGACGGATCTGCCGCCAAGTAAGGCTTTTCAAGGTATTTGGAAAACGAAGTCGTTTTCTGGACGTAAAGGTGTGGACTGTGGAGGGATCAGGACGTAATTGAATGTGGGAACCTTTTTTGAACAGATTTTCTACTAGCAGACGAACAATATGATTTATATCCCCAACAACCACAATAAGGGAAAACCGAGGTGGCTCAGTCAATAACATACGAAGACATAAGCAAAAACATTTTTGCACTCCATTTTGTTTCTTTTTAGGTTCTTCCCTACTTCTCTTACTTGTAAACATTTTTTTTTTCTTTGTGTAAATATCTGTTCTTACGTAGGAGAATAATGTCATGGGCTTACCACTTTTAACATTGAGTTAAAAATCTTCTTCGGCCCTACCGGTTTCCACACCCACACCCTTCACCCACCCTTCAAAGTTAATATGTTGAAAGCGTGAAGGGAATTAATTAGGACACAATAATTGAAGTAATGACATATTGATAGGGGACTTTCCAATAGATGTTTTTAGTAAACGATATTAATATTATGCTAACCACTACATTAAGATTCAAAAGACAAGACTGCAAGGTTTTTTTTTTCTTTTTTTTTTTTTCCTCCTAGTCATTCCAAACTCACATGCTACATCAGTTGATACACAAAAGTTAAAATTGATTTGGTATCCTTAGCATGATTCATGAAAAATCACACTAAGGAGAAAGAGTGTGCGTGATGATGGTATGGAATATATGTGTAATGATGGATTATGATAACGAAAAAGAGATTGAAGTGTTAATTTCATTCTTCTTCACTTTCCACTTTTATATATATGTGAGGTGTGAGAGAATAGATAAATCAAGTGGAGAAATCTTGACCATTATATTTAAAGGGTAAAAAGAACTGATTAATATGACCATTGGATCAAAAGTTCAAGTAGAAAATTCAAAAAACTTCATTCTTCCTTCTATAATAGATTATAGATTATACATATCGTGTTTAAAGTTTTTTTTTTTCCTCTTTTTTATCATTTTATCGTCATTTCTTATTAATGTTCTTTTTACAATGTTGGCAATTTGCCATGTTATGGTAGTTGTTGGTTTTAATTTACTATGTCTTTCTCATCCTAGACGTCGTTTTTTTAGGTATTTTTCAATTTTGTTTTCGTTCGTTGTTCAAGTACATCGTCCTTTTTCGGTTGCTGGCAACTTTTATTACTGATCTCGTTTTTGAGTGTTATTATAGGTTGTTTACTTCTGATCCCCATTTTGAATGTTATTGTCGTTTTTTCTTTCTTCATTGCACTCCATGAAGTATTATAGTCGTTTCCTTGAAAAACTATCGAGAAATTCCCATCATCGCCTATTCACTTTAATTGCCACCGATCCCGTTATATATATATATATATATATATATATATATATATATATGTGTGTGTGTGTGTGGTGTGGTTTTAGTGGTTACTTAAATACTATTAACGAGTATTGTTATTTTAGTCGTAAGATATTATCCGATAGTAATCTCCGTAACCATTAAAAATTCATCATGTATATATGAGTTTTTAATGGTTATCATTAATATAATGACATGGTAGAATCTAATTTTTTTAATTGTCATAATTTTTTTAGTGAATTTCTAATTTATTACGACCATCGTATCAATATGTTTAAAATTAACGATACCCATAATCGATGAAGAAATAATAGAGAACCATATATATATATATATATATATATATATATTAATGAGGTCTCGTGACAATTTCACTTCGGCAATCGCTGGTCTTCTCCCAACATCTTTATTCAATCAATAAAATTTCTAGGTGGAGGTCCTACTATGTGATGCTCTGATTTCAACGCCATCAATGGTTAATATTGAGTTTCATGATACTGAATATTCCAAAAAAGAGAATCATGAGCATTAGATGGAAAACTCAAGGCGGTTAACATGTATGAGCACAAAGAATGACAGTCTGAGGTATTTTCAACATAGATTTTTCGAGCTCTTCGTAAAAATGACTTTAAAGCTCTCTCTCTCTCTTCTTCTCTGCAAGTTGCATTTTGCAGTACAGACTCGTGAAGTATATACTGTCTAATGATTCTCAAAAGTGTTTCTTTTGCAGTTAACACTTTGTTATGTCGATGTGTGAATGCAAGCATCTACTTACCTGCATCATGTTGAAATCAACACTGGTGAGTAGAAGTGTTATACAACCAGCACCAGATGAGTACTAAAGTTATTTTATACTTTGAATGCAGCAAAACTTGGAGGCCAACCTCAACTATAAAGAGAGCAACCTGGCTCATGGTGTTGTACGGAAATTGGAGCGAAATAAGTATTGTGTTATGTGTAATAGTGATTTATGTTTCATTTGTTTCACTCGTTTGAGTTAAGATCTTGAGTTAAAAAGTAAATTCATGTGAGAGAAAATATTGTAATAGAAAAAAAATTGTATTTTAATTTTTATAAGAAAAAACACTATAGTAAAAATTTGAGTTATGATTTAAAATAATGAAACAAACGAGACCTTAATATTTAGTTTGTGGGATAACTAGATCTCCTTTTTATGTTTTCTATTTCAGAGAGGATTTAGTATTATGTAGTGATCTTGGTGTATTAATTAATGATATAATATAGAAGTTTTTTTTTTTTTTTTTTTTGTTTTTTATTTTTTCGTGTTGGGTTCTACATTTCAGCTATGGAATGGCCTAATATATATGAAGGAAATCCTAAATTGCTCACATATATATGGGCTTTAAATTGTTCACATGATGAATAAGAATTTGACAAGTCTAACATAATTATAGCTTGATCATAATGATGCATACCATTGTTTAATCTATAAGGAAATGGTGGAGAGACATGATTTCAATTTTTTTTTTATTTACTTGTTGTTGGGATGCGACACTTTTGCTGCTATATTCTTGAAATTCATAGTTCATAGCACTTCTCTTAAGTACATCATTCTCTTTGATAAGCTCATCGACTCGCTCCCCGTAAATACTCTTTCATTTTAACCACCGAACCCATTTGTTGAACATAGTTTCATAAGCTTTTTGGATTGTCTCCTCAATCAGTTTTTCACCATCATTGGAACCGTCAAAATCTAAAAAATCTCTGTCTTCCTATGATTTTTCAGGATATGTTGTAGATTGCGTGGTAACATAGTTTGAGACACAGTCTGCAGCACTGCTGTTCAGAACATTTTGATAGGGCATTGAATGCAACATAGTTGTTTACATAATCATCATCTTCTTGGCCGCCTTTGAAATCCTCATCACTCCATGTGACATTGATTGATTTCTTCTTCTTCTTCTTCTTCTCCTTCTTCTTAAGAGTGTTAACACACTCGGACTGAATGTAGCCGTAACCGTTGCATTGTCAACAATGGATACCTCTAATTTTTTTTCTTCGCTTATGAGTTTCTTGCTACAGCTTTGTTCTTCTAGAAGTTGTTAGAGTTGCCGAAGTTTAGTGTTATTCCATTCATATTCATATTGTTCATAACCTTGTTGAAATTCTTTGACAATTGTGCAATAACCTTGTTGATATTCTTCGACAATCGTGCAATGGACTCGGTTAAGTCTTCTTCGTCATCGGAATCTACTTCTTCAACTTCGGCTTGGAAAGCAATTCCATTCCCCTTTTCCCTTTCTCCTTCTTGTTTTGATCTAGGACCATTTCATACATCTGCAGGGGGAGCCTATCAAGTCGTCAAGCCTCATAGAGTCAACATCCTTTGCCTCTTCAATGGCGGTGATTTTGTAGGCAAACCTCGAGGACAACGATCTCAATGCCTTCTTGAGTAGTTTTGCCTCAGGAATTCTTCACCAAGAGCAAGCGATTCATTAGCTATGTCATAGAGTTGAGAATTGAAATCTTTAATCGTTTCGGTTTCAAGCATTCTCGAGATTTTTAAACTTGGTAGCAAAATCTACAACTTGGACAATCGACATTGCGGTGCCCTCATGAGCGGTCTCCAAAATATTCCATGCCCCTTTGCGAGTCACATGTATATATTAACTTGAACTGGTTGGTGCCGACTCCATTGAATATCGCATGGAGGGTACGAGTTGTTGTTAGCCAACTTGTCTTCAACAGTTGACCACGAGGATTCAGGCTTGATTAACTCCTTTCCCTTCATCATCCTTAGTTACAGGATGGGTCCAACCATTTAGAACAGCACGTCAGGCCTTCTCATCTAAGGCCTTGATGAAAGCCTTCATTAGGACCTTCCAATATGAATAGTTCGACCCATCAAGTAGAGGGGGACGTACAACTGAACATCCTTCCTTCAAAAAACCCATTTCATATGTAACAGATCAATCTCTCAAGATCTCACTAAGCAAATGATCACTCAACTGGTCTGTGATAGTCTAATTGTACGTTTGGTGTTCCAGATAGTGTTGTAACACACTCTGCGACATGACTTAATTAAATAAATCCAGATTAATTATGTTCAGGTTCTTGGAGCTGAATAAAGTGCAGAAATAAAAAGAACATGCAATATGGTATCGTAGTTTAGTGTGAACACCTACATTTATGGGGTCACACCCAGACATTAAATAATTCACTATGTTCTAGAAATTACAAACACTGACAGACTTATTCACTCAAGATTCCCTCTTAAACAATGACGCTGTTATGACAAATCTCCATAGTGATGTTGTTTAGTGTGCGCCGTACATTTTCTATTTACCCGACGAACTCCCTTCGACTGGCATAGTTTCCTCCTAAAAGTAACAAACCTTTCTCCCGAAAGGCGTAATGATTAACACTCAAATGCTCTCTAAAGTATTGATGTCTCTCTGAATATTTCTCTGTAAAAAATATCGAACTCACAGACTTCTCCTCATAATACCTTTTCTATTAAATTCGTATCAAGTGAGCTAAACGTAAGTCCTTAAAATAAGGCTTCTAAAGCTACTGGAGAATCTCTCCCCTAAAGATTTTTTTTTTCTCTATGATTCTCTCTTAGATTATTTTCACAAAATCTTCTCTTTTAAATATCTGCGCAATTTCACCAGTAAAATCTTCCGATTCTTTCAAGAGAATATTACACATAATCTCATTTCAAGATTGTCAATAAATTACCAACTAATAAAAATACGTAACATTCCCGAGTGTATTGCAACCTCAGATCACTCAAAATGTTATAAATTTGGTAATTTTCTAGTGTAACATCATTGCCTGAAGCAACATGCAATAATCTCAGCTTGTTTTTCTGATGATCATGGCTTGTGTCCCGTCTTATTTCAAATATGCTTATGAGAAAGCGGCGCGGATTAGTCTACGATTCTGGAATCCGTGCATTCTTGGATTTCAGCTTGTATTTCTGATGATCATGGCTTAGTTTTTATTAGTTATGTTGCTTAACACTAATGATATCCCAAGCTCTTTCCGCAATCTATGTAACGATATAATAGGGACCTTCTGTAACACCACTATCTCTATCGTCAATTCAAGCCCGAACCCAAGAAACAAATAACACCAAAGCTTCTTCTAAAAAAAGATAAATTAAAATGTAATTTTTTTTTACTAACTTTTGTGTAGTAAAATAGTCATATTAAAAGAATAATATTTAAATAATGGGAAGATTACAACGTTTGATAGTGTGCTTAAGTATTTAACTGCTTTGATGCAACAATTATTACAGGGAGAGGCGGAGGAGGAGAGAGAGATGCCTAATTTCTTGTCTGGTTTAGGAAAGAGCGGAGGAAGAGTGGAGATGGATGGACCCGTCAATATGAATTAATCTATTTACAAATTCATCAAATTTATTAAATGTTATTCTACCCACCAAAAATTGTTTTAGTAAAATTGATAATTTGGTAACTAAACAAATAAACATCATTAATTCTTTCAACTCTCTCCCCCTTCGACTTAACTAAAACAACTTAAAAGTATTGTTACGACTTTCTTCATCATTCACATTTCTCATCCCTTCAACTCTTCATTATTCAAACTAAAAAGAGCAGAATATACGCAACTTCTCATCAAATAATTATCCAACTTTATAAATTGATGACTGAAACTTAGAGAGTGGTGAAATTTTCATTTTCTCTTTTACAATTATAAAACTGAAATATTAAGAAACACAAGATGAATACATTATAGTAAAAAAAATAACAAATTACAAAACTGTCCTTTTTATCTTGATCACTTATACTCTGATTAAAAAAATAATAGTTTGTGCGACACAATCTATAACAATGTAATGACATATTAGTGTCACACATTAATTAAAGACTGAGGTCCCGCAACATGGAACACACAAATAGAATCAACATTTTATTAATTTTGTTGCTGGGTATTGTTGATACCACTAAGCATTATTCCACAATCTAGGCAACAATAGGGACACTCTGCAACACCACTGTCTCCACTGTTAGTCCTGGCCCGAACCCAAGCAGAACTCCCCACTCCAATCCGTCACCAGTGGTGCTCTTTTTCTCCAACAACGACCTCTTCCTCATCTGATTCAGGATAAAAAACACAGTTGCACTTGACATATTTCCATACTCGCTCCACACATTCCATGTGTCCTTAAGCTTCTCCTTCTCTAGTCCAGCTTTCTCTTCTATCTCTTTTATAATGGCAGCACCGCCAGGATGTGGCACCCAAAACAATGAGTTCCAATCAGTAATTCCAAATGGGCCCAATGCTTCTTCCAAACATGTTTGAATGTTTTTGCCAATTATCTTTGGCACTTGCGGAGATAAGACAATTGTGAGTCCGCAATCACGTAAATGTCCCCCTACTGTGTTTTCGGAGTTAGGAAGAATAACTTCGGACGTAGAAACAAGCCGAAATAATGGTCTTTCCACCGACCCTTCATCCGGCACATTGGCACCAACGATCACAGCCGACGCACCATCAGCGAAGATTGCTTGGCCCACTAAAGAAGCACTATCATCCTCCGAGGGACCGCGGAAAGTTGGAATGGTGAGTTCGGAGCAAACAACGAGAACACGTGAGCCGGGATTGTTTTCGGCCAAGTCCTTCGCAATACGAAGGACAGTGCCGCCGGCGAAACAACCTTGGTGGTAGAGCATGACTCTCTTGACGGATCTTTCGAGGCCAAGAGACTTGATCAGCTGATAATCAGCGCCGGGCATGTCTACTCCTGAAGTGGAATTGACGATGAGGTGAGTAATTTTGGATTTCGGTTGGCCCCACTCTTTGATGGCTGCTATTGCTGCGCTTTCACCAAGCTTTGGCATCTCGACAAGTTTCAGATCCATGCGTGCGTTAATTGATGGTGCATCATAGCTGCACATACTCGGGTTTTCTTTGAGGATATCTTCTGTCAACCTCATGTGCCGCTTCTTTATCAACGATTTCTCACCTGCATGCAATGATATGTGTGTCACTAAATCTAAAATTTTCAATGAAAAATGAACTGTAAGGAAAAGTTCGTGGAAGAAAATGGCACACAATATTTAGTTAAAGAGTGTAAATTGATTAGAAATTAGTGCGCAAGGAGATAGAATTATAACATTTATCTCCTGTAAGTGTTATCCCATAAATTTTAACAACAAAAAATAATTATCGGTTGAAATACATTATGATAAAAGATTGGTTTCTCATTAATTTGCTTACAAATGCGCTTGAACTTCTCTTTCAATTCGGTCTTGTCTTCTGAATTTGTGACTCTGAAATAGTAATCAGGGTAGTCAGCTTGATTGAAAAAGTTGTCGGGATTAGCTGTGCCAATTGCTAAAATTGAGGCTACACCAGGTCCACCTCGTCGGATCACTGGCTGGCTTCCCTCCACGGACACGTTATTCGGCGCCATACTTCGCTGCTTAAAGGGAACACTGAGTTTAACAGGTTGAGAAGAGAAGGAATAGATGTAGGATATGAAGCATTTGCACTTGTTTCTCTTGGCTTTTATAGACGTAAGGGTACCGTTATAATCTTTTCTGTAGTTCTGAAATGACGTAATAATTAATCCAATTAATATGGTTTTTAATAAATATTGGTCGATCACGTGTACTAAATATGTTAATTGTGAGTGAGAGGAAGTTTCACTTTTTGTCTTTTCTCAAATAATTTGATGAAAACCCGCATTTGGATAGAGTACCGAAAAAAAATCTGTGTTTTAATTCATTTCCACAGCCAACTACTTGCTACCCTTTCGGTAGTCAAAGTCAGGTTGTTGCGTACGAAAGAATAAAATATTTCAATGACGCGTTGGTTTCACCTTCTTCCTATAATTTATTTGTAGAAATAAATAAATTAGGTGCCCAAATATTTGGATTATTTATTTGTCGAATTCTTTAGGTAGTTGACTAGGAATGATATAAATAGGAATCAAGGTCTGTTGTATGTCGATGGTAGTCTTGCTTAAGTATTTGTAATATTTAATTTTCATTTGTGGAGTGAGACTTTTAAATTTAAATGTCATAATAAAGAATTAATATAAATCGATACGCAATAAATACTATTCCCATAGACGTACAAATTATATTATTGTAGGGTAAAGTGAGGAATTTTATATCTACAGGTAATGAAATTTTATTTAATTATATTTTCTATTAAAGAAATAACTCTCCTCTAAGAATTACGTCTGCATACAGCGACGTCTGCATATTGCATTTAATGAACAAATACAAACAAGTGTGGGCAATGAAATTTTTTATTGTCATTAATGACGGCTCTGCCGCCAAGTAAGGCATTCCAAGGCATTTGGACAACTTGGTCGTTTTGTTGACGGATAAAGTGTGGACGGATATGGACGTAATTAAAGTGATAATGGATGATAGGAACTTTTTTGAATTATTTTCTAGCTGCGGACAGTATTAATTCAATTATATCCCCAACAACTACATAATAAGGAAAAATCAAGACGGCTCGCTCAGTCAACAACATACAACACATTTACAAAACATTTTTGGCATTCCTTTTTGTTTCTTCTTTGAACTCTTCCCTACTTCTCCAATATTTGAAAACGTTTTTTTTTCTATGTAAATATTTGTTCTTACGTAAAATAATTATGTTATATGCTTAGCACTTTCACATTGACCTACAACATCGTCTCTGGCCCTTCCGATTTCTACACCCATGTGGCACTCACCAATCCTTCAAAGTTAATATGTTGAGAGCGTGATGGGAATTAGGACACAATAATTGAAGTAAAATTTATTTTAACATTGATAAGGTAGAACATGTACAGCTCTAAATAATAATAATAATAATAATAATAATAATAATAAAGCATATCTAGCCAAATAGATTCAAGGTGATACGATAAAGTATGTATATTTTATTGGTAAAACACAATAGCTGAAAATGAAAAAATATAAAATAAAAAATCTCCACAGTAATGCTATTTAGCATGCACCATACGTCTTCTATTGACCAGGCAAAATCCCTTGACAAAGAGAGCTTCATCCCGAAAGAAGTCTCTCTCTCAAAAGACGTAATGATTAACACTCAAAGACACTCAAAAGCACGTACATCTCTTTTGAATATTTGTCGGTAAAAACTCTCAAACTCAAAGTCGTTTTCTTAGAATGTTTTCTTTATTAAATCTATGCTAAGTGAGCTAAATCACGAGTCCTTAAAATAAGGCCTCTAAAACTACTCGAGAATCTCTCCCTCAAAAGTCTTTTTTTTTTCTCCTCAATTCTCTCTTAGATTATTTCCACAAAATTTTCTTCTTAAAATATCTAGGCAATCTTACCAATAAAATCTCTCAATTCTCCCAAAAAAAAAATATCACATATAATCTCCTTTTAAAGTAGCTCCACACGAAAAATCTCAAAGAAAATCTTCTATAATTTTTTTTCTCAAAACAAAATCTCCACGAGTTTAGCTGCTTCATTATCTCACTTGAACTTGAACTTGTTGGCATCGATTCCATTGAAAATATCTTTGAGAGCACGAGAGTTGTAGTTAGATAACTTTCTTCATCAGTTGAACACGACGCTTCGGGCTTTAGAGACTCATTCCTTTAGCATCCTTAGTTACAGGGATGAGTCTAGCCATTTAGAACAACACACCGTGCCTTCTCATCTAAGACCTTGATGTAAGCCTTCATTCGGCCTTCCAATATGAATAGTTTGAACCATCGAGCGAAAGAGACGTTACAACGGAACCTCATTCCTTCAAAAAACCATTTCAAATGTAACATGATCTCACCGAGCAAACGATCATTGAACCACTCGATACCATGTGTTAGACGATTGTATGTTTGGTGTTCCAGATGGTGTTTTAACATAGTTTAGGCACGCGTCTTAACCGATTAAGATCTAGATTAATTGTGTTTTGTTTTTTGAAGCGATAATAAAGTACCAAAATAAAAGGAGCACTAATGTGATATCACGATTCGGTGCACACACATACATCTCTGTAGGTAGGGCTGTAAGATTTCAGCCCAAAACTCGACTACCCCACGCTACCCGAAAACATAATATTTTTTTTTTCGGATTCAAAGAGGCCCAACCTGACTGTATGGGTTTGGGCATGGGGCGGGCATCCTGTGACTCGTCATTCCCCAATGCCTTGTAAAGATACATGGCGTAAAAAAAATACCTACTCGGTAATCACTTTCACTTCTCTTTCACTTCTCTATTCAGTCTCGCCTCTCGGCTCCCCTGACTGCCCTCAATGCCTCCTCAGTTCTTACTTCTTAGTCTCCCTCAATCTCTGACTCTCCGTTGCTCTTCCTTTTCGTACAATCGTTGTCCACCGCTTTGTCCCTCATCGTTTCTTCTTCTTGAACATCGCTTGAAGTAAATGGGTTTGGTTGATAGATTTTGCCCATGCGGGGTACTTCAATCCTGAATACTTTGGTCGCGGGGTGGTGGGCTACTACAACAAATAATATCTAACGAGGAAAACCCGGAAAGCCCAAATGAAGCTTCGGTTGCGCAATGGATTTGATGAGGTTTCTTTGATACTTTTGGATATTCGGTTTGATGGGATTTACTGTGAAACTTCTAGAGATTTTGAAGCCCTCTCATTCAAATTGATTGCATCATTGTTTTTTTTTTTTTTTTTTTGTTTAATCTTTTTTTTTTTGGTATGAAAATATTAATTCTCATGTTGGTTAGTGAAAATTTATGATTCTGATTGTAAGATTATTTTAGCTTACAACTGAAATCTTATAGGCCTACTAAGATTTGCTTGCATCACATAGGGGACACATGCCCAAACACGTCCATGCCCAAACTAACCAACCTGAAAAACTAAGCCTACTCGAGGTAGCCCGAAGGGTTCTGTTTTATAGGCCCAAGAGGGGTGTTGCGGCCAAAATTTTCCTCACCCCGACCTTTGCGGCTCGGCCCAAATTTCAGGCACAACCAGGCGTATCCGGGCAAGTTACACCCATATCTGCGGGCCACGCCTAGACAATCAACAATCTCTGTGTTCCTATTTTTACGAGACACTAACAGACGTATTCACATAGGATTTCCTTTGAGACAATGACGCGTTGTTGCGAAACTCCATAGTTATGTTGTTTAACATGCACCATACGTCTATTACTCACCCGGAGAACTCCTTTCGAATGACAAAGCTTCCTCTAAACACAAAACGCTTAATGGTTAACATTCAACGGCTCTCAAAAAGCACGACAACTCTCTGAATGTTTCTCTTTGAAAACTCTCACACTCCACAGACTTTTTCTCGGAATATATGAGCTAAATGCAAGTCCTCAAAATAAGGATTCTAAAGCTAATCGACAATCTCTCCCCAAAAGATCTTTTGTCTTCTCCATGATTCTCTCTTACATAATTCCACAAAATCTTCTCCTCAGAATCTCACCTGTAAAATCTCTGCGATTCTCTCAAAAGAATATCACACATAATCTCCTTTCAACGTAACTCCATAAGAAAATCTCTCCAAAAAATCTTCCACGATTATTTCCTCAATAAAATCTGCATGATTTTATCGGCTTCATCATCTCACTTAGACTTCCTCTAAACACACGGAGCAGATAAGCCTCATTTTAATCCAAAACAACAAATCCCATTTGAACTTTTAAACCAAACCAATGCTTTAGTCTTCCTACACCACACGTCCACGATTGTGGTATTTTAACATTCAAATAATAAAAAAACTTATCTCACGTAAATAACTAACCACGTGCAATCAAATCATCTCCAATAAATTCAAATATGCAATTCTTCAACTTGACTTTAAATGTTCTCCACATCACATTCGGATTACTTCACAAAAACAATCAAATCAAAGTTAATCTTCTCACTTTCAAGCTCTATCTTATTTTAAATTTGAAATTAAATCCATATCACTCAAGCTATATATAAGCCATCTTCCGTTCAAATTCGAATAACCATTTATAATCCTTATCTCCACAGATCACAACTCAACAGAATTTGTAACTTCAACTTCAAATCAGATTATGAATCATCTTCTGCAATCTGAAATCTTCTTGAACACGTTTTTTTGAATTTTGACAAGATTGACGATAAATTTCCAACTAATAAAAAAGCATAACATTCCCAAGTGTATTGCAACCTCAGATCACTCAAACTGCTAGAAGTTTGGTGATTTTCTAGTGTAACATCATTGCCTGAAGGAACATGCAGTATTCTCAGCTTGTTATATTGATATCATGGCTTGTTCCGTCTTATAATTTCAAATATGAGAAAGAGAAAGCGGAGCGGATTAGGGTCCGTTTAGTTTGCTGATTTAGGTTTTTAATTCGAGTTAAAATATGACTTTATGTGAGAGCTTTTAACTATAACAAAAAAAAAATAGATGTGACTGTTTCTGAGAGCTTTTTAGTGTAGCAAAACTCGATATGTTGTATGTATCCTTTAAAAAGGCAATGTTATTATTAGCTTTAGCTAATTTGTGCATGTAGATTACGACCTTAGAGAACTAATTATGTACGAGTGTTAATATGGAAACGCATCAAAATTAGTTTCTTCTCCTCTAACAGAATTATTTTGCCGGAAGCAACAAACAATCTCAAGTCCTGAAAGCACTAATTATTATGGGCCTTTTCCTGTCTTATTGCAAAGATGCAAGAGAGAGAGTGGCAAAGATATCGGCAAGAGAGCTCTCTTTTACCAACTTTTGTGTAGTAAAATAGTCATATTAAAAGAATAAAATTTTAATAATGGAAACATTACAATGTTTGATAGTGTGCTAAAGTATTTAACTGATTTAATGCAACAGTTATTAGAGGGAGAGGCGGAGAAGGGGTGAGAGATGCCCAATTTCTTGTCTGGTTTAGGAAAGAGCGGAGGAAGAGTGGAGATGGATGGACACGTTAATATGAACTAATCTTTCCACAAATTCATCAAATTTATTAAATATTTTTCGACCCACCAAAAACTCTTTTAGTAAAATTAATAATTTAGTAACTAAATAAATAAATAATTATCAAACTTTATAAATTGATGACTGAAACTTAGAGAATAGTGAGATTTTCATTCTCTCTTTTATACTTACAAAACAGAAATTTTAAGAAACACAAGATGAATACATTATACTAAACAAATTACAAAACCGTTCTTTTTATCTTGATCACTTATTATGTGATTAAAAAAAAAAAATACTTTGTGCGACACAATCTAGAACAATGTAATGACATATTAGTGTCACATATTAATTAAGGATTGGGGTCCCGCTACATGAAACACACAAGTAGAATCCACATTTTATTAGATGCTGACTATTGTTGATACCACTAAGCATTATTCCACGATCTATGCAACAATAGGGACACTCTGCAACACCACTGTCTCCACTGTTAGTCCTGGCCCGAACCCAAGCAGAACTCCCCACTCCAATCCGTCACCAGTGGTGCTCTTTTTCTCCTCCAACGACCTCTTCCTCATCTGATTCAGGATAAAAAACACAGTTGCACTTGACATATTTCCATACTCGCTCCACACATTCCATGTGTCCTTAAGCTTCTCCTTCTCTAGCCCAGCTTTCTCTTCTATCTCTTTTATAATGGCAGCACCGCCAGGATGTGGCGCCCAAAACAATGAGTTCCAATCAGTAATTCCAAATGGGCCCAATGCTTCTTCCAAACATGTTTGAATGTTTTTGCCAATTATCTTTGGCACTTGCGGAGATAAGACAATTGTGAGTCCGCAATCACGTAAATGACCCCCTACTGTGTTTTCTGAGTTTGGAAGAATAACTTCCGACGTAGAAACAAGCCGAAATAATGGTCTTTCCACCGACCCTTCATCCGGCACATTGGCACCAACGATCACAGCCGACGCACCATCAGCGAAGATTGCTTGGCCCACTAAAGAAGCACTATCATCCTCCGAGGGACCGCGGAAAGTTGGAATGGTGAGTTCGGAGCAAACAACGAGAACACGTGATCCGGGATTGTTTTCGGCCAGGTCCTTCGCAATACGAAGGACAGTGCCGCCGGCGAAACAACCTTGGTGGTAGAGCATGACTCTCTTGACGGATCTTTCGAGGCCAAGAGACTTGATCAGCTGATAATCAGCGCGCGGGCATGTCTACTCCTGAAGTTGAATTGACAATGAGGTGAGTAATTTTGGATTTCGGTTGGCCCCACTCTTTGATGGCTGCTATTGCTGCGCTTTCACCAAGCTTTGGCATCTCGACAAGTTTCAGATCCATACGTGCGTTAAGTGATGGAGCATCATAGGTACACATACTCGGGTTTTCTTTGAGGATATCTTCTGTCAACCTCATGTGCCTCTTCTTTATCAATGATTTCTCACCTGCATGCAACGATATGTGTGTCACTAAATCTAAAATTTTCTATGAAAAATGAACTTTAAGGAAAAGTTCGTGGAAGAAAATGGTACGCAATATTTAGTTAAAGAGAGTAAATTGATTAGAAATTATTTAGTTAAAGAGAGTGCGTAAGGAGATAGAATTATAACATTTATCTCCTGTAAGTGTTTTAATTCTATCTCCTGATGCCAGATGATGACAGGAAAAAATAATAACAAAAAGATATATTATAACTCACACTAGAAGGAAATTTATCGACCCAACATTATCTGCTGCAACTATATGATTTCAACGAAACAGTGCTTACGAACCATATTGTAAGATCAAACTACTTATAGATTATATCACAAATTTCAACAACAAAAAATAATGATAGTTTGAAATATATTATGATAAAAGGTTGGTTTCTCATTGATTTGCTTACAAATGCGCTTGAATTTCTCTTTCAATTCTGTCTTGTCCTCTGAATTTGTAACTCTGAAGTAGTAATCAGGATAGTCAGCTTGATTGAAGAAGTTATCGGGATTAGCTGTGCCAATTGCTAAAATTGAGGCTACAGCAGGTCCGCCTCGTCGGATCACTGGCTGGCTTCCCTCAACGGACACGTTATTCGGCGCCATAGTTCGCTGCTTAAAGGGAACACTGAGTTTAAAATGTTGAGAAGAGAAGGAATAGATGTAGGATCTGTAGGATTTGCACTTGTTTCTCTTGGCTTTTTATAGACGCAAGGGTACTGTTATAATCCTTGCTATAGTTCTGAAATGATGTAATAATTGATCCAATTAATACGGTTTTCAATAAATATTAGCCGATCACGTGTACTAAATATGTTAATTGTAAGTGAGAGGAAGTTTCGCTTTTTGTCTTTGCTGAAACTATTAGATGAAAACCCGCATTTGGATAGTGTAACGAAAGCAAATCTGTCTTTTAATTCATTTGCACAGCCAACAACTTGCTTGCCTTTTGGTAGTCAAAGTCAGGTTGTTGCGTACGAAAGAATAAAATATTTCAATTACGCGTTGGTTCCACGTTCTTCCTATAATTTATTTGTGGAAATAAATAAATTTGGTGCCCAAATATTTGGATTATTTATTTGTCGAATTCTTTAGGCTGTTGACTAGGAATGATGTAAATAGGAATCTAAGATCTGTTGTATTTCGATGGTAGTCTTGTTTAAGTGTTTATAATATTTTATTTCTATTTATGGAGTGAGATTTTTAAATTTAAATGACATGATAACTAATTAGTGTAAATCAAGATAAGAAAATAGAACATCACATCTTGACGCAATAAATAGTATCACTATAGAAGCAATATATATTGTTGTAGGGTAAAACGACGAACTCTAAATTAGACCCTGATTGGCGCCCTCAGGCCATAAAAAAATGCATTAAATGAACAAGAACAATTCAGCACTAAGAGCCACTTCAGCATATAACCTTCTTGAAGGTCAACTGTGAAAAGGAATCATCTGATATGGATAAGAGGTCGCCGTTGTGAGAAGGGGACATGAAGTTGGCCTCACTCACAAGTGATAACGAAGAGGTTAAAGGAAGCGTCTAAAGGGTCGAAGCTATGAAATATAAAAATTGGAAGGATTCTCTCCGTGATTCACAATTTGTAATCTAAAAATTTGAAATTTAAATAAGAAAATTACACTGATTGATTGTGATCTCCATCTTTTAAGAAACTATTCCAAAAGATAAGGGATATCTCCCCGAATTTAAATAGACAAACAGACAGGGGCGGTGACCTAAGGTATAAATAAGGATTATAGGTCAAAAAATCTCTAAGTCTCATTCTGAATATTAGTGCGTATATTCTCTTTCAAAGTAGTGAATTTTCTCTCCTTCTCATAGTGGACGTAACTTTCAAATCGTGGGGAACTGCAATAAATTTTTTGTGATCTTGTTTTAATTATTTTTTAATTATACTTTAAATCATTAAAGTCACTCTAACCGTTTAAAAATTTATTATTATTCTGTTGGTAAATTTTCACCCTCAATATATATATTAATAGAGAATACAAATACAAACAAGTGTGGGTTATGAAATTTTTTATTGTCATTAATGACGGCTCTGCCGCCAAGTAAGGCATTCCAAGGTATTTAGACAACTTGGTCGTTTGTTGACGGATAAAAGTGTGGGCGGATCTGGACGTAATTGAAGTGATAATGGATGATAGGAACCCTTTTTGAATTATTTTCTAGCTACGGACAGTATTAATTCAATTATATCCCCAACAACTACATAATAAGGGAAAATCAAGGCGGCTCAATCAACAACATACAACACATTTACGTTCTTACCTACTTCTCCAATACTTGTAAACATTTTTTTTTTTATGTAAATATATGTTCTTACGTAAAATAATAATGTTATATGCTTAGCACTTTCACATTGAGCTACAACATCGTCTTTGGCCCTTCCGGTTTCTACACCCTTGTGGCACTCACCAACCCTGCAAAGTTAATATCTTGAGAGCGTGAAGGGAATTAGGACACAATAATTGAAGTGGTGGCATATCGACAGGGGATTTTCCAATAGATTTTCTACTAAACGACAATAGTATTACTATTAGGCTGATAACTATAATAAGGAAAAGTAGAGGCGAGATTAAGACCCTATTCATTTTACCGATTCAACTTTAAAATTTGGATTTTACCTATTCATTTTACCGACAGTAGTAAAAAGTTTTTAGAAACTGTCATATCTAATTTTTTGCTACAGTAAAAAACACTCACATAATATCACATCTTAACTCAAATTAAAGACCCGAATCAACGAACTAAATGGGCCTTAAATTCAAAATACAAGGCTACAAGGTTTTTTTTTTTTTTTTTTTTCACTCTCAGTCCTTAGATGTAAGCACTTGCCTCCCAGTCTATTTTCCACGTATGTTGATTTGAAAATTTATTTTAATATTGATAAGGTAGAACACGTACAACTATAAATAGTCTAGGGAAATAGATTTAAAGTGACATGATAAAGTATGTATATTCTATTAGTAAAACACAATAGCTGAAAATAAAAAAATAAAAAATCTTCAAGAATTTTAGTAAATGTTACTTTTACAATAACCAATAAATTACAAACAAAAATCAAAAAATACTAAAAGATTTAACTGATGTCTGACCAAGATGATTTAAGAGATATTTATTTCTTGTATTTATTTTTAATTCTGAATTATGATTCATAGTTCTCTTTAATATTTTTCTCTTATAAAAAATACACGTAAAATGAAAATAATTTTTAACTATGACTCTAAATTTATAAACTAAACGTCTAATTAATAGACGGAATTAAAGACTATAGGAAAAAAAAAAAAAAAAAAAAAAAAAAAGCTCATGAAAATAGTGATAATGATGGGTCTTGTATAGCAACTATCTGGTGAAAAAAGTCATACGTCATGTGGATTATTCTAAGTCACTCTCAAAGAAAAGACAATTTTTTTTTTTTTTTTTTTTTTTGAGCCACTAGATTTATTCAAAAGCTGCTTAAAGTACAAATACTAATCTCACTTCTTTTTAAGTTGAAAATTATTATTATTCAATATTTATGTTTATATTTATGAGTCACGTTTAGATAGTAAATAGTTTATTATGTTTAAGTAATTACAAATACTTACAGACTTATTCACACAAGTCTCCCACTTAGATAATGATACCGCTATAATAAATCTCCACAGTAATGTTGTTTAGCATGCACCATACGTCTTCTATTCAACTGGCAAAATTCCTTCAACGGCAGATCTGCCACCTGAGAGTAACAAGCCTCTCTCTCAAAAGGCGTAATGATTAGCAGTCAAAGACGCTCAAAAACACATACATCTCTTAATTTGAATATTTGTCTGTAAAAACTCTGAAACTCAAAGACGTTTTCTCATAATGTTTTCTTTATTAAATCCATACTAAGTGAGTTAAATGCAAGTCCTTAAAATAAGGCTTCTAAAACTACTCGAGAATCTCTCCCTCAAAGATCTTTTCTTTTCTCTTCCATTCTCTCTTAGATTCTTTCCACAAAATCTTCTCTTTAAAATATCTGCTCAATCTCACCAATAAAATCTCTCTAATTCTCTGAAAAGAACATCACACGTAATCTCCTTTTAAAGTAACTCCACAAGAAAATCTCTCTAGAAAATCTTCCACAATTTTTTTCTTAAAATAAAATCTCCACGAGTTTATCTGATTCATTATCTCACTTAGACTTCGTGTAAACACACGGACCAGATAAGCCTCCCCTTTATTCAAAACACCACATTCCATTTGAACTTTTAAACCAAACCCAATGCGTTTGTCTACTCACACCACACATCCGCATTTGTCATATTTTAACGTTCAAATCCCAAAGTTTATCTCACGCAAATCACTAACCAAGTGCAGCCAAATCATCTCCAGTAAATTCAAATATGCAACTCTTGAACTAGAATTTAAATCTTCTCCACATCATATTCTGAGTGCTTCACAAACATAATCTTCTACAATCTGAAATGTTCTTGAACCTATTTTTTAAATTTTTATAAGATTACCAATAAATTGCCAACGAATAAAACAATATACCCTTTGATATTTTTTGGCAAAACTAACAAAAGATCCTAAAAAGATTCAAAAAGGAAAATAATTTGAAAATTACATTGTTCTCCCCCTTTTTATAAAAAATAAGCCAAAGACACAAAGAAATAAGAAGAAGAAAAAATTCACACCCTAGCCACATCTTCAGCCGCTGATTTTGCAAATCATGTTTTAACACTTGCTGCAACACTCTATGCAACACTTTTCACTAGATATCTTCGATGGTATTGATCTCTATAGCTGACTCCCCTTGAATATTCTCTGTGTCTTACTCCCCTCTGAATGTAGCATTCTCCCAAGTATAATGCTCTTAACACCTGTCAATCGCTTAGTGCAACCACCATCACAATAGCCACTATTAGTAGTACATGCTTTTGAAGAAGTATAAACTTTATGACATTTCAAATCAGATTTTCTTACCCATACACGTCTAGAATATTTGTCTTCAAGACCAATATTCATTTTACATGTCCTTCTTGCGGAATTTGGTGGATTAGGGAGCATACCTCTCTTCAAAGCATTCAAATACTTATGGCAACTTGGTCTTAGCGGCCAGTACATCGCATAAAGGCATAGCAACCTTCTTATTGGGGGTAGTCGGAGGCTTAGGAGCATGTGTCTCCTTAATAAAAACTATATTGGACTTTGAGTTCTCGCCAATATAGCCAAGGCCATGATGATCACCACTCGCTTTTCCTAACGAGAGAATGTGATCTAGTTTTACACGATCTTGGAATTCATCATCTTCAATGACTTTTGAGTGTGCTTTAATTTAGCTCTTGTCTCAAGTAGCTTTTATCTTTTTAATAGCTTCAAATTAATAGTTCATAACAGACCTCTTAAGCACATCCTTCTCTTTGATAAGCTCATTGACTCGCTCCCAAAAGACTTATTCATTTTAACTACCATAACCCATTTGTTGAACATGGTTTCATAAGCTTTCTAGATTGTCTCCTTAGTCGGTTATTCAAAGATCACTTGAACTGTGAGAATATGAAAAATCTCGACTTCTTCTGGTTTTTCAAAGTATGTTGCAGATTGTCTTTGTATCGAGTTTGAGACACGATCTACAACACCAAAGTTTCGAACATCTTGATAGGCATTGAGTGCAACATAGTTGTTCACATGATCATTATCTTCTTGGCACCATCAAATCCTCATCACTCCATGTGACATTGAGTGATTTCTTCATCTTCATCTTCTCTTTCTTCTTAAAATTTTTAGCACACTCGGATTGAATGTGGCTGTAAATTTCGCATTCTCGACATTGTATACCGCTATTCTTCGCCTTCACTTCTGAGTTGTTTGCTGTAGCTTTGTTCTTCTGGAAGTTGTTGGTGTTGCTGAAGTTTGGGTTATTCCCTTACTATTCATATTGTTCATAACCTTATTGAAATTCTTCGACAATCCTGTAATGAAATCGGCCAAGTCTTCTTCGTCATCGAAATCTGCTTCTTCAACTTCAACTTGGAAAGCAATTCCATTCTCCTTTTTACCTTTCTCCTTCTTGTTTTGATCTAGGTTCATTTCATACGTCTACAGGGAGCCCATCAACTTGTCAAGCACTATAGAGTCAACATAATTCACCTCTTTAATGGTGGTGGCTTTGTAGGCAAATTTGAGGGACAACAATCTCAACGCCTTCCTAACCAATTTTGCCTCGTGAGTTTTGTTACCAAGAGTAATCGATTCATTAGTTATGTCATAGAGATGAGATTATTCATATTGGAAGGCCCGAATGAAGGCTTTCATCAAGGTCTTAAATAAGAAGGCTTGGCGTGCTGTTCTAAATGGATAGACTCATCCCGCAACTAAGGATGCTTAAAGGAAAAAGAGTCTCTAAAGCCGAAGCCTCGTGTTCAACTAATGAAAACAAGTTGCCTAACTACAACCCTTGTGCTCTCAAAGATATATTCAATGGAATCGACGCCAACAAGTTCAAGTTAATATCTATAAATAACTCAATAAAGCATGTGTGAGAGATTTTGGAGACCGCTCATGAGGGCATCGTAATCCATCAGATTGTCCAAGTTGTAGATTTTGGCTACCAAGTTTAAAATTGTCTCAATGCTTGAAATCGTAATGATTGTAGATTGTTTGAACCATCGAGAAGAGGGGGATGTACAACTGAACCTCATTCCTTCAAAAAATGCATTTCAAATGTAACATGATCGCACTGAGCGAACGATCAGTGAACCGCTCTGATACCATGTTCCAAACTAATTGTACGTTTGGTGTTCAAGATGATGTTTTAACACAATTTGGGACACGACTTAATTAATTAAGATCCAGAAATTGTTTTCAATTTCTAAAGAAGGATTAAGTACCGAAATGAAAAGAGCACGCAATGTGATATCAAACTTTGGTGTGCACACATACATCTATGGGTAGGGCTGTAAGATTTTGGCCCGAAACTCGACTAACCGGCGCAACCCGACCTTACGCTACCCGAAAAAATAGGTTTTTTTTCAGATTCAAACAGGCCCAACCCGCACTGTGCAGGTTGTGGTACAGGGCGGGCATCCTGTGAGCCCTCATTCCCTGACCCGGCTGTGTGAAGATACACGGTTAAAAAAAAAAAAAAAAAAACCTACTCGGTAATCACTTTCACCTCTCTCTCACTTCACGATTCGGTCTCGCCTCCCGGCTCCTTCGTCTCCCCTCATCGCCTCTTCAATTCTCACTTCTCGGGTCTCCTCAATCTCTCTTAGTCTCGACTCTCTGTTGCTCTTCCTCTTCTCACAATCACCGTCCGCTGCTTTTGTCACTCACCGTTTCTTCTTTTGTGAAGCAAACGCATTTGGTTGATAGATTTTGGTCGCGGACTACTTCAATCCCATGTTTTTTGGTCACGGGGTGGTGGGGTGCTACGATGGTGAGGAAAACCCATAAAGCCCAACGAAGCTTCTAGATCTACGCCATGTTGTTTAGCGAAAATTTATGATTCTGATTGTAGGATTATTTTAGCCTACAACTGAAATCTTACAGGCCTACTAAAATTTGCTCCATCACACAGAGGACACAGGACCAAACCGACTAACCCAAAAAATTGAGTGTATTCGACCTGTGTGACTTAGCTCAAATTTTAGGCCCAACTCGAGCCTAGCCAGCCGAGTTACACCCCTATTTGCGGGGCCACGCCTAGACAAACAATAATTTACTATGTTCCAGTTTTTACAGACACTGACAAACTATTCACATAGAACTCCCTTCGAGACAATGCACCGTACGATGAATCTCCATTGTGATGTTGTTTAACATGCACCATACATCTTCTATTCACTCGGCCAACTCCCTTCCACCGGCAAAGCTTCTTTCTTAATGCAACAAGGCACTCTCCCAAAACGCATAATGGTTAACATTCAAAGTCTCTCAAAAGCACAGACGTCTCTCTAAATATTTCTTGTAAAAACTCTCAAACTCACCAACTTTTTCCCAAAATATGTGAGCTAAATGCATGCCTTTAAAATAAGGCTTCTAAAGCTAATCGAGAATCTCTCCCCCAAATATCTTTTGTCTTCTCCATGATTCTCTCTTAGATTATTTCCACAAAATTTTCTCCTCAAAATCTCACCAATAAAATCTCTGCGATTCTCTCGAAAGAATATCATACATAATCTCCTTTCAAAGTAACTCCACATGAAAATATTTCCAAAGAATATCACACATAATCTCAAAATAAAATCTCCATGATTTTATCTATTTCATTATCTCACTTAGACTTCCTCTAAACACACGGATCAGATAAGCCTCCTTATAATCCAAAACACCAAATCCCATTAGAACTTTTAAGCCAAACTAATGCTTTAGTCTACCTACACCACAGCTCCACGTTTGTAGTATTTTAACGTTCAAATCTCAAAGCTTATCTCATGTAAATCACTAACCACGTGCAGTCAAATCATCTCCAATAAATTCAAATCTACAACTCTCGAACTTGACTTTAAATTTTCTCCACATCGTATTCGGATTACTTCACAAAAACAATCAAATCCAAATTAATCTTCACACTTTCAAGCTATATCTCATTTTAAATTTGAAACTAAATCCATATCACTTAATCTGCATATAAGCCATCTTTTGTTCAAATTCAAATAACCATTTTTAATCTTTATCTCCATAGATCAAAACTTAACAAAATTTGCGACTTCAACTTCAAATCTGATTTTGAATCATCTTCTGCAATCCGATATCTTCTTGAACCTGTTTTTTGAATTTTGACAAGGTTGACAATAAATTGCCAACTACTAATAGTATATAACATTCCCGAGTGTATTGCAACGTCATATCACTCAAAATGCTAGAAATATGGTAATTTTCTAGTGTAACATCATTGCCTGAAGCAACATGCAGTATTCTCAGCTTGTTATATTGATATCATTACTTGTTCTGGCTTATTTCAAATATGCAAAAGAGAAAGCGGCACAGATTAGGGCCTGTTTAATTCGCTGATTCGAGTTGAGATGTAACTTTATGTGAGAGCTTTTTATTGTAGCAAAAAAGTTAAATATGACTGTTTCATAGATATTCTTACTGTAGGAAAACTCTATATGTTTTATATAACCTATAAAAAGGCATTCTTGTTATTAGTTTTTGCTAATTTGTGAATGTAGATTACGACCTTATAGAACTAATTATGTACGAGTGTTAATATTGCAACACATCAAAATTAATTTCTTCTCCTCTAACAGCAATTATTTTGCCTGAAGCAACAAACAATCTCAAGTCCTGAAAGCACTACGGTTATGGGCCTTGTCCTATCTTATTGCAAAGATGCAACAAAGAGAGTGGCAAAGATATCGGAGCTCTCTTTTACTAACTTTTGTGTAGTAAAATAGTAATATTGCAAGAATAAAATTTAATAGGAAGATTACAACGTTGTTTAATATTGTGCTTAAGTATTTAACTGATTTAATGCAACAGTTATTTGAGGGAGAGGCGGAGGAGGGGAGAGAGATGCCCAATTTCCTGTCTGGTTTAGGAAAGAGCGGCGGAAGAGTGAAGATGGATGGACCCGTCAATATGAACTAATCTTTCTACAAATTCATCAAATTTATTAAATATTATTCTGCCCACGAAAAAATCTTTTAGTAAAATTAATTATTTGGTAACTAAACAAATAAATATCATTAATTTTTTCAACTCTCTCCCCCTTCCGCTTAACAAAAACAACATAAAGTATTGTTACCACTTTCTTCATCATTCACATTTTTCACCCCATCAACTCTTCATTATTCCAACAAAAAAGAGTAGAATATACACAACTTCTAATCAAATAATAACCAACTTTATAAATTGATGACTGAAACGGAAATTAATAACCAACATTTTTCATTCTCTCTCTTTTATAATCATAGAACTGAAATATTAAGAAACATAAGATGAATACATTATACTAAAAAAAATAACAAATTACAAAACTGTTTCTTTTTATCTTGATCACTTATTCTATGCTTAAAAAACAAATAGTTTGTGCGACACAATCTAGAAAAATGTTATGACATATAAGTGTCACACATTAATTAAAGTGTGCGGTCCCGCAACATGGAACACACAAGTAGAATCCGCATTTTATTAGTTATGATGCTGAGTATTGTTGATACCACTCAGCATTATTCCACAATCTAGGCAACAATAGGGACACTCTGCAACACCACTGTCTCCACTGTTAGTCCTGGCCCGAACCCAAGCAGAACTCCCCACTCCAATCCGTCACCAGTGGTGCTCTTTTTCTCCTCCAACGACCTCTTCCTCATCTGATTCAGGATAAAAAACACAGTTGCACTTGACATATTTCCATACTCGCTCCACACATTCCATGTGTCCTTAAGCTTCTCCTTCTCTAGCCCAGCTTTCTCTTCTATCTCTTTTATAATGGCAGCACCGCCAGGATGTGGCGCCCAAAACAATGAGTTCCAATCAGTAATTCCAAATGGGCCCAATGCTTCTTCCAAACATGTTTGAATGTTTTTGCCAATTATCTTTGGCACTTGCGGAGATAAGACAATTGTGAGTCCGCAATCACGTAAATGACCCCCTACTGTGTTTTCTGAGTTTGGAAGAATAACTTCCGACGTAGAAACAAGCCGAAATAATGGTCTTTCCACCGACCCTTCATCCGGCACATTGGCACCAACGATCACAGCCGACGCACCATCAGCGAAGATTGCTTGGCCCACTAAAGAAGCACTATCATCCTCCGAGGGACCGCGGAAAGTTGGAATGGTGAGTTCGGAGCAAACAACGAGAACACGTGATCCGGGATTGTTTTCGGCCAGGTCCTTCGCAATACGAAGGACAGTGCCGCCGGCGAAACAACCTTGGTGGTAGAGCATGACTCTCTTGACGGATCTTTCGAGGCCAAGAGACTTGATCAGCTGATAATCAGCGCCGGGCATGTCTACTCCTGAAGTTGAATTGACAATGAGGTGAGTAATTTTGGATTTCGGTTGGCCCCACTCTTTGATGGCTGCTATTGCTGCGCTTTCACCAAGCTTTGGCATCTCGACAAGTTTCAGATCCATACGTGCGTTGAGTGATGGAGCATCATAGGTACACATACTCGGGTTTTCTTTGAGGATATCTTCTGTCAACCTCATGTGCCTCTTCTTTATCAATGATTTCTCACCTGCATGCAACGATATGTGTGTCACTAAATCTAAAATTTTCTATGAAAAATGAACTTTAAGGAAAAGTTCGTGGAAGAAAATGGTACGCAATATTTAGTTAAAGAGAGTAAATTGATTAGAAATTATTTAGTTAAAGAGAGTGCGTAAGGAGATAGAATTATAACATTTATCTCCTGTAAGTGTTTTAATTCTATCTCCTGATGCCAGATGATGACAGGAAAAATAATAACAAAAAGATATATTATAACTCACACTAGAAGGAAATTTATCGACCCAACATTATCTGCTGCAACTATATGATTTCAACGAAACAGTGCTTACGAACCATATTGTAAGATCAAACTACTTATAGATTATATCACAAATTTCAACAACAAAAAATAATGATAGTTTGAAATATATTATGATAAAAGGTTGGTTTCTCATTGATTTGCTTACAAATGCGCTTGAATTTCTCTTTCAATTCTGTCTTGTCCTCTGAATTTGTAACTCTGAAGTAGTAATCAGGATAGTCAGCTTGATTGAAGAAGTTATCGGGATTAGCTGTGCCAATTGCTAAAATTGAGGCTACAGCAGGTCCGCCTCGTCGGATCACTGGCTGGCTTCCCTCAACGGACACGTTATTCGGCGCCATAGTTCGCTGCTTAAAGGGAACACTGAGTTTAAAATGTTGAGAAGAGAAGGAATAGATGTAGGATCTGTAGGATTTGCACTTGTTTCTCTTGGCTTTTTATAGACGCAAGGGTACTGTTATAATCCTTGCTATAGTTCTGAAATGATGTAATAATTGATCCAATTAATACGGTTTTCAATAAATATTAGCCGATCACGTGTACTAAATATGTTAATTGTAAGTGAGAGGAAGTTTCGCTTTTGTCTTTGCTGAAACTATTAGATGAAAACCCGCATTTGGATAGTGTAACGAAAGCAAATCTGTCTTTTAATTCATTTGCACAGCCAACAACTTGCTTGCCTTTTGGTAGTCAAAGTCAGGTTGTTGCGTACGAAAAAGAATAAAATATTTCAATTACGCGTTGGTTCCACGTTCTTCCTATAATTTATTTGTGGAAATAAATAAATTTGGTGCCCAAATATTTGGATTATTTATTTGTCGAATTCTTTAGGCTGTTGACTAGGAATGATGTAAATAGGAATCTAAGATCTGTTGTATTTCGATGGTAGTCTTGTTTAAGTGTTTATAATATTTTATTTTTATTTATAGAGTGAGATTTTTAAATTTAAATGACATGATAATTAATTTGTGTAAATCAAGATAAGAAAATAGAACATCACATCTTGACGCAATAAATAGTATCACTATAGAAGCAATATATATTGTTGCAGGGTAAAACAACGAACTCTAAATTAGACCCTGATTGGCGCCCTCAAGCCATAAAAAAGTGCATTAAATGAACAAGAACAATTCAGCACTAAGAGCCACGTCAGCATTAAATCATCAAATTCGCATTAAATGTTTAAAAATTCA
Organism: Morus alba; assembly: GCA_012066045.3. NCBI lineage: Eukaryota > Viridiplantae > Streptophyta > Magnoliopsida > Rosales > Moraceae > Morus > Morus alba. The sequence continues at coordinate 3,681,930 of CP050231.2, forward strand.
TAATTATTCTCTTAACGAATTTTGACCGTCAATATATATATATATATATATATATGTTAATAAAGAATACAAATACAAACAAGTATGGGTAATGAAATTTTTTTATAGTCATTAATGGCGGTTCTGACGCCAAGGCATTCGAAGGTATTTGGACAACTTGGTCGTTTTCTTTACGGATAAAAGCGTGGACGTATCTGGACGTAATTAAAGTGCCAATGGATGATAGGAACCTTATTTGAATTATTTTCTTGCTACGGACAGTATTAATTCAATTATATCCCCAACAACTACATTATAAGGGAAAATCAAGGCGGCTTAGTCAACAACATACAACACATTTACAAAACAATTTTTGCATCCTTTTTTGTTTTTTTTTTTTTTTTTTTTTTTTGAACTCTTCCCTACTTCTCCAATATTTGTAAACATTTTTTTTTCTATGTAAATATGTTCTTACGTAAAGTAATAATGTTATATGCTTAGCACTTTCACATTGAGCTACAACATCGTCTTTGGCCCTTCCGGGCTCTGCACCCATGTGGCACTCACCAACCCCTCAAAGGAGCGTGAAGGGAATTTGGACACAATAATTGAAGTGATGGCATATCGACAGGGGGCTTTGCAATAGATTTTCTACTAAACGACAGTAATATTAGGCTAACAACTGCAATAAGGAAAAGTAGATGCGACATTAAGGATCCGTTTGGTTTCATAGATTCAAATCATGTGATTAGAACTATTTTTGATTTACATGTATTTTTTGTGAGAGAAAATACTATAACGAACCACGAATTATGATTCGAATCAGGGAGCGAATCTAGGTACCAAACAGACCCTAAGATTCGAAATACAAGGCTACAATTTATTTTTTTTTATTTTTTTTATTTTTTCCTTTCAGTCCTTAGATGTAGGCATATTTCGTTAAGATGATCCGAGTCCAGTTTCCACATATGTTGAATGAAAAATTTTATCTTAACATTGATAAGTTAGATCATGTACAACTATAAATAAAAAAATAAAACAAAAACTTATCTAGCAAAATAGATTCAAAGTGATATGATAAAGTATGTATCTTTTATTGGTAAAATACTTCTTTTATTGGTAAAACAAAATAGCGCTGGTAATAAACAGGAAAAAAAAAAATCAAGAATTTTAGTCTACGTTTCTTTTACAATAACCAATAACTTACAAACAAAAATCAAATAAAACTAAATGATTTAACAGACGTCTTAGCAAAACTATTTAATAGACGAAATCAAAGATCAAAGGAACAAAAAAAAAAAAAAAAAAAAAAAAAAAAAAAAAAAGGCTTATGAAAATACTGATAAATACTGATAATGATGGGGTCTTGTAGAGTAGCTATCTGGTGAAAAAAAAGTCATACGTCGTGGATTATTCTAAGTCACCCTAAAAGAAAAGACAAAAAGAAAAAAAAAAAAAAAAAATTGAGCCACTAGATTTTCAAAGGCTGCTTAAAGTACAAATACTATTCTCACTTCTTTTTAACTGGAAAAATATTACTACTCACGATTTATGTTTCAACCTATGAGAAATGATTCGGATAATCAGGGAACATTCTACAACAAATTTTTGGAGTGATAACTGGCTCGGATATAAAATCAATGATCGATTGCAAGTCATCAAAAACGAGGGTCCTGCATTAATTCAAATTAATACAATTAAATGGACAAAGCATATCGGAATCTCCTATTTAAAATTGATAAAAACAAAAACAAAAAAAAACAAAAAAAAAAAAAAAACAAAACAAAACTAGAAAGCTGTGATATTAAGATAAAATCCTCTTCATTTCATAGATGTGAGTTTAGAGTCGTTACAGTGAAAAACTATTAGAAACAGTAACATCTAAGTTTTTTACTACAGTAAACAACTTTCACATAAAGTGACATATCAACTTGAATTAAAAACTCGAATCAACGAAATAAACGGGTCCTAAATTTTATTTACATATACTAGTAGGCTCCCTTTAAGCTTATATATCCACATATATAGTAAGGGTGACAATTCGTGTTAGTGAGTCGTGTTCGTATCAACCTGTTTATTAATCGTGTCAGAAAACATCAACCCTAACAAGACCCATTTATTAATTGTATTAATCTTATCAACCCGTATAACCCGTTTAAATTAATATATTGAATAAATAACTAATATAATGTTGACTTATTTAACACAGTTAAGACAAATTTAACATGTTTATTGGTTAATTTATCTTTTCTTTTAAGAAAAAAAAAAAAATGAATTTTACCTACAAATATTAAAATTCACATTATTTGTATTTAATATGTCATATAAACTTTCATGTTATATATCACATATCATTATATTGCAGATGACACATATAGTTAATCATGTCAATTGGTGTCACTTTGTGTTAGGAGGTCAATCTTAACCCAACTCATTTATTAATCGTGTCAACCTAATTATGATTCAAACCCATTATAATAAACCCAAATCTGTTTATTTTTATACGGTTTTTGAATTGTATCGTCGTGTCGCTATCCGGATAGTCAGTCCTAATATATAGCTTCTAGAATAAAAAAAGAAGGTAAAGTTAAGAAAAAGAATAGCGCACTAACAAAAAAAAAAAAAAAAAAAAAAAAAAAAAAACTATATCAGCACTTGAAAGTTAATCTCATGTTATCATTTTGTACTTTTGTTCTTCTAGTAAAACATTAATCTTCTGTCGAATGATCCGTAAATATATATGCGTGATTGAAATGAGGTTTTTACTTTACAAAATTTTCACATAAATTACTTGAATAACTATCAGTATCTCTCATCAATAATAAAGAAACAAAATAATTAAAGTAAATCAAAGCAAAAGTACAATTGTAATCCTTTTTTTTTTTTAACACTAACTTTCATCTAGCAATGAAAGTAGTCATACTGATAAATAAAATTTAAATAATGTGAGCATTACAACGTTTTAATTGTGTGCTTGAGTATTCAACTCTTTTCAATATATATATATTTGGTAAATTAGCCAAGTATGTTAGCCATAAAAGAAACATTCTTCCCATCAGAATTAATTCTCTTTTAACAAACGCCGTCAAAGCTCCAATTCCTTCTTTGGTTGTAAAGAAAAGAGGAGAAAGAGGAGAAAGAGTGGAGATGGAAGGCCGTCCGGTCTTACATAAACTAACGCTTTTGCCATTCATCAAATTTATTACAAAATATAAAATTTTACGCACCAGAAACTTTTATAGTAAAATAGATGATGTAGTAATTAAGTAAATAAATTATATCATTCATTATTTTCACTCTCACTCTTACCAAACAATTTAAAGTGTGTTATTACGATTTTCTCCACCTCTCCATTCCGCCGACTGGTCGGACTTTCTTTTGGTTCTATTAAAAAATGTAATTTTTAAAATTAATGGCTCGTTCTCTTCACTAATTTGAGTTTGTAATTCGAGTTGAAATAAGATTTTATATGAGAACTTTTTTCTGTAACAAAAAAGTTAGATGTGATTGTTTTTTAGAACTTTTTACTGTAATAAAACTCAAATTCTAAACTCGAATCGGTGAAGTGAACAGAATCTTAGTTTTCACATACATAAAACTGAAATATATGAAAAAACACAAGACGAACGCACTTTTTCTTAAAAAGACACAGTACAATTCACCTTTATTAACTCTGTCATTTATTCATATGTTACAAAAAAAAAAAAAAAAAAAGCACTTTGCGTGAAATAATGTGAAACAATGATATAAGAGACGGATAATATACCAAGCACAACACACTAGTAGAACGTCCCGGGGCATGGGATACACAATTAGGATAGACCTTTTATTGGATATGATGTTTATTATTGGTGGTACCCCAAGCATTTTTTCATAATCTAAGCAACAATAGGAACACTCTGCAGCACCACTGTCTCCACTGTGAGTCCCGGTCCGAAACCAAGCAAAACTCCCCACTTCAATCCGTCACCGGTAGTGCTCTTTTTCTCCTCCAACGACCTCTTCCTCATCTGATTCAATATAAAAAACACAGTTGCACTTGACATATTTCCATACTCACTCCACACATTCCAAGTGTCCTTAAGCTTCTCCTTCTCTAGCCCAGCTTTCTCTTCTATCTCTTTTATAATGGCAGCACCACCGGGATGTGGTGCCCAAAACACGGAGTTCAATCACTAATTCCATACGGGCTAAATGCTTCTTCCAAACATGTCTGAATGTTTTTGCCAATTAGCTTCGGCACTTCCGGAGACAATACAATTGTGAGTCCACAATCACGTAAATGTCCTCCTACTGTGTTTTCTGAGTTTGGGAGAATAACTTCCGATGTTGAAATTAGCCGAAATAATGGTCTTTCAACCGAGCCCTCATCGGGTACATTGGCACCGATGATCACAGCAGACCCACCATCAGCGAAGATTGCTTGGCCCACAAGAGAAGCACTGTCATCTTCTGAGGGACCGCGGAAAGTGGGGATGGTAAGTTCGGAGCAAACGACGAGGACTCGAGCGCCGGGGTTGTTCTCGGCTAAGTCCTTTGCAATGCGAAGGACGGTGCCGCCAGCGAAGCAACCTTGGTGGTAGAGCATGACTCTCTTGACGGATGTTTTGAGGCCAAGAGACCTAATCAGCTGATAATCGGCGCCGGGCATGTCCACTCCTGAAGTGGAATTGACGATGATGTGGGTAATTTTGGATTTCGGTTGGCCCCACTCTTTGATGGCCTCTATTGCTGCGCTTTCACCAAGCTTTGGCATCTCCACAAGTTTCAGATCCATACGTTCGTTAATTGATGGGGCATCATAGGAACACATGCTTGGGTTTTCTTTGAGGATATCTTCTGTCAACCTCATGTGCCGCTTCTTTATCAATGATTTCTCACCTGCATGCAAAAAGATCAGTACACAAGAATTAGATAAACAGAGAAAATTAAATGAAAATCAGTGCTCCCAGAGATAGTATTATGTTATTTATCTCCGGTAAATGGTTACTGAACTATATATAATACTGTTATTGTATAAAAAGAAAAGATAAATAACCAATTCACTAGACGTCAGATCTAATTTTATATCTATGGTTGAATGGAAATATATGTGTGTGCAGACATATATGTTCGGAATAAATGCATATACGGCAGGCATGAATAAGGAAATAACTATATATGATGTTAAACAGTGCTTATGAATCATATTGTATGTGTATAAAGAAATTCTATGATAACCATATCCAGCACCATATTATGATAATAAGGGTTGGGTTTCTTAATTGATTTACTTACAAATACGCTTGAACTTCTCTTTCAATTCGGTTTTGTCCTCCGAATTAGTGACTCGAAAGTAATAATCAGGATAATCGGCTTGAATGAAGAAGTTGCTCGGGTTGGCTGTGCCAATTGCTAGGATTGAGGCTACAGCATGACCCCCTCGTTGGATCACTGTCTGGCTTCCCTCCACGGACACGTTATTTGGCGCCATACCCGCTTTAAGGCAACACTGAGTTTAAAGGTTTAGAAGAGTAGATGTTGGATATGATCGATTTGCACTTGTTTTTCTTGGCTTTTATAGACTCGAGTGCCCTGCTACAGATCTGAAATGATGTAATAATTAATGGAATTAATATTTTTTAATTAATTTGTTGATCACACGTAATTCTCCATTCAATGGTTTTGTACTGTTAGGTCTAAGTGAATGCGTCCATGTTACAGGGGAACATTTTTATATTAATTGTAGATGAGAGAGAGTTTCACTTTTTCTCTTTTCCGAAACTATTGAATGAAACCCCGCATTTGGATAAAAATAATGAAAATCTCTCTTTATGTTTTAATTGATTTACACAGCCAACAACTTGCTTTGCTTTTGGCCCTTGATTCCTAGTCGAAGTCAAAGTTGTTGAGTAGGAAAGAAAAAAAAAATATTTCAAATACACATCATTGATTCCACCATCTTCCTAATACTTGGAATTAATTATATTATCAACAATAATTAAGTGCGCAAATATTTGAATTATTTATATATGAAATATTCTTATTGTTGGCTAGGAACGAAATAAATATACTCTCCACACATATATTATTTATATAAACAAGAGTTAAATTTATCAGAGGACCCTGAACTCTTTTTTCTTTTTATAATTAGCTTGTGTACTCAAAAGTGTTCTAACTTAAACCCTAAACTCTTTTAAAGTCTTAAATTTAGTCCCTGTTGTTACGTTCTGTTAAATTTTGAATGAAAAATGTTAAATATATTGGTAATTAAGTTATAAGCAAATGAGTAAATACCCTTTCTCTCAATTTCTTGCAAAAAGAAACATTCAAACCCCAATCCATATGATAAAAACTTCATACAAAGAAACTCATCAATAAAAAAAGTCCATAAACACACTTTACTCCAAAACAAAAAAGACTAAAAAACTTGTGGAAAATCAGATTTTTCTCCAAATAAAAAGACTATGAGAATCTATCCATAATCAAGTATATCTCGAGAAAAAACAAAACAAAAACAAAAACAAAACGAAAAAAACAAAAGAAAAAAGAGAGACTGAAGGACCTGTTTATAGTCAGACTTATCCTAAAAAAAAAAAAAAAAAAAAAAAAAAAAAAAAAAAAAAAAAACTGAGTACGCAGATGATAAAAAAACACATACAAAAAAGAGTATATAAAGCAACAAAAACTCCTTCAACTCTGATTTAAAAAACAATAAAAGTGATTAAAACAATACCAATGTTTCAAAAGCAAGAGATAATAAACAAAAGTGGGGCACAAATGGACAAAACAATTAAAGAATTATATGTATGAATATACAAAGAAAGTGACATCTAACGGTACATAAAAGAGCAAAAACTATGTCATGTGGCAACACCTACTTAGCTCTCTCTCTCTTTTTCGTTTTTTTTTAAACTTTTTTTATCTTTATTTTTGTGAATTTTTTTAACATACGTTGTTCCTCACTTTATTTCCATGAGAGTAATTTTTTATATGCATTCTTATTTTATTTTTATTTAGTTAAAATAATTTTTTTTTTTAAATGTGTTCCCACTTAAATTTTTTCATCAATTGTTATTTTTATATATATTCCTTTTTAAAATAAATTCAAAAATTCTTAAATAGTTGTATAAATAAATTTTTAACATTTAGTAAATAATAAACTCTTCAACTATTTATAACACGGTAATACGTGTGGAACATGTTATAAAACTAGTGTTGGCAAAAGTCCAAAAAGTCAGCCACTTAGCTAGAGGTTCGGTAGCTTCAGAGACCTGCCAATGCCGATTTTCCTTCCCCATTGTTGATTAGTTTCATCAGAGTGCTTCTACGCTTCGTTTTTTTGGCAGCAAAATGGGCATCAAGGGTTAACACATAAATCGTTTCAGTTTATGTTTTGGATAATTATTTTAAAATTACGAGAGTGCCCATCCTTCACGGTTAAATTGCAAAATTATCAATTATTTTCCATCTAAAATTTAACAGATAGTAACTAAGATCTCGTTCACTTTGTGAATTTGAGTTTTCAATTTGAGTTGAGATGTGATATTTTTTTAGAGTTTTTCACTGTAGTAAAAAAAGTTAAATGTGATATTTTTAAGAGCTTTTTATTGTAAAAATTTAAAATTAAAAACTCAAATCATTAAAATGAATGAGGCTTAAGAAACTAAATTTCAGACATTAAAAAAATTTAGGGTTTAATTTAAAACACTTTTAAGTAGAGAAACTAATTATAAGAAGAGAAAAGAATTCAAGGACTGACTCTGTATATATATACAAATTACAAACAAGTGTGGGTAATGAATTATGGCCATTAATTAATGACTGCTCTGCCGCCAAGAAAGACTTCTCATCAAGGTATGATTATAAGGGCAAATCAAGATGGCTCAGTCAATAAAATACAACAAAACATTTCTGACACGCTTTTTATTTCTTTTTTAAATTCTTCCCTACTTCTCCAATACTTGGAAGCATTTTTTTTTTTTTTTAATGAATAATGTTATACGCCTACCAACGTTAATGTTGTAAGCCTGAAGGGAATTAGGACAAAATAATTGAAAGTGATAACATATTGGTAGGAGATTTTCCAATAGATTTTCTAGTAAACAACAGTAATTTTATGCTAACAACCACAATAAGGAAAGGTAGAGGCGACATTAAGATTCAAAATACAAGACTACAAGGCCTTTTTTTTTTTTTCTTAATTCTTAAATGTAGGCACATTGCGTAAAAGAACTAAAGATGATCCCAATCCGGTTTCCACACACAACCAACCCACCATTTAAATTCGTTGAATAAAAAAATTTATCTTCACGTGTACAACTTTAAATTAAATATATATATATATATATAGCAAACTAGATTCTAAGTGATATGATAAACGTACGGAGAAAGCAGATAAAATATTTGTTAAAGTGTATGGGTCTGAATTTTTTTCTCATTTTTTATTAATATCTCTTTTAACCAAATAAATATATTAATTAAAAGGATATATTAATAAAAAAAATAAGAAATAAAATTTATACTTATGCACTTTAAAAGTAAGTTTAATAATTTTCTCTACACATATTTATCTTTTGTTAGTAAAACACAATCATAGCTGGAAATAGAAAAATGCAACTTCAAGAACTTTAGTAAATGTTACTTTTACAATAACCACTAAATTACAAAGAAAAATCAAATAAAACTATTAATGATTTAAGAGAGACAATGAATAAAAAAATCAAAAGAATAATAAAAAAAAACTGAAAACAGTGATAATGATGAAATCTTGTATAGTAGCTAGCGGTTCTATGAGCTAAGCTTCAAAATTTGTACAGATGTAGAATCAAGAAATGAGGTCTGAAAAAAATAAGTCATGTAGATTAATCTAAGCCACCATATTAAGCTAAGTTAAAAAAAAAAAAAAAAAAAAGTAAAAGGAGAAAGAAAATTAAAAGAAGAAAAGCCACCATATTAAGCTAAGTAAAAAAGAAAAAAATATTAAAAGAAGAAGCAGCAGCAATTTTGAACCAATATTGAATCGATTCAAAAATTGGTTGAAGTACAAATACTATTTTCACTTCTATATAAGTTGTAGAGTACTGCTATTCATGATTTATATGTGCATTTATTAGATGAAATTATTCGGATTATTGGGGAGTATTCTATTAGCAAAAGTTAATATTTTATTTATTGTTACTTCTTTTGTTAGTTATGACTTTATTTGTCGTAGATCTTTTATGTTTGTTATCTCTATTTATATGGACCCTCTTTTATAGTGCTCTTTACTATTAAATTCATTCTCTTTTTCCTATTATGTAGATGTAGGAATTTTGTCAAACCACGTTAAACTTCTGCTTGATCCTTCATGATTAACTGTTCTTAATTATCTTAGGCCAAAAGCCTCCAAACCTAGGCAATGTGCCTCAAATCCCACAGACAATTGCCATCAAGCCCGAGACAATGTGCCTCCAACAGTGCCCATGCGCCTTTGCATCTTGACGACTGACGTCGCAATGCCCCAACACCCTCTTCTCTCTCTTAATGGTTGCGGTCTTTGCACCCCAAACGCCTTCTTTTTTCCTCTCCTTCGTGACAATTGTCGTCTCTATTCTGCATCTCTGTACTCCCAAAGATTGCTATATCATGGAACGATATGTCTTTATTTTCTCAAAAAAAAAAGGAAAAAAAAGAAAAAAAAATACCAGCCAATATTGGATCTTGGAAAATTTCTTTATTTTAATCTTAGCTAACTTACTCAATTTTATGCTTATAATCTCTATTTAGAAGGAGCCCCTTTCATAGTGGTCCTTATTAGTAAATTAATACTCTTTTTTAATTCGTGTGTTTTTACCTCTTGTCGAACCACGTTAAATCTCTGTCTCATTTTCTTCTTTGTTTTACTTTCGTATTTAAATATTATTACATTCTACAACATAATTTTGGAGTGATAATTTGCTTGGACATAGAATCAATGGCAGATTATAAACGGGGATCCTGCATCAATTCAAATTAATGCATTTAAATGGACAAAACGTGCCGGAATCGCCTATTCTAAATTGAAAAAAAAAAAAAAGACAAAAAAACTAAAAATTGTAATAGTAAGCGACATGGAAAGGTTTTTAAAACAAATAGTTATTAAAATATAGATATTATGTAATTACATATTTTAGTAGTCTCCCTTTAACCTTACTTATATGGATTCTTTTTCGTAGTGCTCTTTACTACTAAATTCATTCTCCCTTTTCTAGTACGTGAATGTAGGAATTTTACCGAACTACGTTAAACCTCTGTCTTCTCTTCTTCTTTTTATTTTCTTATATAATGAATATTATGTTATCAAAGATTCATCCTATAACGAGTCCATGATTCTCCATGATTAACGCCTTTTATCTCAGGCTAAGAGCCTCTAAACCTAGGCATTGTGTCTTAAAACCCTAAATCCTTAGGCAATCACCTATAATCCCAAGGCAATACGCCTCCAATAGCGCCCTTGTGCCCTCTTCTCTCGTTTTGATTATTGACTAGTTGAAAGTAATTATGCTTTTTTTTTTTTTTAAGAATGATTATCTGCATATGATTATGAATGGTACCGAAATACTTTATGTTTAAAGGTTAGATTTTTTATTTTTGGACGATGTTTTTAGCATCTTTTTTATGGACAATTCTTGTGAGAAAAGAATGATAAAATCCTATAGTTATGTTGTTTATGATGATTAAAAGAAATGAGAAAGATTGTGATCTCTATTTGAAGGTTGAAGCAACAGATAAAATGAGCTATAGTTAGCATAGGAAATACAAAAAATTAAGTGGAACTCCGCTGAAATTTAGTTTGAGAATTGGAACCAAACCCAGTTGAAATGAAGAATAGGAGGATTAAGATGTGTAAAGAAAGTTGATTCGGTGATCAGAAATGAATAGAAACCAAAAACAATGAAAATTGGTAGTTTTGGACAAAAATTGAAAACTAGGTTATTAAACTAAAAATTTGAATCCGGTGTTGTTTTGGGCTAGAAAACAAAGAAAATAGTTTAGTTTCAAAAAGTGACAAATATGAAGTTGAAGGAAATTTCGTTTTGAACAACTTTTGTGAAATAATATTTTTCTCAAACACGGCCCTAGACATCAGTTTCAAGCTAATTTCTGAAACAAGTCTAAAATGTGATTTAAGGTAAAAAGTGCACGAGTTTGGGGCACATTGATTATATAGGTGATGTTTTAGTCCAGATACCGAACATGAAATTGTAGATCTCTTTCAGAATTTCAGAAACGACATACGTAGTTTCAGAAAATAACATTTACGAAACCACGAATTTTGATCAAATTGTGTTTCAATCACTAATCTTAGATTGAAAACCTAATAATCGGGAATTTATATGATATGACCAATAGGCGATCAAGGAAGCAAGGTTTTTGGAGACCCGAAAGTCGTGACCTTCTTAAAACTCCTGTAAGTGCAGTAGTATTTTCTATGTCAATAGCACAAACAAGATTATTTCCATGTGTTGCACAAAATTGTGCATATGATGATTTCATTGTACGTCACTAAGCGAAAGATGTTTCTTGAAACTTGTTTGTTGCTTTGAATGTGCTTATGGACTTGTATTAGCAATAGAATTTTAATATGCGATAAAGTCAATGTCAAAGTCAACAAAAGTCAAACATTTGATTAAGTCTAATTTCATAGGAAATTAGTAAGAATGCTCAAAGATGTACCAATATGACTAAAATTACTGTTATAATATGAAAAAAAAATTGACAGTAAGATGACAAAATTAAAATTATTGTCATAATATAAAATGATGACAGTAAGATTATGAGTGAATAAAGATGGCAAACGATAAGTTAATGATACTGTTTGTACCGGCCTTCACAAGAAAAGATTATAATGATTATGAATGAAACAAAACCGTGAGTGAGTTGGTTTTGGTTAGCTACCTAGCTCCTCACTAGTTATGCACGCAACGGCACAACAAGATGAGACCCATAAGAAGTAAAAGCTATGAAAATACAATACGAAATTCGTTCAGAATATTAGAAAACAATATGAACAACACAAGAACAAAAGTTGAATAAAGTATGAAATGAAAGAAAAGAAAGTATAATACGATAAATATTCTAAATAAAAGAACGAAATTCATACAGATGTACGAAATGAAAGAAATGAAAGTACAATATGATAAACGTTCGGAAAGTTTAGAAAAATGAACGACACAAGAATGAAAATTGTAAGAAAATATGAAATGAAAGACAAGAGAGCATATTGCGATAAACGTTCTAAAAGTTTAGATGATATGTTAGGATGTATGATGAATGCATATATGGGTATGCATTATTGTTTGCAATATTTGTGAACTGTTGTTACTTGCTGAGAGAAAACTCATTAAGTTTGTTTGTGTTGTAGGAAGTTCGGGTAAGGCACCGGCTCCCTGAAACTTGTATGCTGGGTGTGTAGAAAAGGATCCAGTAGTGGGATGTGGGCAAGTGGGTAATGGAGGCACTACGGATTTTGAAACCGCTGCTAAACACTTAATGTAATTAATATGTATGGTCATGAATGGATTATATAAAGTAAGTAAAGATCTCGTGACTATGAGGTTGTTTAGCAACCTCAAGTCACAAAGTATATTAATGTACTCATGATGCTATTATGCAAACTGCATATGAATGATAATTGTATGTAAATAATAACTTAAATTTATGTCCGCATTGGAAAAAAACTCAGTCTAAAATTTAGGAGTTTATAGTTCAAAAGTAGTAGAAGTTAGGAAATGAGCTAAGTATGAACGTTGTAATGATAATAAAAAATAAAGGTCATCACAGTTGTTATCAGAGCAAAGTTTATGCTACCCACCCACACTCTGTTGAGCATCTGATTTTACACTACCCAAGTAAGTCTATTTCTTTTGGATTTAGAATTTCGTGTGTGAATTTTGGTTTTAATAAAGTCCATTACTTAGGGCATGTAGTATCAAAAGATGGTATCTCGGTGGATCCAACAAAGATTGAAGCAGTAAATAACTGGCCTACACTAAAAAAAAAAAATGACAGAAATTCGTAAGTTTTTAAGCTTGGCTGGTATCCTGTCATCCTACTCCACGTCATCACGCATCTAGTTCGCCCCAATCTAAGTAAGTTGAATTAAGTTTATGTTAAGTAAATTACGAGAACTAATGGGTAATGCCTTATGGTAACGACATGACCACCTTTTCGGATTACTGTCTGGCTTCCCTCTGCGGACACGTTGCTCGGTGCCATAGCTGTGCTTTAAGGGAACACTGTGTTTAAAGGTTGAGAAGAGAAGAATAGATGTAGGAATTAGAATATGATGGATTTGCACTCATTTTTCTTGGCTTTTATAGACTTAAGGGTACTGTTATAAAGCTAGCTACAGATCTGAAATGATGTAATAATTAATCGAATTAACATGGTTTTTAATTTGTCGAGCACGTGTGGTAAGTAGTATTTTAAGTCAATGAGTTCACGTCGCTAAGGGGGATTTTTATGTTGATTATTTCGTTTGCGTTGACCGGAAAGAATATAAATAATAACATCTTATAAATAATAAGAAAATCTCTATGTTGAACCAAGTTGAAGTCAAGTTGAGTAGGGAATAAATAAATATTTTAATTACACATTGATTCCACCTTCTTGTAATAATTTTTAATTTTTTATGTTCAATAATAATTAGGTGTGCAATTATTTGGATTATTTATTTATGGTTGTTGACTAGGAAAGAAATACATTGTCTTTCCCCACACATATATTTTTAAATATATGCACACAGACAACAAGTGGTGAGCAATGAAATATTATTTGTTATTTAATGACGCTTTGGCACCAAGTAAGGCTTTGGCACCAAGTAAGGCTTAAAAGTATTTGGACAACTTAGCCGCCGTTTGTGTCACGGTTTAACTCAGTTCAGTTCAATTCGAACAGTGAGTACATGTTAAACTCGTGTTTGGAAAGCATGTAGTCTGAATTTTATTTCTTATTTGAACTGAGTTAAATTGTCCAATTTAGAGTTTTGCTCTCTCTTTAAGTTCAACTTTTCGAATCATTTTTGAATAGGAAAAGGTGTCAACTCTCTCTGCTTTTCATACCTACCCAACACTAATTTAAATTTTATTCCTAATTTAGATTAAAATTTTAATTGCACATCTAAACATCAATTCGAACTACAATTTAAACTATACAGTTTGAATTTTTCTAACCAAATAAAAAATTTTAAATCAATAAAATTAGATCAGTGAACCAAACGGGGGCTTAGTCAATGTTTGGTAGAGTGGAAAAGGGGGAGAAAAGAAATTAGAGCGATAATTTTGGAGAGGAAAGGGGAATTTTGCGTTGTTTGGTATGAAGGAAATAGGGAAGGAAAGAAGTTGTAAATTCATGGGGCTCATCATTTTCCTATCCTTTTAAAAAAATTGAGAACATTATATAATTTATCTTTAAAGTGTATGGGTTTGGACTGTTATCTCTTACTCTTAATAAATACTATTTTGTTAGCATAATTATTTAACTAAAAAAATTATGAATTAAAAATAAAATGTAAAAATCATAACTCTTACACTTTTAAAAAGTATTTATCAATATTACCTTTTTAACTTTGAAAAAAAAAAGTGGCGGGAAAAAGGTAACAAGCAAGTGATACATAAAATAACTATTTTAAATTTAAACCATTCACCAAAATTTTTTATTTGTATAATGATAATATTATTGTAAAATACACTAAATTTAATATATATTTTTCTACTAAACAATGTGAAAAAAAAAAATTTCTTTCTACCATATTTTTTCTATCACTTAAATATTTTACCTAACCTTCCTTTCCCAATCTACCAAACATCGAATTAGTCATTTTCTGGACGGCTGCGAATGGGTCAGAACGTTATTGATGTGATGGAATTGATGGGATCCTTTCTTGAACAGATCATTTTCTAGTAAACAAACAGTTATTTATATCCCCAACAATTACAATAAGGAAAATCAAGGCGGCTCAGTCAATAACTTACAACAAAACATTTTTGACATGTTATCTTATTTCTTTTTTCAAATTCTTCCCCCACTTCTCCAATACTTGTAATCATTTTTTTTTTCCTTTGTAAATATTTGGGCAAATAATGTTATGGGCTTATCACTTTTCACATTGAGCTACAAAATCGTCTTCGGCCCTACCATTTTCCACACCCATAGCAGTCATCTACCCTTCAAAGTTGACGTTGAAAGCGTGAAGGGAATTATGACACAATAATTGAACGTCTGTTTGTTTTAATAGTTTGAATTATAATTGTAATATTTTTTTTTTATAAAAATTTAAATTTAACTTTTTAGTGTTCTAAAGTTTTTCCTCTCTTAAGAATAGATGTAGGCACATTGCGTAAAGATGATCCCAGTCCAGTTTCTACACCTAGTGAGCCACCATTCAAATATGTTGAATGAAAAAATTTATCTTCACATTGGTAAAGTAAAACATGTACAACTTTACATAAATAAAAAAACTTAATTATCTAGCAAAATAGATTCAAATTGATATGATAAAGTATGTATCTCTTATTGATAAAACACAATAGCTGAAAATAATAATAAAAAAAAAACGATCTTCAAGAATTTTAGTAAATGTTACTTATACAATAACCAATAAATTACAACCAAAAATCAAATAAAACTAAATGATGTTATAGACGTCTTAGCAAAACGAGTTGATATGTAGGCGAAATCGTATGACTTTTTTCACACCGCATATCTTATTCTTGCTATACAAAACGTATTGGAATCACATATTGTAAATTGAAGAAAAAATAATCTACAAAATAGTAATATTAATAAAATAAACGGAACAATTTTTGAAACAAATAGTTATTACGGTATAGATATTATATTGTAAGTTACATATTCGAGCAGTCTCCCTTTAAGCTTATATAACCATTAAAACCATACTTATATATATATATATATATAACTTAGAGAATAAAATGGAGGAGAAAAGAACAAAAAAAAAAAAAAAAAAAAAAAAAAAATCTAGTCCTTGAAAGTATTGGTACTTAGATTCGCTCCTTGATTAGAATCATGATTCGTGGTTTGCTACAGTATTTTCTCTCATAAAAAATACACGTAAATCAAAAATAATTCTAATCACATGATTTGAATTCATGAACCAAACGGATCCTAATCTCATACTATCATTTTTTCTGTTCTTCTAGTAAGACATTCATCTTTCGTCGAATGATCACTAAATATATATATGCGATTGTAATGAGGTTTTTACGTTACCAAATTTTCACATAAATTACTTGATCAGCTATCAATATCTCATCAATAATAAAGAAACAAAATAATTAAGGTAAATCAAAGCAAACAACTGTAAATATTTTTTTTTTTTTTACTAATTTTTATCTAGTAAAATACTCTTATTAAAATATAAAATTTAAATAATGTTGAACACTACAACGTTTTAATAGTGTATTTAACTCATTTCAATTTATATTTTTTTTTGTTGTAAATTTCCCATTTTCGTTAAGTGTAGTGTTTGCTATATAACAGACATTCTTCCCATTAGCATTCATTCTCATTCATCAAATGCTTCCAATGTTCCAATGTGGGAGGCTGATGCCCAATTCCTTGCTTGGTCGTAGGAAACAGAGGAGGAAGAGTGAAGATGGAAGGATCCGTTCCATATAAATTACCAAATTTATCAAATTTATTAAAAAAGAAAGTTTATCCACCAGAAAATTTTATAGTAAAATAGATAATGTAGTAATTAAGTAAATAAGTATCATTTATCATTTCAACTCTCTGTCTCATTGATCGCTCGGAAACATACAATGTCAAGTTTTAATAGTATAGGGCGAGTGAGTATTGTCTTCACAGGGATTTGGTATTAAATTACCGATAAGTACCGCGATTATCCTAACTCAACTTTATCTAGACAGCCGAACTAAATGAAATGACATAGAACTTAAATGGATATAAATACAAAAATAAGATAAAATATGGAAACTTCTATACACAAGTCTACTAGGGACTTGACTTCACCTTATCATTGCTATGTTCATCCTATTAAGTCAATGCTAGCCAATTATACTCAATTCATTAATCAAGAGACCTATTATAACCTCGCTACATCTCCCGAGCATCAAACGAAGTCATATGCATGAATACCCGAATCAATATTCTTATCTAACTCATTTACTCATACACTCATTAAGATTAGCCCTTAAATTAGAACTCAAATGTCGATCATCTCTCAATCTCACAACAATCGAAATCCTAGTTGATAATCAAGGTCTTGATCACCTCCCGATCTCATAATATCCTTGTTTCATTATAGGGAAGAGAGGTAGAAGAGCCGGAGGAGATGAAAGGAGCGGCCCACATAAACTAATCTTTCTAAAAAATTCATCTCATTTATAAAAAGTTATTCAACCCACCAAAAAATTTATTAGTAAATAATTAAGCAAATAAATATCATTAATTATTTCAACTCTCCTCCCATTTCACTAAACAACTTAAAGTGTTGTTATTATTATATCTATCATATACATTTTGGATCCCTGCAACTCTATCATTCTTACTTTCTATTCCTCCGATTGATGGGAATTTCTTTTTCTTCTATAAAATACAGTTAATTTCTACATATTACAAAGTAAGCTTTCACAATTATTGTTAGATCTGATGTTACGTCCAATGTCCCAGATGATGTTGGAACATCATCTGGAAGATGACTTAATTAATTAAGATCCGGATTTCTTACTGTTTAAATTGTTCGAGTAAGATAAAGTGCAAAAATCAAAAGAACACAGAATATGATATCGCAGTTCGGTGCGCACACCTACTCTGCGGGGCCACGCCCAGACAATAAACAGTTCACTATGTTCCAGAAATTACGGACACCGGACGGACTTATTCACTCAAGGACTCCTCCTAGACAACGACGCCTTGGCTGTGACGAATCTCCACACGATGATTTGTTTAGCGTGCACCACACGTCTTCTAAACTGCACGACGAACTCCCTTCGACGGACGTAACTTCCTCCCCCAAAGCAACAAATCCCTCTCCCGAAGGATGATCTCAATAACGCACAAGGCTCACAAAAACTCACAGACTCTTTTCTGAAAATATTCTATTCAATCTATACCACATTACCAGCTACAATGAAACCTTAAATAAAACTTCCTCCATATTCTCTTCACGTAGCATCTTTTTAAATTCAAACTGATTCTCCTTTTGAATCCGGATTATGCACAATATCTTCATGTTTTTCGCATCACCTTTTGCGGCATTAATATGTGCATTTGAATTTCAAAAACTAAATTCAACATACAACATATAATCTTCATATTTTTCGCACGTCAATGCACAGAAGAACATCCACGTCAATGTGCAATTTGTATATATATATATATATATATATATATATATTCCAAAGATAAACTTTGCTTGATCTCCACGTGCTATATCTCTCATTTATCTTCTATTTTTGTAGATAAAGCTCTCTTTGACATCTTTCTAGAATTACATTTAAATTCAAATAACCCATGCCTTATCTTTATCTCTCCAAATCTCAACCAATGTCTTATCTTCCTTTGACCAAGTCTTTATCCTTATCTCTTCAAATCTCAACTCAACAAAATCTGCAACCTTGACTTCAAATCTGATTCTGATTCTTCTTTTTGCAATACGAAATCTTCTTGAACCTATTTTTTGAATTTTTACAAGATTGCCAATAAATTGCCAACTAATAAAAAATATTTAACAATCTCCCCCTTTGGCATTTTTTGGCAAAACTAACAAATGATCCTAAAAATTCAAAAAGGCGTAAAGCATTACATTGTTCTCCCCCTTTTTGTCAAAAATACGCCAAAGACAAAAAACAACAAAAGAAAATAAAGGATTCGTACCCTAGAACTGTCTTCAGCAGTTGATGTCGCAGATCATGTTGTAACATTAGTTGGAACACCTGGTGCAACAGTTCGCACTAGATATCTTCGAGGACATTGATCTCTGTAGCTTACTCCCCCTGAATTTTTCATGTGTCTTACTCCCCCTGAATTAGTCCCTGCTTCTAAAGAAGTATAAACCTTATGACATCTCAAATCAGATTTCTTTACCCACACACGTCTAGAAAAATTATTTTTCACATCAATCTTCACGTTAGGTGTCTTCTTTGAGTTTGCGGAATTTGGTGGATTAATAAACATACCTTTCTTCAAAGCATTTAAATACTTGTAGCATCTCGGTCTTATATGGCCATGTATACCGCAGTAATGGCATGTAGGGACAAACCTTCTATGTCGAGGGGATGAGATAGTAACCTTCTTACTAGAGGAAGTCAGAGGCTTGGGGGCAGGCGTCTTCTTCACAAACACTGTTTTGGATGTTGAGCTCTCACCAATATATCCAAGGCCATGTCGATCACCACTCGCTTTTCCTATTGAGAGAATGTGATCCAATTTTGAAGTGCCGGAATTCATCATCTTCAATGACTTTTGAGTGTGCTCCAATTCAGCTCTTGTCTCCTGCAGCTTTTTCTCCTTTTCAGCAGCCCAAAATTCATAGTTTATAGCGGCCCTCTTAAGTACATCATTCTCTTTAATAAGCTCATCGACTTGCTCCCGCAAAGACTTATTCATTTTAACCACCAAAACCCATTTGTTGAACATGGTTTCATATGCCTCCTGGATTGTCTCCTCAGTCAATTCTTCTTCATCGCTGGATCCGTCAGAATTTGACAAATCTCCGTTTTCTTCTGGTTTTTCAGAGTGCGTTGAAGGTGATGTTGCAGGTGATGTTGCAGATGATGTTGCAACATGAGCTGTGACACGATCTGTAACACTGCAGTTTGGAACATCTTGGTAGACATTGAATGCAACATAGTTATTCACATCACCATCATCTTCCTGGTTACCTTCAGAATCCTCATCACTCCATGTGACGTTAAGAGACTTCTTCCTCTTCCTGAGAGTGTTAGCACACTCAGACTGAATGTGTCCGTAACCGTCGCACTCCCGACATTGAATTCTCCTATTCTTCTTCCTATCATTGGAGGAATTCGTAGCTCCCTTATATTTTTGAAAATTGTTGGAGTTGTTGAAAGTTGGAGTTTGGTTCTTCTCGTTGAACTTTTTCATCACCCTGTTGAAATTTTTTGTCAATCGAGCAATAGACTCCGCTAAGTCTTCATCTTCTTCTTCAACATTATCTTCCACTTCGGCTTGGAAAGCAATCCCTTGAGAAATCTCCTTCTCCTTCTCATTTTGACTCAGATTCATTTCAAATGTCCTCAGTGATCCCATCAATTCATCAAGTCTCATAGTCTCAATGTTTTTCGCCTCTTCAATGGCAGTGACTTTGTAGGCAAATCTCTGTGGTAATGATCTCAACGTTTTGCTGACAAGTTTTGCCTCGGGAATTTTTTCACCAAGAGCAAATGATTCATTAGCTATATCACACAATCGTGAATTAAATTCAGAAATAGTTTCAATTTCATGCATTCGTAGATTTTCGAACCTGGTTGTGAGCATGTTCAATTTTGATTGTCTTACTGCAGTTGTTCCTTCATGCGCTACCTCCAGAATTTCCCATGCTTCTTTTGCCGATTCACATGTGGATATCATTTTGAACTGGTGAACATCGACTCCATTGAATATTGCATTGAGCGCACGTGAGTTGTAGTTGGCCAACCTATCTTCATCAGTGCTCCATGACTCTTCAGGCTTAGGAATTTTCTTTCCTTCTGCATCCTTTGTTTCCGGATGCTTCCATCCAATCAGGATTGCACGCCATGCTTTTTCATCTTGAGCCTTGATGAAAGCCTTCATCCGGGCCTTCCAATATGAATAATTCGAACCATCAAGCAGAGGAGGACGTACAACTGAACCTCCTTCCTTTAGAAAATCCATTCCAAACATAACAGATCAATTCTCCAAGATCTCACCGAACTTATGGTCAGTGAACCGCTCTGATACCACTTGTTAGATCTGATGTTACGTCCAATGTCCCAGATGATGTTGGAACATCGTCTGGAAGATGACTTAATTAATTAAGATCCGGATTTCTTACTGTTTAAATTGTTCGAGTAAGATAAAGTGCAGAAATCAAAAGAACACAGAATATGATATCGCAGTTCGGTGCGCACACCTACTCTGCGGGGCCACGCCCAGACAATAAACAGTTCACTATGTTCCAGAAATTACAGACACCGGACGGACTTATTCACTCAAGGACTCCCTCCTAGACAACGACGCCGCTGTGACGAATCTCCACAGTGATTTGTTTAGCGTGCACCACACGTCTTCTAAACTGCACGACGAACTCCCTTCGACGGACAGAACTTCCTCCCGAAAGCAACAAATCCCTCTCCCGAAGGATGATCTCAATAACGCACAAGGCTCACAAAAACTCACAGACTCTTTTCTGAAAATATTCTATTCAATCTATCTCACATTACCAGCTACAATGAAACCTTAAATAAAACTTCCTCCATATTCTCTTCACGTAGCATCTTTTTAAATTCAAACTGATTCTCCTTTTGAATCCGGATTATGCACAATATCTTCATGTTTTTCGCATCACCTTTTGCGGCATTAATATGTGCATTTGAATTTCAAAAACTAAATTCAACATACAGCATATAATCTTCATGTTTTTCGCACGTCAATGCACAGAAGAACATCCACGTCAATGTGCAATTTTTATATATGTATATATATATATATATATATATATATATTCCAAAGATAAACTTTGCTTGATCTCCATGTGCTATATCTCTCATTTATCTTCTACTTTTGTAGATAAAGCTCTCTTTGACATCTTTCTAGAATTACATTTAAATTCAAATAACCCATGCCTTATCTTTATCTCTCCAAATCTCAACCAATGTCTTATCTTCCTTTGACCAAGTCTTTATCCTTATCTCTTCAAATCTCAACTCAACAAAATCTGCAACCTTGACTTCAAATCTGATTCTGATTCTTCTTTTTGCAATACGAAATCTTCTTGAACCTATTTTTTGAATTTTTACAAGATTGCCAATAAATTGCCAACTAATAAAAAATATTTAACAATTATAAAACTGAAATATCAAGAAACAAGAGATGAAAGTACTTTTTCTCCAATAAAAAAACACATTACAAACTTTTTTTCTGGTCACTTATTCATAAACAAAACAAAAAAAAAAAAAAAAACACACGCTTTGTGTGAAATAATCTGGAATAATGTTGAAGACACATTTAGGCATCATACACTAATACAAGGTGTCTCGCATCAGAGGATATAGAATTAGGATTCACCTTTCATTAGTTAAGACTATAAGTATTGGTAGTACCCCAAGCACTTTTATAGAATTTATGCAACAATAGGAACACTCTGCAAGACCACTGTCTCCACTGTGAGTCCCGGCCCAAACCCAAGAAGAACTCCCCACTCCAATCCGTCACCAGTGGTGCTCTTTTTCTCCTCCAATGACCTCTTCCTCATCTGATTTAGTATAAAAACACAGTTGCACTAGACATATTTCCATACTCACTCCACACATTCCAAGTGTCCTTAAGCTTCTCCTTCTTTAGCTCGGCTTTCTCTTCAATGGCCCTCAGAATGGCAGCCCCGCCGGGATGTGGCACCCAAAACACTGAGTTCCAATCACTAATTCCATATGGGGTAAATGCTTCTTCCAAACATGTCTGAATATTTTTGCCAATTATCTTCGGCACTTCCGGAGATAATACAATAGTGAGTCCGCAATCACGTAAATGTCCCCCTACTGTGTTTTCTGAGTTAGGAAGAATAACTTGTGACGTTGAAACAAGTCGAAACAATGGTCTTTCGACCGAGCCCTCATCTGGCACATTGGCACCGACGATTACAGCCGACCCACCATCGGCGAAGATTGCTTGGCCGACAAGAGAAGCACTGTCATCCTCCGAGGGAGCACGGAAAGTGGGGATGGTGAGTTCAGAACAAACAACGAGAACACGTGCTCCAGGGTTGTTCTCGGCCAAGTCTTTCGCAATGCGAAGAACGGTGCCGCCGGCGAAGCAGCCTTGGTGATAGAGCATGACTCTCTTTACTGATGTTTTGAGGCCTAGAGACTTGATCAGCTGATAATCGGCCCCGGGCATGTCTACTCCTGAAGTGGAATTGACGATGATGTGGGTAATTTTGGATTTCGGTTGGCCCCACTCTTTGAGGGCCGCTATTGCTGCGCTTTCACCAAGCTTTGGCATCTCCACAATTTTTAGATCCATACGTTCATTAATTGATGGAGCATCATAGGTACAGATACTTGGGTTTTCTTTGAGGATATCTTCTGTCAACCTCATGTGCCGCTTCTTTATCAATGATTTCTCACCTGCATGGATGCAATGATGTGTCATAAAAATATTGTATGAAGAGATGATGAATTAAGGAAAAAGTCATGCAAGAAAAGATAAGTACCCAAGAATGTGTGTAACAAGGACAATTAATTAAAAATCGATACCATGGAGATAGAATTATGTTAGTTATGTCCTCTAAATGGTTACTGAACTATATATAGTACTGATATTGTATAAAAGGAAAGGGCAAATAAGCCAGTGACTAGAAGCTAGAACTAATTTCATATATATGTTGGATTGGAAATATATGTTTGTGAAAACTTATATATTCCCAATAAATCCATATACGGCATGCGTGATCAAATTGAAAAAAAAAAATGACAATAAAACGAGATTATAACGCATACGGAAAGGAAATTTTACGGCCCAACGTCGTAAACTATATGATTTTAATTAAACAGTGGTTATGAAGCAAGTGTAAGAAGAAATCCTATGATCAGCATATCCAGCCCCATATTAAATGGGCGCTTGGTTTCTCAAGCAACGCAAAACTACTCAGGTTAATGGTTATCCCCATAATGTAAAAAACAAAAAAAAAAAAAAAAATTCACTTGAAATATATATGATAAAAGTTTGGGTTTCTCATTGCTTTGCTTACAAATGCGCTTGAACTTCTCTTTCAATTCTGTTTTGTGCTCAGAATTAGTGACTCTGAAGTAATAATCGGGATAGTCAGCTTGATTGAAGAAATTATCGGGATTGGCTGTGCCAATTGCTAGAATTGAAGCTACGGCATGACCAGCTCGTGGGATCACTGTCTGGCTTTGCTCCACGGACACGTTATTCGGCGCCATAGTTGCTTTAAGGGAACACTGCGTTAAAAGTTTGAGAAGAAGAGGTTAGGATGTGATGGATTTGCACTAGTTTTCTTGGCTTTTATAGACGCAAGGGTCCCGTTATAAAATATTTATTAGTCGATCACGTGGAGTAAAATATTATTCTCCGTTCAACGATTTTGTGCCGTTATAAGTCAATGAGTCCACGTCACGACTGAAGATTTTTTTATGTTAATTGTAGCGTTGGCTAGAAGAACTTTTCCTTTTTTGTCTTTATTAATTTCCGAAATTATATATGGATTAATGAAAACTCACATTTGGATTGAGTACGGAAGTAAGAACTTGCTTTACAATTGTTACTATTGATTCCATGTAGAAATCAAGTTGTTAGGTAGGAAAGAAATAAATACTTCCATTACCCATCTCTAATTTCACCTTGTTGCTAACTTCGAATTATTTATCTTTTCAATAACTATTACGTGGCTACATTTATATGGTTTTTTTTTTTTTTTTTTTTTTTTTTTTTTTTTTTTTTTTTAAGAAAGCTCGTTTGTATATATTCATGAAATTATCTCTTTCTAATGGTACGAACTAATTTTGTTTCACTCTATATTTTTACGAATACTGTTTATATAATCTACGTTTTATAAATGGTGTTAAAACTTTTTAACACAATTTGTGAAATTTAGGGTGTAGTCTTAACACTTTTTAACACTTTGTAAAACACAGAGGCATGTGGGGGTAGTATGTGTTGGTTGTGGTCAATAGTGACGGCGATGCAGCCAAGTAAGGCTTTTCAAGGTATTGGGACTCCAAAGTCGTTTTCTGGAATTGATAGGAACCTTTTTTGAACGGATTTTCAAGTAAAACGGACGGTATTAATATCCCCACCAACTACAATAACGAAAAAATAAGGCGATTGGATCGGTCAACGACGAAAAAAAAAGGGGACAAATTACTCAATTATCCCGTGAACTATAGGTATTGTCACAAAATTCCTCTCCAAATTAATTTCAGCTTTTTTTCCTTGAACTTCAATAGTTCTCAAATTTTCCCCTCTGTTAAATTCTTGATGGAAAATATTATGTAAAATACAAAATTTAACGAAATCTCATGTTAAGATTTTTAACATAAATAACACGTATTGCACAAACAATTAGTTTTATTTAAATAATTTAGTAAACAATTACTCTATTAGCTTCTCTTCATACAACCACAAGAAAGTACAATTACACAACATAAGTAATTATTTTTTCACTATACTTAACTTTCTCCTTAATTTACTTGTCTTAAATGGCGGTCAACAGCAATAACGGTACAAATTTAATAAATGGGAAAATTTTGCAAGAGTTATTAAAATTCAGAAGAAAAAAGTTAAAATTAAGATCTCAAAGGCATTTTGTGATAAGACTTATAATTCCGGAAACAACTGTTCATTAATTAAATATAATAGCAACCAGGAAACAATTATCACAAATTGTAAACAAGCTGCCCATTGATATGCTTCTTCTTTCTTTTTTTTTTTTGAAGTTTCTCCCGTAATTCGTTCTAAATTATTTTTAATTTTTAACTGTTAGATCTGGTTAAAATCACATTAAATTTAAAATGTATGCAGAACAAATAGACTTAGATATAGATCTAACGGCTGAAATTAAAAAACTATCAGTAGTCTATTTTTACAAAAACTATCAGAAAAAGTCCTTTCTTTTTAGCTACTTTCCTACGTCTCCAATACTTGAAAACATTTTTTTCAGCGTATATCAATTCACATGCATTGACCTACAAAATCTTCTTTAGCCACGTGCATTTTTGTGGGAGAAAAAGGCATTTCTCTTGTAGTATCATCGTATATACTCCTGTAGTTGGTTTCCACACCACACCAGTCACTTACCCTTTAAAGTGTTGAATGTTGAAAGCGTGCAGGGAGGACACAATAGTTGAAGTGATGACTAATGACATAATGACAGGAGACTTTTTCTTAATAGATTTTCTAGTAAACCACAGTAATACGCCAAAAAACTACAATGTTGAAAAATCAAGCCGGCGAAAACATTAAGAAACAAGACGACAAGAAGTTCAAAAAGATTAAAAAAGATGACTGATCATATATGATAGCAACCTGAAACAAATTAGAAAATACCCATGAAGGGGCCTAACGGGTTCCACTTTATGCGTGGTTGCTAATACGACTAGCAATTTGTGTTCACGTGTCGTGTTCGAACTAGTACGATTATGACATGACACAATTAGTGTCAACACGAACAAGACATTTGTAATAAACGTGTCCAGAAGCTAAATACAAATACGAAACATTTATTATATGAGTAACACGACACGATATGTTAACACATGCATTTATTAAACAAGTTGTGACAGTCTAACACGAATATAACACGTTAATGAGCCAACTAACGAAAAATGATGGATTTTTTAATGAACAAAAAAATGGTGGATTTTAGTTTATATTCAAAACTACTATTAATTCACTGCTAAAGATACTCTATATATAGTTAAATCAAGCAAGCATATGATAATAAAAAAAAAAAAAAATTCTCTAAATCTTTATAGTGCTTAATAACACACATAAAAACTAAATACCAAACAATACATGATACTAATAAGTTATCATATATAAAGGTGTTAAGCATGTTAAGCCGCGTAACTCGAATTCAACCCATTAATTTTCGTGTCTTTCATATCAGCCCATTAATGACCTAATTATTAATGACCCAATTATTAATAACTCATTTATTTCGTGTCGTTTTTGTACTGTGTACCGTGTTATGTCTGAAATTGGAGGCCCTAGTTGCCAAAATTTTGTTCTCTCATTTTTTTTGTGTTTAGCTTGTTTGATAAATTAATGACTAAATGCTTCCAAATATATGTTCTAAATAAATGGTGAAATAGGAAATGAAATAGAGAGACTTCGCACATTCTAATAAAGTTGGCACTCATTCAACAACTCAAACAACTATTTTACTAAAAACAATAACAAAATAAAGTTGTTTAGAATCCAGCTACAAGGACAAACCAAACATAAGGAAAATATAATATATAGTAAGCAACATGACGGAAAATTACAAAAATTAACAACCAGAAATAAACATCGTTTTCATTAATTATAAATCTTGATGACACTCTTATGCTTTCGAATACGAATAGCATAAGCATTTTTCTTTTCAAAATCAGTGGTCACACCTTCTTAATTCGTAGATTATTGAGTCCAATTTATCCCATGCCCCTGAAACGACTAACTCCACTTTAGTGCATAATTATCGATCTTCTATCCTAACTTGACATTCATGTAATGTGGAAGTCTCTACAACATCTCCGACCTTAGGCGTAGTGCTACTTTGTTGCTTATTGTTACCTTATTTCCTCGATTTGATGACTGTGAGTGCTTCTCTGATTCCTGAACCAAATCTGCCCAAGAGAGTCTAGCCACTGCAATAACTTTATTAGTTCTTAAGGGTTTTGTTAGTTTTAGTTTACTTCTTGATTTTTCATACAACCATGTTTTTGAAACTTTCTCTGGTTTCATGGATCGATGTCGTGCTAATCCATGTTGTTTTGGATAAGCTATCGATATTATCGGCATTCAGTTTCTCTTACCCTATTTTGCTTTGTTCATGTAAAGTTGATCTTATTCTTTTTCTACTTTTTGTCGTTTAAATTGTTTTCTTTTTCCCTCTCTTTCCATCATTTATGAGTTTTCTTTCTTTCTTTCTTTCTTCTTTCCCTCTTTTAGGGGTTTATTCTGTCGTTCATACAAAATTGCTGATTTGCAGTATGTAGTTGTCATTTTCAAATTATTTTGTTATTTTACTTCACGTCATCATTTTAAAATTATTTGTCAATGATGTTTTCATTCTCGAACCTTTATTGTCGTTTCAATTATCACCGTGCTCTAGATCTGGGAGATGGGTAAAAATAATCTTTTTCATTAACTATGTTTGCTGCAAAATTAACAAACATTCTTCCCATTATCATTCTCTTGTACCAAACGCTGTCAAGGCTCCAATGTGTAATGGAGGCACTACAAATTTTAAAACTGCTGTTAAACACTTAATGTAATTAATATGTATGGACATGAATGGATTATGTAAAGTAAAGATCACGTGACTATGTGGCTATGCTTAGCAACTGTAAGTCACAAAGTCTATTCATATACTCATAATGCTATTATGCAAACTGCATATGAATGACAATAATATGTAAATAATAATTTAAATTTATGCTCACGCAGGAAAAAAAACTGAGTCTAAAATTTAGGAGTTTATAGTTCAAAAGTAGTAGAAGTTAGGAAATGAGCTAAGTATGAACGTAGTAATGATGACCAAAAGTAAGGGTCGTCACGCTAACCATGCTTCCTATGAACATCTTGAAGAGAAGTCTCTAAATTTTAATTAAAATAGCTAGAAAGCTATTTTGACTAGCAATTTTTGGATGATTCACTCTAATCATACTCCATATTTTAGCTAAACATAGATTATTTTAATATTTATTAAATTTAAAATATAAATAACTTTATTAAATTAAAAAAAGATTCTTTGCATTTATTGTGGTGTGATAATAGAGAAAATAAATGGCTAACCCTTTCTTGCTACCTATATTTAACTAGTGTAAAATGCATTATTTAAAATAGCTAACCATTTAGCTAATAATTATAGTGGAGAAAAAAAATTTTAAAAAAAGTTAAATTATTAGACAGTTTAATTAAAAAAATAAAATAGCTAACATAATCGGAGATGTTCTTATATTCCTTTCACTAACTAAAATCTCTCTTTTACATCACTTGTGAAACCATTTTTTCCCTCTTTCATTTTTTTCTCTTTCCCCAACATATCTGAAAAATTTAACAAAATGACTAGCAATTGCTCAAAGCAGCCACGGACAGCAGCATTAATTGATTTGCTTACAAATGTATTTAAACTTTCTCTTCAATACCGTCTTCTTTTTTAAATTTGGGTGATTCTGAAATAATAATCAGACTAGTCAGTATTGCATGTTGGCGCTAACAACACAACTATAATATCAATTTTTTTTTTTTTTTTTTTTTTTTGGACAAGTTGGCGCCATTATATTTAATATGTTTGGTACGTATGCAATTGCGTGTGGAAAGTACATATATGAATTTCTGAAACTACTTGCTATATAAAATTACTTTTTATTTAAACCAATAAACCAAAATGATATAATTCATTTTAGTCGTTCATTTATAGTTTCTAAATGATGTTAGGAACGGAAGGTCACACTTTCTCCATAATATATAGTTCTTTTGAGGAGCACTAAATTTTTTTTTTTCAAATTTCCTTTCAACAATATTAATTAATTTGTTGACTAATCATGTGAAAAGGTCAGACTTTATGACGCCTTACTTTGAAAAAATATGTCAATATTGCTGGGTGTTTAATTATATAATAAGTGGGCGATGAGAAATTTTCTAATTTGGTCGAGAAATAAATGTTATCTTCGAATACTAGGAAGCCAATTGAACTTTTCTTTGCAAAATAGTCTGAATTTGATGGCTACTAATTCGTTGGAGTAATTGTCACTTTTTATAGAATAAGTATCTAAAAAGTTTAGTCAAGCCGGAACATGATGTTTCTGCTCTTCTATCTTGACTAATATGGTGTTGTGCCAAAGGCACCTTTGTACTTTGGGTTGTTTTTTTTTTTTTTTTCAAATTGTTTAAAAGTTTTTTTTTATTGTAGGCTATCTATATCAAGATGAATATATGCTTCTAAACATAAGATCTAGTCAAATTAGTATAAAAAAAGTATGTAAGACAATAGAACTTGATACAGAGCTGGCAGTTAATTAAAAAGAACTCTATCGATATGTTGTTTTCATATATATCTTATACCTTACATTAATTCTCAAATATTGAATGGAAAAAAATAATATTATTGAGAAAAATTAGATAATATATAGCGGAAAAGTGGACAATTATAGATCAAAGTGTCAAAATCTAATCTAATGGGAGTAATGAAATGTGCTTTAACAATAGGACAAAATAACGTCGACTAAAAAACTTTTATCTTCAAAGTGATACGTTAAAATGTATATGTATTCTTTATTGGTAAAACACAATAGATGGAAATCAAAGAAAAAAAATATCTTCAAGATTTTTTTATAAGTAAATATTACTTGTACAATATCCAACAAATTACAAAGAAATCAAATAAAAGTACTGAAGCATTTACGTCTAAGTAAATGATTTAGTAGACTAAATCATATCAACGGAACAAAAAAAAAAAAAAAAAAAAAAAGGAGCTGAAAATGGTAATAATAATGAGGTCTTGTATACTAGCTAGCAAGTTCCATGAGCTAAGCTTCAAAATTCATAAAGACGTAAGTTAAGATATGATGTATGAATAAAAGTCATAAGTCATGATGTGGATTAATCTAAGCCACCATATTAAACTAACTCAAAAAAAAAAAAAAAACAATCTTGAATTATTAGATTTGATTCGAAAGCTTGTTGAAGTATTAATAGTAACATTAGTAATCTAGGGCAGTAAAATTAGTGATAGATATATTGACAATTCGTTAAAAACGAGTACGCTACATTTAAATGGAAAAAACGTACAGGAATCACCTATTTTAAATTGAAAAAAAAATCTACAAAATTGTAATATTAAGAGAAATGAAATGATTTTCGAAGAAAATAGATAACAAAATATAGATATTTTGTAATTACATCTATGGACTTATTTTTAATGGGAACATTTCCATCAGTGATTATTATTAAATATGAAAATTTGATAACATGGTGTGATAACGTGGCGTGATAACTATATAATTTATTACAACCATCAAATTAATATCTTAAGGTTAAAAGAACAATACTTATTGATAGATAAATATTCGAGTAACTATTAAAGCCACCCAATATATATATATATATATATATATATATATATTCAAGTAGTAGTCTTCCTTTAAGCTTATCATGATTTATAGTAACCATTTAAATCATACCCATATGTGTGTATATATGCACATATTTATACAACTTCGAGAAGAAAAAGAAGGGAAAAAAATAAAATAGAATATCACACTGACAAAAAATGAAAAGCTAAATTTGAAAGTAAATTTCATATTATCATTTAGAGCCTAATTTGTTTCTTCTAGTCAGACATATATCTTCTGCCATACATCTTCTGTCGTATGATCCGTAACACATATGCATAGATTGAAATCAGGTTTAATTTCTTTACTAAACTTTCACATAAATTACTTGATCGATAATCAAAATCTCATAAATAACAGAGAAACAAAATAAAAGTAAATCAAAGCAAACAAATTAGCACCAACGCTTCTTAAAAAAATAAATAACGTTAACTTTTTTGTTTTTTTTACTAACTTTCATCTTGTAAAATAGTCATATCAAAAGGCAAAATTTAAATAACGTGAACATTACAACATTTTAATAGCGTGCTTAAGTATTAATTAACTCATTTACAATTTTTTTTTTTTTTTTTTTGGTAAATAACCTTTTTCGTTAAGTATGTGTTTTTGCTATCAAACAAACATTCCGATCCTCCCATTAGCATTTTCTTGTATCAAACGCTCTCAAGTCTCAAGCCTCCCAAACCTGGAAAGGCTTAACGTAAGGAGGAAGAGAGGAAGAAGGGAGAGAGATTCCCAAAACTGAAAAAACTGAGAGGGCGGTGGGATTTTCATTTTCCCTCTATTAAAACACAGGTTTACATAGTAAGCTTTCTAGATACTCAATAGCAAGCTTTTACACTCATAAAACTGAAATATCAAGAAAGACAATACGATGACACTTATTCTATAATAAAACAAAAACAAGAACAAATTACAAATTACAAACCTTCTTTGTCAGCCACTTATTCTTAAATTAAATAGAAAACACTTTGTGTGACAAAATTTATAACTATAGGGTACCAGTCTCACACATTAATAGAAGGCGTCGAGTAGCATGAGACACACAAGTCGGGTCCTCCTTTTACTAATTATGATGCATAGTAGTGATGATAGCCCAAGTATTTTTTCATAATCTATGCAATAATGGGGACACTTTGCAACACTACTGTCTCCACTGTGAGTCCCGGCCCGAATCCAAGCAGAACTCCCCACTCCAATCCGTCACCGGTAGTGCTCTTTTTCTCCGCCAACGACCTCTTCCTCATCTGATTCAGTATAAAAAACACAGTTGCACTTGACATATTTCCATACTCACTCCACACATTCCAAGTGTCCTTAAGCTTCTCCTTCTTTAGCCCAGCTTTCTCTTCTATCTCTTTTATAATGGCAGCACCACCAGGATGTGGCGCCCAAAACACGGAGTTCCAATCACTAATTCCATACGGGCTAAATGCTTCTTCCAAACATGTCTGGATGTTTTTGCCAATTAGCTTCGGCACTTCCGGAGACAATACAATTGTGAGTCCGCAATCACGTAAATGTCCTCCTACTGTGTTTTCTGAGTTAGGGAGAATAACTTCCGATGTTGACATTAGCCGAAATAATGGTCTTTCAACCGAACCCTCATCGGGTACATTGGCACCGATGATCACAGCAGACCCACCATCAGCGAAGATTGCTTGGCCCACAAGAGAAGCACTGTCATCTTCTGAGGGACCGCGGAAAGTTGGAATGGTGAGTTCAGAGCAAACGACGAGGACTCGAGCGCCGGGGTTGTTCTCGGCTAAGTCCTTTGCAATGCGAAGGACGGTGCCGCCGGCAAAGCAACCTTGGTGGTAGAGCATGACTCTCTTGACGGATGTTTTGAGGCCAAGAGACCTAATCAGCTGATAATCGGCGCCGGGCATGTCTACTCCTGAAGTGGAATTGACGATGATGTGGGTAATTTTGGATTTCGGTTGGCCCCACTCTTTGATGGCCTCTATTGCTGCGCTTTCACCAAGCTTTGGCATCTCCACAAGTTTCAGATCCATACGTTCGTTAATTGATGGGGCATCATAGGAACACATACTTGGATTTTTTTTGAGGATATCTTCGGTCAACCTCATGTGCCGCTTCTTTATCAATGACTTTTCACCTGCGTGCGTGAAATGATATATGTGTCACTAAACCATTGTTTAAAAAAAAAAAACTCTAAGGTCAAATTCATGTGAGAAAAGAGCAGACAATACAGTTAAACGGAGAAAATTAATTAGAAAGTAATGCGCAAGGAGATATATTTACATCATCATTTATCTCCTGTAAATGTTACTGAACTTTATATTGCAATATCGTATAAAAATAAAAGGTAAATAATCAAGTCACTTGAAGTTAGAGAATATATATATATATATATATGACTGAAAAGATAGTTTTGAAAACATGTTCTTAATAAATCCATATACGGCGTGCATGGTGATAGTAAAGAGAAATTTTACGATCCAATGATATCGGCTTTAAGTAAATGATTTAAATTAAATAGTACTTAAATGAACCACATATTGTAAGTGTATAAAGAAGTTCTATCAGAGTATTCAACCTCATACTAATTATGTGGCCTCTTAGTTTCTGGAGCAACATCAAACTATTTAGGTTGTCCCGTAAACTTAAATAAATAAATAAAATAAACAAAAGACAAGCTTGAAATATTTATCATAAAAGGTTCGATTTCTCATTGATCATTTGCTTACATATGCGCTTGAACTTTTCTTTTAATTCCGTCTTGTCCTCTGAGTTGGTGACTCTGAAATAATAATCAGGATAGTCAACTTGATTAAAGAAATTGCTGGGATTGGCGGTGCCAATTGCTAGAATTGAGGCTACTTCATGACCACCTCGTCGGATCACTGACTGGCTTTCCTCCACGGGCACGTTGTTCGGTGCCATAACTAGCTGCTTTAAGGGAACAACTGAGTTTAAGGGTTGAGAAGAGAAGAATAGATGGGAGAATTAGGATATGATGGATTTGCACTTGTTTGTCTTGGCTTTTATAGACTCATTGAGTACTGCTACAGCTCCGAAATGATGTAATAATTTATCGAATTAATATGGCTATTAGTCGATCACGTCTAGTAAATTTTATTCTCCATTCAACAGTTTTGTACCGTTTTAAGTCAATGATTCCATGTCACTAGGGAAGACTTTTGTGTTCATTGTAGGTTAGATGAATTTTTACTATTTGTCTTTGATTTCCAATTTATGGACTAATAAATACACGCATTTTGATATTATCTTGTTTGTCTTGATCTGGGAAAGAGTACTAATAATAAGAGAATCTTTATGTGGTTTAATTTCTTTTCTCAGCCAACAACTTGCTTTTCCACTCGGTACTTGATTCCAAGTCGAAGTCAAGTTGTTGAGTAGCAAAGAAATAAAACATTTTCAATTACACCTGTAATTACACCTTCTTAACTCTTGAAATTATTTATGTTATCCATAATAATTAGGTGTGCAAATATTGAATTTTTTTTTTATGATTATTTTTGCCGTCTTTTAAACATTAATATGCTAAAAAAAAACTATTGAAATTTATACTTTCTGTGAAGTTTTTATTAAAAAATAATGTCTAGTGTCTAAAGGATTAAAAGTAAAAGACGTGAAGGAACTAGGTAAAATGTCGATAAAATATGGAAATTAGCTTCTCGGACACGTCAACTGGTTTGAACTTTTCATGTAGTTTTCGTCAATTTCTTATGTTAAAATCAACCTCTGATGAATTTTCATGACGGCTCTGCCGCCAAGTAAGGCTTTCAAAGGTATTGAGACAAGGAAGTCGTTTAAAGTGATGAAATTGATGGGAACATTTTGAGCAGATTTTTTTTTTTTTTTTCTTATAGTAAAAGACAGTAAAAATATCCCCAACAACTACAAATAAGCAAAAAGGGCGACTCAATCAATAACATATATATATATATATATATATATATATTACATGCATGTATATGTAATAACAAGATATACCTAATCAAATATGGTGGCAATGGGAAAGAACGTTATCACAAATAGATACCGTTCATTTTGCTGATTCGAATTTAGAATTCGAGTTTTGCTATAGTAAAAGGTTCTTACAAACAGTCACATTTAACTTTTTTGTTACAGTAAAAAGCTTTCACATAAAGTTACATCTCAACTCAAATTAAAAACTCAAATCAGTGAACTAAATGGGCCCTTAACTTGGTTACTTGTCTCGTTTTTTTTAATAATATTGTTGTTTATGTATTATTAGTTGATGACTTATTATTGTCGTTATTATACTTGAAAATTTATTTGTATGTTGCGACTGCCTACCGCTCCTTCTTCGACGTACTTGCTTACTTGCTTGCTCTTTTTATTTTGCTTAGTTAATACAATTGAAAGCTTTTTGTGCGAATATTGGAGAGACGGTGGGGAGAATCTTCTTTTATTCTTTTTTTTTTCCCTTAATAATATTATACCCTTTTTGTCATTATTTTTTCTTTAAATCTAATATTTTAAAATGTCTTTCATTTATTTTTTCTTCTTCTATTTTATTTCATTGGAAAAAATTTTGAATGTGTCCTTTTGACTGACGTGGAGGAACAAATGAAGTGAAGGTCTTGTTCACTTCGCTGAAGTGAACCTGGGCCCGTTCACTTCGCTGATTCAAGTTTTTAATTCGAGTTGAGATTTAATTTTATGTGAGAGCTTTTTACTGTAGCAAAAAAGTTAGATGTGATTGTTTGTGAGAGCTTTTTACTGTAGCAAAACTTAAATTCTAAACTCGAATAATCGAAATGAACGGAGCCTTCTTCCTTCCCTACTTCTCCAGTTCTACTTGTAAACATATATATATATATATATATATATATATATTTGTTTATCAATAAATATATGTCCTTACGTGAAAGTATAATGGCACCTCTTTTCCCACATTGAACTACAAAATCGTCTTAATTTGTGCACGTGCATCTTAGCGATCGAGAGAAAAAGACGTTTCTCTAATTCTCTTTGTAATACCATCGTATTTAGTCCCACCGGTTTCCACACCCGTGGCAATCACCAACCCTTCAAAGTGTTGAATGTTGAACTTAGAGTGAAGGGAGTACAAGCCTATTGAAAATGATGGCATATTTGTTAGTTTACCCATCTTTTCTAAAAGTTTAAGCTGTTAGGAGGTGAGTCAACAATAGTTTTATGTTTTAACACTGTCTCTCACGTGTGGATTAGACAATAAGTAATCGTGTGAGTAAATTAATTAAAAAGTCTAACACGTGATTATTTAAGCCTGAAAATATTAAAGACTCAACACATGATGACAATTTAAATGAGAATAAATAGTGTAATTATGAGAGTTTGAACTCAAGATCTCCCGTTCTGATAAGTTTACTAATCTTTTTTAAAAGTTTAAACTTTTAAGAGGTGGTCAACAATAATTTTATACTTTAATAATATTGATGGAGGGGTTTTTTAAAAAGATTTTTAAGTAAAGGGCAGTAATATTAACTAATATTATATGTGCTGACAACTATAATAAGCAAACCACAAGGCGGAATTTAGAATATTTAAAAAATAAGATGACAGACTACGAGTTTTTTTTTTTTTTTTTTTTTTTTAATGACTAGTCAAATATGGTGGCAGCCGGAAAACAACTCTAATAACAAATTATAAAAATATTCCTGGTGGGGCATAATGGGTCCCAAGTTCCGTGCGGTTGTTGGATTGTTGTTCTCCTTTTCCGGTTAAAGTTTTGTTTTTTCAACCTCTTCTTCCTTTAATATTCATGTCCTTCTTTGTGGTATTTATTATAGATTTTTAATACTATCGGGCGCATTTAGAACTCAAATGAAAATGTTATTAATTTTAGACATAAATTATTTTTAAAAATATATTTGATAATTTTATTAAAAAATTATTTTTAATGTAAAAAAATTTATTAATGTCTCTTTTATATTTCTTTGTTCAAGAGAGGAGAAAATAAAAATAAAAAAATAAAAAATGATTTTAATTTCTCTTTTATTTTACATTAAATTAAAAAATCGTTTTTATTTCTGTTTTTTATCTTTATTGCGCTAAACACCATTTTAAAAACGTTTTTTATTTTTTCTTTCGCAAAAGCCGTGAAAAATAAAAACAATATCAATTCTAAACACAGTCATCGAGTTTCAAATTTTCTATACTTTTATGGGTCGATGTCATGTTAATTCAGGTTGTTGTTTTAACCAAGTTATTGTTATTGTCGTTTTTAAGTTTCTCCGAGCTCATCTTATTCTGTTCTTGTAAAGTTAACGTTATTCTTTCTTCTTCTTTTTTTTTTTTTTTTTTTTCGTTTAAAATTGTTTTCCCTTTCTCTTTACATCATTTTCAAGTTTTTGTTTTCGTTTATGTGATATTGCCACTTTGAGGTAGTCTGTCGCTTTCGAATTATTATGTCGTTTTTATCCTTGTCGTCGTTTTAAAGATAATTTTCGATGATGTTTTCATTCTTAATTTTTAAAATTTTATTTGGAGGACATGAATGAGGGAACATATGAACTTAATACGTGCAAAAAAAAAAAACATTTCTTTTGGAGTATCATTGTATATATTCCTATCGGTTTTCACACCCATCCTATTAGAGTTTTGAGGAGAGATGAGAAGAAAAGTGAGGGAGAAAAATTGAAAAGTGAGAGAGGAGAAGAAAAATGAGATAGAAGAATTGAACTTTATAAAGTATTGGACTTTCAACTTAAAAGGTTAACTAGCTTATTGAGAAAATTACAGAATTCACCCCTAAAAGTGTATGAATCTAGACTTTTTCCCTTTACTCTGGATAAATACTCTTTTATTAGTATAATTATTTGACTAAAAAGATTAAGAATTAAGAGTAAAATGTAAAAATTTTGATCCATACACTTTTAAGGGGTATTTGTCAAGTTTGCCCAATATTATAAGGTAGAAGGAGTTCATATGTCTCAAGTGAGTCAATAAAACAAGTGTTCCTCCCATTATAGACAGATATTTAACATACATACATTTATTAATTCACATTAACACATTTGTTTATAAGATGCTTTGATTTATGATAGAGTGAATTATTATTATTATGAAAGTGAGGTACTTTAATTACTAAGCGATTAAAACATCACTTAACTAACCTATGATTTGGTAAATGTTGAAGTAGTATACTTTTTGACAAATTAAAACATTCAATTAAAAAGTACTTGGTGTAGCTCATCTTACAATTTAAGAGGCATTAACAGTAGTTGTTTAACATCACTGCCTGCCTCGAGCATTATGTAATCTCACCCCATTATAGAAACCGATGATCAAGGCTTGTCCTATCTTATTGCTAAGGTACCAAAAAGAGAAAGAGGCGACCTTTGGCATAGGATTCTGACATCCCTTGCAAAATTGGATTTATCTGGTGCAGCAATTCAGAGTTCTTTCCTTTGTCTGAGGTAAACAAGTATTATCAAGTATTGTTTATCCTTTTATGTTCATTATCACTATGTATTATCACAGTTCTTTACTTGATAAATGGAGTAGCTTTGACTAAGAAAAAAGTAGCTGGTGGAATAAGAATACAAGACTTGGCTGTATGAGTGTTATTTTCTTGGTGGTAAGCATTATGTAATAAGTTTTCATTAAGGAATGTAGATCATGAACTTGACAAAACTAAATGCACGAGTGTTACTACGCCCATTTTAGAGAAGCTTTTCTTCTCGTACTAGTTTACAGCTCTCCTGAGACCAATTCTATATTGTCGCAATACTGCAGATGGTTCTGTAGCCTTATCGTCAACTTCTTTCGTGCAATTCCCTCATTCTTTTCCTCTCCTCTTGCAGCCACTACTTGGCTCCTATTACAGAGTGGAACACAACCAAATCACTGTATGAAGCAGTAAGTCTCATTGTTAAGGTAAACAGGTACTCTCTGCCTTCCTTTGTTCTTAATTTTATAAATATGTGGATCGATAAATTAGTGCCGGAACAACTGAATAATGTTTTGCGAATGTTTAATAAGTCAGACCATTACGAGTGGTATCCATATCTTCATTCTTAGATGAAAATTCTTTGTGCATGCGATCATCTAATTGTTGATTTAAAGCGTGCATAAAAATTGTCTTATTCACTCTGATATAGTTTATTCTCACAGCAGGATTGGTAACAAGACATCATTTTTTTTCTAATCTCAGCGCATTTTGGTGAGGATGAAAAGGTGAAATTGTGCAGGAACTGAGGTGATTGACCCAAAAAAAAAAAAACAGACAAACAAACAAAGAAACCACTTCGGTAATGTGTTTCTATATTTGTCTTATTTTTTTCCTTTTCTCCGAAGCCACTTTGCGTCCATATATATAGTCTGTATTCACCACAGTATAATGATGAGGGGATCAAAGAATTGGATACTTCAGGTTCATTGATGTTTGAGAAATCAAAGCGGCTAGAGGTAAATATAACATTTCCTTCTTTTCTTGCAGCAAAATTATCTTTTTCCAAGTGACTTATTTGCATATAAAATCAAAAGATTGCTTAAGGGTATCTCCACCATACTTACTTTTGACTAAATATGTATCTCCACCATACTTACTTTTAACTAAGCATAAAAATTAATGGTACCAAAGAAGGCCTATAATTTTGTTGATTTGTTTCTTTGTCGCTTCTATACTAATATAATTTAATAGCAATATAGGACAACAGATCTAGGAGGTTCTGTAGCTGTTACAAGTTCGGATTGCCACAGCTTTTCCTTGTTATTTTGTTCATGCTTTCTCATGTCAGTTTCATGAGGCTTCATTCTTACAATTGCACCCATATGCAACTAGAAGCACCACTTCTCGTCCGAGATGCACAGGTAAGCATGCTGCCAGAGCTCGTCATGAGCCAGGATCAAACTATCCATTAGATTAATAGTTGCATTATGTATAACAGTCTTTGTTCGAGCACAAACTGGGCCTTATGGAGTAAAGGGTAGTGTGTTTATGTTGTAACAATAGCTCCCTGCCTTCCAATTCCAGAGGTGCCTAAAAGCCTGGCCAGACGCAACAGAGTTAATGACCCCTGGTGCACTGGAGATTCGTTACTTGGCGATGATGATGTCGAATTAATTCCTAGTCCTGGAAGTGAGGAATTCTTTGTTTCGAGGTAAATTGGATGTCTCGGCTTCAGGGAAAAGGGACGTCTTCAGCCAATTCGAGCAAGCATGTTGCCATAGCTCCGTGCCTTCCAAAGTTACCAAAAAAGGACAGGCCATACACAACAGAGCTGATGACCTTGGAGCACTGAAGATAGGAATCAGCTTCGTTACTTGGGGTTGATGACGATGACTTATTATGTACTGCAAGAAATGAGGAATTCTTTATTAGATATGTTAGTGGAGGTCTTGAGAGTCATTGAGAGTTTGGACTTCTTAATGGATCGTTAAATTTCTGGTTGGAATGTTTTATGATTCGATTTAGTAATAAGATTACTTGC
Source organism: Morus alba (assembly GCA_012066045.3). Classification (NCBI taxonomy): domain Eukaryota; kingdom Viridiplantae; phylum Streptophyta; class Magnoliopsida; order Rosales; family Moraceae; genus Morus; species Morus alba. Next base: position 3,722,368 of record CP050231.2, read on the forward strand.
TGGACAACTCATCTTCGATTTTTGTCAGCATTGGGTTATTAAGATGGACTCACCAAGATTGGATCAAATCTTATATTGGATAATAAATAAATAAGAGAAACAGAGTTGGTCTGTCTTTTTGAAGTCAATGCAGCTGATTTCCTTGCCTGATTTTGTAATTTATGATCAGAAGTTCCCATATTTTTAAGATGAACACACAATCTACTTATTCTTAGAAAAATAAAGTTTGTCATCCTGCATAGCTCAGAAACAAGATCTATAAAACAACAAGGTAAGTTGTTGGATGCTAGGCCCAAGAGGTTGTATAGTTCCTTTGAATAATGTTATTCTTGCTTTCATTATTCAAGCTTTGAAGAAAAGACAAGGCAATCTTCAGTTATTTTCTCTTTAGGAAGCAAGAATAATTTCATGTATTTGGGCTATTTGTCATGCTTGCAATGGCAAGTAAGATGATCTTTTACCCCCTCGTTTAAATTTTTGGAGGTGGCTTGTAAATGATGGTTGGCTTTTGTAGGTGTCGACATAATGCTAACAACATGCATGAACCAACCTGCATTAATAAACAAGCTAGTTGTTTAATAGAGAACAAAATAAATAAATAAATAAATAAATAAAGAAGAAAGAAACTAGGAAGTTCTTTTGTTTAATTTTTAGGACAGACATAGATGGCCTAGCCCATATGTAACTAGTTGATAGTCTTCATCAAGTCCGAATGTTATGTAATCTGACCAGAAACTTTGGCTTGTCCTGTCCAAAAAGAAAAGGTGGTTCACATTGGCTTCACCGACAAAGGATGGCTATAGTATAGAGTGGAGTTACTGTTTTTTGAACAGTATATGTTCTTTTTTACCCTTTTCCGTGAAATGTCAGTCTTGCCCTTTTTTTCTTTTTCTCTTCTTTTACTGGTTGCGGGCTTTTGGGAATTTCAACTGGGGGTTGAAAGGGAAAGGTCAAGGTCGTCGCCAAGAGGGATCTTTGAGAGATTTATCTCTTGTATGCGTGCTGATCTTGTGAGATCTATCATTTGCAAATTTGCTAGACAACCTTCTCAACCTCTCTGCTTTGTTTCAAGCCAAATATGGCCGACATAATCCTCACCCCCATTGTGGAACTGATCATTGGGACCTTGTGTTCCGCAGCTGTTGATGAGATCAAATCTGTGTATGGCGCAAAAGATGAGCTCTGCAAACTTGAGAGCACCCTCTCAACCATTGGATCCGTCCTTGTTGACGCGGAGAAGCGGCAGATCCGTGAAGAGCAGGTCAGAGACTGGCTGAAGAAGCTTGAGGCTGTGTTGGACGATGCTGATGATTTGGTGGATGGAGTTGCTGCTGAAGGTTTGCGACAAAAGGTGATGTCTGGAAAGAAAATAAGCAAGAAGGTACGCACTTTCTTTTCGTCCAACAACCAACTTGTTTTCCGGCACAAGATGGCTAGAAGAATTAAAGATATTAGAGAGAGATTGTCTGAGATTGCAGCTGAGAGAAGAGACTTACATTTAGTTGAGCGTCTCGAACCTGTGACAAGAGTGAGGGACGAGAGTTACTCATTTGTAGTCGAGAAAAAAGTTGTTGGGAGAGATAAAGATAGAAACGCAATCATAGAACTCTTGTTGGGTCCAGAGAATGGGACTCGTCAAGAGAAAGATGTGCATGTCATTCCCATAGTTGGGATGGGAGGACTTGGAAAGACTACACTAGCTCAACTTGTTTTTAACGATGAGAGGGTCCAACAACATTTTGAGCTGAAAGTTTGGGTGTGTGTGTCTAACGATTTTAACGTAAAAGTACTCTGCGAAAAGATTATTAAAATCGTAACAAATGAAGACATAGGAAACCTTGAGATGGAACAATTACAAAGAATGCTTAGAGAGAAGTTAAATGGAAAACGGTTCCTCCTCATACTTGATGATGTCTGGAGTGAGGATGCACAAAAATGGAGAGAGTTAAAAGAGCTGTTAACGGCAAGTTGTTCAAAGGGGAGTAGGATAATTGCAACCACCCGTCTTCATACAGTTGCAAAGGTTATGGGCACCATGCAGCCCCGGGATTTGGGGATTCTAGATTCGGAAGACTCTTGGAATCTCTTTAAGAAAATGGCTGATGACCAGGGAAAAGAGCTAACTAACACCACCCTTGTGGATATTGCAAAAGGAATTTTGGAAAAGTGTGCAGGACTCCCACTTGCTATAAGTATGATAGGAAATACGCTATTGTGCTCTGAAAATCCAGAAACGGATTGGCCATCTTTCCTTGAAAATGACCTTTCGAACATAACTCGAGATGAAGATGGAGTGTTATCAACACTAAAGTTGAGTTATGATTATCTTCCATCATATTTGAAACCATGCTTTGCTTATTGTAGATTATTTCCTAAAGATCATGACTTTGATGTCCAAACACTTGTAATTCTTTGGGTAGCACAAGGGTTTATTAAGCAAAGTCAAAGCCAAAATCTGGAGGAAACGGGTTATGAATATTTTAGGGATTTACTTTCTAGATCCTTCTTTCAAGAAGCTAAAAAAGATGAACTGAACATGGTAACAACATGCAAAATGCATGACCTAGTTCATGATCTTGCGATACAAGTCGCAGGAGAGAAATATGCGATGATAGCTTCTATTGGAGATCTTGTTCCTAGGAAAGTTCATCATGTTTCCTTTGATGTAGAGGAGGTACCAAGTTCGTGCCTTCAAGCACAAAAGCTTCGTTCATTTCTTGTCGTTCATTTGTTTGCAAAGGGATTAAAATGGGATGAAATTATTTCAAATCTTAAATTTCTACGCGCGTTAGATATGCGATGGACAAGGATTCAAATTGTACCACATTCAATTGGAAAGTTGAAGCACTTGAGGTATCTTAATCTTTCTGGAAATTATGAGATAGAAACCTTACCTGCTTCTATTACCCAGCTAGTCAATTTGCAAACCTTGAAACTAAACCGTTGTCGGAGGCTCCGTGAACTGCCAAGTGAGATTAATAAACTAGTCAATCTCAGGCATCTTGAGCTTCAGGATTGTGAAGGGATAACTCATATGCCAAGAGGACTGACCCAATTGACTAATCTTCAAACATTATCCCTAGTGGTATTAAGTGAGAACATCCCCAATTCTATGACGTTGAGCAAACATAGTAAGCTAGATGAACTAATGGGACTCAACAACCTAAAAGGAGATTTGAAGATTAAAGGGATAAGAAGAGGGATGGAAACCGCAGTTACAAAGTTGAGAGAAAACAAGCATCTTCGGACTCTCTATTTAGACTTTACAGAAAGTAATGAGGACGCACCAAGCAGCGAGCAAGAATGGAAAACAACACTGGAAGGTCTACAGCCGCATGCAAATCTCAGAGACTTGACTTTAGATATGTATGGTGGTGCCAACTTGTACAGCTTGCTTTTCCCGCTTAAAAATCTGGTTGCGCTTGTCTTGTCCGATTGCTCGAAATGCCAACAACTACCGTCATTGGATCAATTTCACTCTCTGAAAAAAATGGAACTTTGTCGCTTGCTTGCTCTGGAGAATATTACCATTAACGAAGGTGATAGCTACTTTTCCACGTCATCCTCTGTATCGGTACTGCCGTCTCTCGAAACACTAATACTAGAAGAGTTGCCCAAGTTTAGAGGGTGGTGGAGGTCGGACATGGCGGCAGAGAATCAAGTGGAGCAGGTTGTGTTCCCCTCATTTCCTCGTCTTTCAGATTTGAGTATAATCAATTGCCCGAAGTTTACTTCCATGCCATGTTGTCCAAATGTTAGAGAATTGACTTTTAGTGGGGAGCATTTTGAACAAACAATGTTAATGATGGTCCCACAACCACAAATGATCTCAGCGACAACAATAACAACAACAGAGCTGGAAGCATCAACATCGTCAGTTGCTTCTTCATCGACGACTTTTTCTTCAGATTCTGTTTCCACCTATCATCCTCTCTCCAAATTGACGTCTTTAAATCTGAAATATGTCGGGGATCTACAATATTTGCCGGCCAATCAAATGAAAAGCCTTTCTTCTCTCAAGCACTTGTGGATTGTGGGCTGCCCTAAACTGAAGTATTTATCTCCAGGGATCCAAAATCTCACCTCACTTGAAGAATTACGCATAGACGGTTGTAAAGAGCTTCAACTAGTAGCAAATGATGACTACTCCGCTAATGAGTGGCAAGCCCTTACAAGCCTACGCAGCTTGAGCTTTGACAATCTACCACAGCTTGTGACTCTCCCTGAAGGACTTCAATTCCTTACCACTCTGGACTCTCTCACAATTTGGAGATGTCAAAATTTTACGGGCCTTCCAGATTGGATTTGCAACTTGTGTTCACTTGAAAGGCTTTATATTCAGGAAAGCCCAAGTTTCAAATCAGTGCCTGGATCAATAAGTAGCCTCACCTCTTTACAAATGTTAATAATAAACGACAAGATGATGAATCCAAGAGAAATACGAGGGGATTTGGATCTGAGCTCATGTTCAACTTCAGGTACATAAATTTAATCACCAACCACTTTTTTTATTTTTTATTTTACTATTGTATAATTCACTTTTCGATATTTTTGAAATTTCTGTCCTTTTTTAAGGCTTTTTCGTAATTAGCACTCTGGTCCTCAAACTTTCTTTTAGCAATCGGCTCCTTAACGTTATAAATTCTTTGCAATTCGAGTCCAATTAAAATCGGCTGTCAAATTGTGGACAGATTTGTCACCCGAGCAGCACATGCATAATAAAAAAGGGCCCAATAGTAATTTTAAATCTCATTTATTTCGCTAATTTAAATTTAAAATTTAAATTTTATTAAAAATAATTACATATAATTTTTTTTTAAGTCACAATTCAAATTAAAAGCTCCAACCTAATTAAAAGAAAAAAAAAAAAAAAAAAAAAAAAAAAAAACATCTTCTTCGATTCAAAAAAACCCAGAAACATCAAACAAAAGGATGACTAGTAACAATACAAGAACTTCATCTTCTTCGATACAAGAAAACTCAGAGCGGAATGTAAAAAAAAAAAAAAATCAGTTTTGAGATTAGATTGGCAAAGGTAAAAAGTTAACGGGTCTCATCCAAAAAAGCCTTTTTTTTAATTATTATTTTGTACGTGCAGGGCCAAAGTAAAAGAAAATCTGGAAGAAGTCTTCAGAGTATTACAGTAGTACAACAAATGAACATCACTATGGTAACTAACCTCTTCTCTAGTTTTTTTTTTTTTTTTTCTTTTCCAACGGAAACTTGTGTTTTATGAAGTTTTCAGATCTTTTTTTTAATGCATTCACATCCGTAAGCTTTGTCAAATATGAGCCAATACCCTAATATAAACTAACACAGCTAAATGTTTTTCTACCCATTTATTGAGAAGCTTTTCTTGACTGATTGATACAGTATGGAAGCCCTTCCAACAGACACTATATTGATGAATTCTATAATTGTAATGACAACAGATTGTTGTGCAGCAGCACTATTATCGACTTCTCTCGTGGTTTCCACCACCTCTTCCTCTCCTTCCCTGCGACTATTGCACGGCTGTTCCAGAGAAGATCGTGGCTTCAAATCACTTAATTTCTAGAACTATGGAGACTTCCTAATTTAACATCAGTACCGCAAGCAATACATAATCTCACCTCTTTATGAACGCCGATGATCAAGGCTTGTCCCATCTTATTGCAAAGATACTGAGAAGAGAAAGAGGCGACCATCGGCATGGGATTCTCACATTCCTGCAAAAATTGGATTTCTATCTGGTGGAGCAAATGTGTCCTTTCACAGTTCTTTCCTTTGTTTAAGGTTAATAAGTACATGTTATCAATTACCGTTTGTCATCTTCTGTTTATTATCACTTTGAATTATCACAATTCTTTACTTGATAAGTGGATTAGGTTTGACTAACAAAAAAATTAGTTAGTGCAATAAGAATATAAGACTTGACTGTATGAGTGGTATTTTCTTGGTAGTAGGCACATGTTGTAAGTTTTAATTGAGGAATGTAGGTCATGAACTTGACAAAACTAAATGTATGAGTGTTATTTTTGCCATTCTTCGAAAAGCTTTTCTTTTCATACAAGTTTACAGCCATTCCAATAACGAATTCTGTTATTGTTGCAACACTGCAGATTGTTCTGTAGCCCCATCGTCAACTTCTTTCAAGCAGTTCCCTCATCCTTTTCCTCTCCTCTTGCTGCGACCATTTAGAAATGTTTCATGTTACAGAGTGGAACGCGACCAAATCACTGTCTGAAGCAGTATGTAATCTCACCTCCTCATCACTGACACAATTGATTATAGCTTTTCTCTTGTCTCATTGTTAAGGCAAACAAGTACCCTCTGCCCTTCCTTTGTTCTTACTCGTATGCATATGTGGATCCATAAGTTAGTACTGGAACAATTCCTAACGTGCAAACTTTTAATAAGTTTGACCACTACAATGTGTTATACATTTCTTACTTCTTATAGGAACTTTTCAAAATGAACGAGATTATCTAATTGCTTATTGAAAGCATGCATAAAAAATTGTCTTTTTCACTCTGATATAGTTAAATCTCACACCAAGGTTGGTAACAAGAAGTCATTTGTTCTGTAATCTTAGTGCATTTTGGCGAGAATGAAAAGGTGAAATTGTGCAGCAACTATGGGGATTAACCCAAAAAAAAAAAAAAAAAAAAAAAAAAAAAAAAAAAAAACTAAACACTTTGGTAATGTGTTTCTATGTTTTGTCTTATTTTTTTTCCTTTCCTAAAGCCAATTTTCGTCCGTAAATAGTGATTAACTAAAAAAAATACTTCGGTATTGCAGATCACCACAGGACAAAGATGAGTGGATCAAAAATTGGATACTCTAGGTTCATTTATGTTTGAGAAATCAAAGCGGCTAGAGGTGAATATAAAATTTCCTTCTATTCTTGCAGCAAATCACCTTTTTCCATGCATGACTTACTCTTACAGTTTTTCAAAAGATTGTGCAAGAGTATCTCGACCGTACTTTCATTTAACTAAATATAAAAATGGTACCAAAGAAGGCCTATAATTTCGTTTACTTGTTTCTTTGTTGATTCTATGCTAACATAATCTAATAGGAATAGATGATAACAGGTTTAGGAGGTTCTGTAGCCATTTCAAGTTCAGATTGCTGCAGCTTTTCATTGTCGTTTTGCACAAAGGTGTTCATGCTTTTATTGTTCCGGCTTTGAAAGAAAATTTCCGAATCTCCTGCAGTTATTTCCTCTTTGGAAGGCAGGCATCATTTCATGTATTTGGGACATTTTCATGAATTCCGAGTTTTGTTTATTTTGGCGTCTCTTCATGAAGCTAATCTCTTTGGCATCTGAGATAGGAAAGATTCTCGCTAGGAGCTTCTAATGTTGCTCAATCTGGAGTGCAATTTTCTTTAGCTGTCAAGGCTTTGTTATCATTATTGCAGCGAGAAAAGGTTGGACTTGGAACTTGTTGTATTGGAAATTTGGATTGAATAGTTTGTCCCTTCAAACTTTGATGCTAAACTGACGGGTATAGTTTTGCTATGAATATTGCAGTAATGGATGTTGGAGCTACATGGTTGAATGTTCCATTCTTACACATTACGCCCCTCTACAACTGGACAGGATCAACCTATTCCATTAGATTAATAGTTGCATTACGTATAACAAACTTGTTCGTGGACAAAGTGGGCCTTATGGAGCAATGGGAAGGGTTTATGGTGTCACAATAGCTCCCTGCCTTCCAATTCCAGAGCTGCTTCAACGACGAGCCAGACGATAATTGTTGAGTTCCGCCCCCCATTTATTGGGCTGGAACAATAATTGGGCCAAAGTGTTTAAAACACAAAAAGAGAGAGAGAGCTTGTGCACGCGCAGCCAAAGAAAAGAAAACAAGGGGCTGCCGTGAGTGGTAACCAGCGGACCAGAGAAAGAGAAGGGAAAAAGAAGGGAAAGAGAAGAAGGGGTAGGGTTTTGATGCTTCTGCAAGACGGTCAGGTGGTGAAACGTTGTCAGTTTCAGCTTAAATTTGATGTGGAGAATTTTGCAGTGAACTCTTTTCATCTACCAGACTTGATTTCTCATTTACTCTCTCTTTGGTACTCTCTTAAGTACTCTTATTTTGGTGAGACCTAAGTCTTTCTTTGATGTTGTAATCCATCTTTGATGATGATGTCTATGTTGTTGGTGGGTTAAGAATAGTGTTTCTTGATGATATTATTGTTGTGAGCCTCTAGTTTGTATGTAGGGAGAAACTTTGATATAGTGGAAGTTTTAAGTGGCCTATAGGTCCCGTGGTTTTTACTCTCGATTTGAGGGGTTTTTCCACGCTAAAAATTGGTCTCCTTTGGTGTTGATTATTTTTGAATAATTGTTGCGTTGGTTGATTAGCTTTGTTGACATTTTGTTTGAGATCCTATTTTAGCACATAAAGAGGAAAAAGTTTTTAGTAGTAGTTTTTCCCAAGACGACGCTGGAGTAGTGGAGATGGGCATTCAGATTCTTTATCTAGTAATTGTAACGATGAGTTACTTCGTAGTTCTGGAGTGAGGATTTCTTTGTTTCGAGCTAAATTGGATATGTTAGTTTGGTCTCAGCCTCCGGTAAAAGGGCCTCCTCGGCCAATTTGAAAGGAGAAGGAAAGAGCAGCCCTTGGTTGCAAGGTTTTCCCTATAGTTGTACGGACATATTTGATTTTATGTTACAATAAAGTTTGGAAGTGGCTGTTGGTAAGTGATGGTTGGCTGTTTTAGGTTCATTTACTAGAGCCATTGTGATCCTAGGCCACCTCCTTTCAGTAACTAAGACTATAACATTGCAAGATAAATTGTACGCCAATTCTCATTCTATAAATGAGCCAAGTGGCAGGAGGCGACATGAAAATTCAATTGTTTGACATAAGATGAGAAGAGAATTTTATAAAGAAATGACAGTAAATTTCTATAGAGTCATTCAAAGAGAGTTTACCGTTTTATTATTGTAATGTATAAATATAATATCTTATAATTGCGAATATGTGAATACTTATTAAGAATAAAAACTTTGAGTGGTTGAGCTTTCTAGATATGGCTTTGAAAGTGATCTCTTTGAGAAGATTATTTGAATACTAGGAAATCTTGTGAGGGATGCTAGTTTGATGAAGACAGTGCAGAAGCCTTGTAATTGTCATGGGGATTATTGAATAAAGTCTCTGGCAAAAGGTCGCGAAGTGAATGTAGTACAATTTGGTCCGAACCATTATAAATCTCCAGTGTGAATGTGATTTTTTTCTTTTCTTTTTGTGTTTCTGCAAATTAGCTCCTGGAATTTTATTCAACATAGGAGTTTGAGCATTTTTCCCGCAAAGATTTCAGCTAGGTGAAGAATCGTATTACCTATTCTATTTTTTCATACATTCAAAAACACTAAACGTTGGAAACGAAGAAATTATCCTGTAAAAAAATGGATTGTTAAATTTCTGGTTAAAATGACTTATGATTCCATCTACTAATAAGATTACTTGGTTAGAATGATTTATAATTTCATCTAATATGATTACTTGCAAGACAACACCTCACCCATTATTTGTCACCATCAAGGACGAAAATGTTGATGTCAACAGGGTTGTCGGGGTTTTGATTTACAGATAATGTTGATGTTGACAGATATTCAGAAAAAAATAAAATAGATACATCGAAAAACTTTAGAAGTTTTTGTTAAAATTATACAAAATGCTAAAACAATTAATATTACTTAATTTGAACTAATTTAATAACAAAAATAATACGTTTTGTATTAGAATATGAGAGTTATGTCGAATAATATAGTAAGAAATTATTATAATTATATATGGATTGGGATTTAAATATAAATTTTACATGATCATTATAAACAAGGAATAATAATTCAATCTACTATATAGAAATTAACTACCAAACATAATAGAGTAGACACAAAATTAAAGTACTTTCAGTGTCAAAATGAGTTTCTAGTAGGTTGGAAAGCATTAAGTAGGTTTTGATCTTGATCTAATAAACAATACATTTGTCAAGATATTACTCTTGAATACTTCTCATTAGTAACCCATAAATTTGATAATGTTGGTTTATCAAACTTGATGACTAATATTTAGGGATGTATAATGACATTCCAACACTGACTTGTAGTGGAGGATATACTAATATATCATACAAGTCATCTTGGTTTTGTACTTTTGAAGTAGATCCTATGTAAGAACTGTATGGATAGTCATATGAACTTTGCTCAATCCTAAGCTCATGTAATCAAAACTCAAGGCCACAGAATCGTCGTCAGTTTGACTCAATTGAGTCACACCACATCTTTTTATAAATAGTTTATTTAAAAAGTATAAATTTTTTAAAATACTAATAAAGTCTTAATATTTGCTTTTTATTTAAACCATGTTGTCGCATTTTATTGAAAAAATATGAAAAAAATGTGCTGCAAAAATCATTTTATTAAAAAAAATTCCTAAGATTTTTGGACATTTCTAAAAATATCCTAGATATTTATGGCTATTCACGAATTTTACGGATTTTTTTTGGACATTGCGGATACTTTACGGACACACCGAGAAGAATACCCCCTTCCTTTCTATGTCGAGACTTCAAAATATAGACAATGTCATTGACATTTTCATCCTTGGTCACCATTGGGTTTTAAGATGGATTCGTCCAGATTGGATCAAATCTTGTGAAGGGTTATAAAAAGAGTTTTGTAAACAATGCAGCTTATTTCCTTGGTATATTTTGTCACTGGTGGGAACTGTTTGTAAAAAAAAAAAAATAATATCCTCTTTATGAAAACTCAACTATGCTGATTTGTTCTCAGGGTTGGCCAGTTAGAATGTACCCCATCTACAAATTATCAGGTATGAATTATTTTTTGCCCCCTGAAAAAACAATTTAAAAAAAAAGACTGAAAATGACAGCCTCTTCTGAACCTCGGAATAAATCGAGATGAAATTTTATATCTTGAAATGATCAGATCTATCTTCGACAGAATCGGAACATCCAACCTACCGGATCAAAAAGCTATTACAGGCGTGAAGGAGTAACAGCAATGAACAAGTAATCAGGAAAACAAAACTTCCATCTTTGATAGGACAGAATGCCGGTCACTGGCGGGTAACTGTTTGTACTCTTCCCTTATCCTGAAAACAACCGTCTCTTTTCCTTACCATTTGAGTGTGTCGAGTCAATCTTCCTTTCAAGTCTTGATCTGGACACTAATTCAGACCATGTCGGGCCTCTATGGCAGCAGAAGATTATAAAACTTATCATGCAAGAAGAAATTCCTGCCCTTACTATCCACAGCTTTTTTCCACCCACACCATCCCCCATTTACAATTTTCTTGTGCTCATCATTCCCTGTATAGTGAGGATCAAGTATGAGAAATGCACAATCTCCGCTTACTTCGTTGTAATCGACTCCCAGAAGGGTATATGCAAGAACTCCACCACCTGCACCCATTTAACGAGTAAGAACCCTTTTTTCTTCTTTTTTTTTCACCTTTTCAAAACTTTTATCTAATAAAGGTAGAAGACAAAAAACCAATATTGCAACTATATATCTATAACACTCACCAATCATAATCAGGGTTCCTTGACTCCCAAAGTGCAAGGCTAGCTCACGACATTTTTCAGGAAGCTCAGCTCCAGATCTAACATTTATGACTTTGCAACTACCCTATTCAAGATAGAATTGTTCCCCGGGATATGTATGAATGAAACATAATACTCTTGTTTGTCATCAAGGAAGTTACTTGTTTTTCTGTTTGTGAAATGAAATAGTATACTAACACCCAAAAGTTTGTCCAAAACAAAGCCCAACTCTATAGCACCTATCCATTCACGTGAGCCAACAAAAGAAGGATCTTTATCGCGAATCTCAACAAGTGCCTGCTGTATTTCCCTGGAAATCACAGGATTTCTTAGTTTAAAGGATAAATTAAATAAATAAATAAATAACACACAAAACTAACAACGGAAACAAAAATAACATACATGTTGTGTTTAGATCTATAGTTTTCAGAAGTGGTTAGACGTTTTCAGAAGACTTAAGAGATATGCATAGTAAGAGTCCAAGAAGGGAAAAGGGAAAGTGGAAACCAAGGAAAAGTGAAATGAATCTTCCATTACATTCATGTACACTCCAGTTCACCTATGTGAAGGAACTTCTATAGACGTGTAGTGTTGGAGTCGGAACCATGAAATGATGGTTTGTAAGGAACGATAAACTCAACCCCAGCCCTGGCAAGTAAAAGGCAAATGACTTAGCAGACAGAACAGCGCGTATAAATTATATCACTACAGGATAGCATTTTCTTTGCAACAATTTGATTTGCAAGAGAAACAGTGACGATGCCTAATACTAGATAAATATCTACAGAAACAAGAGCCCTACAACTCATTCTGACCACCTAAGATTGATATGTCAATAAGTTACAGCAACCACTTAAAAGGGGGAAATTCTTCATTACCAAATCGTTAAAAGCATCTTGCATGTAATGGTAATATTCATAAGATCCCTGAACAAGAGATACTGTGCCTCCTGAAACTACATAAAGACATCATTCAGTGAAAAGAACACTCATAATAACTGGGAGTCCAGGCCAAAAGAAAGCACAAGAAGCAGCATTTGTCACCGACCACCACTACTTGGAATTCCAATAAGTACGTCCTTCAGCAAACTAGAACCTGATATTACAACCAAAAACAAAATCTCATTAAAAAAAAAAAAGGATTCTCAAAAATACCTCACAAAATGTTATGTATGTAATTGTTGATTTAAAGCGTGTATAAAAACTGTCTTTTTCACTCTGATATAGTTTATGTGACGACCCTCCTATGAGGCTGCCACTGTAACTTACTTTTAACTTGTACTTACTGGGGTTTCTTAAAATTTGCGGAACATTTTTTTTTTTTTTTTAAAACATAAGAATGAATACTTTCATAATTCGTAACAATAATTTAAAAATAATGAATCACTCAATTACTAAAAACTTTTCTTAATTTTAGTTAAGATAAAACTTCTAAAAATATCTTTCGAATTGAGTGACATTTGAACCCTTGATTCACATACTCTTTAAAAGCATTTCCAAAACTAGCCAATTTAATTGGGTTATCTCATTTGACTTTAAAATGGATTTCGTGAAAAATCTTAAGTTCAAGTACATCTTAAAATCCTTTTAAGATTAATCATTTAAATCGTCATGTTTAAAATTCATTTATTTGTTGCATGTCTTTGTTGCAACGTTCTAAAACTTAAATACTCAAAACTAGGATTGTTAGCTACAATCTCGGTTTCCCTAACATACATATGTACATATACCTTTTAAACATACATGCTTGAAACTTTGAATCATATAAATATATACATGATTATACTTAAACTTATCAAGGAAAATAATGCGTAAGCGGTATCCATTCCCATCTCCACCATTCGTCCGGGCCACCACCATTGCCCTTCAAGAATTGGCGATAGGTTTCTTACCTCACAAAGATGAACTTATCTGATTGAGCTTTTCGCTCGAAGCAAGTAGGAACTATATCTCACAAAATAACTGTAAGTACACATGAATAAATATGCATGAGTGATTATGCTTAATTATGATGTCTTATCATAGTCTTATTATCTTATCTTATCTTTCTTCTTGATGGGCCCGAGTGCTCACGTACCCACTTCTTGCGCAATCATCGGGACGTAAGGGTTTGCAAGGTCCCCAACGACCCGTGATTTAAATTGAACCGAGTGCCTCCCTTGTGAAGGACCCCCTTTTTTTGTTCATTTATCTCCTTGTGGAGTCGATTACCTCCCTTGTGGAGGCCGGTACAACACTCAACCGAGTTTCTTTTTATAAGTTCCTCTTGACTTATTAAGGTGTATGCAATATAACCTAGCATAGCATACTATAACATTAAATTAATTTAAACACATATAATTCTTGTGCCTTTGCTTATGTGTATGCAAAGATAACATAGCATCGCATACAATACTTAAAGCATAAACATGTATATATATAACATGTGTAAATTTTTTTCTTTAAAATCTATTCATCTTTGAAGCGATTCCTACTTACCCGATTTACAGAGTCGAATCCACTTTTCGCCAAAAACAACCTATTCTTACTTTGCTTACTTCGAAAATAAACACCCACTGAGAGTGTGAGGTTATCTGTCGTTTGCTATTCTATTTTAGCAACTTATGAAGGAATCTAACCCTTTTCTTAAGGCATGTATTCCTTTCCTTTACTGAAGGATAATTCACTATAAAGATCAATTTATTAAATCCTCAAAATTTTATTTTCCTTAATTGCCATTACAAATTTGTGCTAAATTGATAATTCATTAATTATCTTATACTTATAATAAGTCTAATAATTTAGTTAACTAATTTTGATAATTAATTAACCCTCTTATTCATATACTAAGTCTACATAAGTTAGTTAATTAATCTTAGTAATTAATTAACTTCCTTAACCATATTCTAAGTCTTAGATAATTTAATTAATTAGTTTTAATAATTAATTAAATTATCATCCATAATACACTTTTAATAAACTTTACTTTACCTCACTTGATGGTCTCATGATAGTGTTGAGGTCCATATTTACCGTCGTAAAATTAAGGGTCTAGCGTTTCGTTTCTTTACGATTTTCGCTTACATGCTTATTTGAAAATCGTTAAGTTTTATTAAAAAACTACATACGACGTTTAACATAAATATAAACCTAATTCACGAATCTCATAATTAACGTATTTCGTGAAGATCATACGCCTTATATGACTATCTTAATTAAACTGTAAGCAAGGTTTGTACTTGCCTGGATTCCGAGCAAATCGGTTCTAACAGTATCTCGCTTGTCGTGTCCTCCTGCGTATTCCTCAAAACTAATTTTGGGAAAAGCTGCAAGCACTATGAATGATCCTTGAGGAACATCGTAGCTTTAAACACTTAATTCTGATATTCACTTGTTTAGTCTGAACCACCTCGATCTGCGTGCAACCAAGATTACACCATTCTTATCGAAATTGAATTTGGTTGAACGGACATCACCATTGCGTTCAAAGACGTCGAAAACGAGTTAGGATATGGTCTCGGATCATCAAACGGAGGTCAATAGCCTGAGAACGACACCTCGCCGGGCGTCACGGGCGGGAGGCGGCGGCGTCTTTGCGGCAGAGGCTCCCCGGAGAGTTTTTCCGCGGCGGACTTGGGTCCTACCCCCAACTTGACCCTCTGAGTCTATTGGTGCGGTCAATTTCACACATTCGGCCCATAACGGTACCTATTGGGACCGCAACGTAAGTAAAATCCGCGACCCAAATCTCAATATTCCGGCCATCAATTATTAAAATTGGTTGAGGGTTTTCTTACCCACTTCCTTCTGGTGTTGTGACACCAAAATTACGATGATCCAACGGTTGATCGTCGTGGAACCACCTCCTCCCTCCACGGACAACGGCAGCGGCTCCGTTTTCCGCCAAACCTGCGACGGTGACGGTGGCTGCTGGTCGGGATCTGCTGGGCGTTGGCTTCTGGTCGATTGGTGGGGGGTGGTGGCATCCACGACGGCCTGGAGAGAGAACAACAGCGGCGGCGGAGGCGATTCCGGCCACCACGGACGGCGGTGCTCCGGCCATCATTGAGCTATGAAAATGGATGGGTTTTCTTCGTCTCGCCGCACCGAGTCCATAGGGACCGAAATCACCTCAATCGGAGGTCGGATGGCGGAGATATCTCGACGGGAAGAAATGGGTAAATTTCTAACTTCCGCCGGCGATTGCGGCCGATTCCGGCGGAGTTAGAGGTCGTGCCGCATGTCATTGAACTCAGCTCGTCGAGATCTTTCTATTGACACCGCCCGGTGTCGAAAACGGAGGTCGGAATCTCAACTTGAGTATTTGGCCATTGAGGGTTTTGTGAGAAAACGTGAGAGAAGAGAGAGAGTGAGCGTGAACGTGAGCAAGAGAGAGAAAAAATGATAGAAGCCTAAAAATTTCACTATATATAGTGTCTAATTAAGACAAGATTACATGCCCGATCTTATCCTCAATTATTTCCTCTAAAAGCAGTTAAATTTTACCGATTAGAGGTAATTAATTTTGCTCACGTAATTTAATCTATTACTTACAGGTCCAATATTAATTTCTGAATAATTCAATATTGTTTTATATTCTTACTCACAGTAATATTTCGAATCGTTTCAAGTCTTGAAATAAATTCTAGACCTAACAAATTCAAAATCTAACTTCTCGAAGATTCTATCTCGGGAATGACGTTGTTTTTGACGGTGTCAACTCCCGAGCTCACATTGTACCCTTCTATATGGGTATTTACCTTGTGACTTTAACCTAACTGTCGGCAATTAAGGATTTTCTCTTCTTTTAAAATGTCGGTGTGTTTTTTTTTTTTTTTACATAACATCGTGTTGTGCTTGGAGATTCTTGAAATTAAGATTCTCAAACTATACTTATACTAAAAATTATTCCGCCTTAAAATAAAGGCGAGAATTTATCGATCGAATTTACTTGATCGAAACATGAACTTAACATGAAATCGCTTTCTGAAATTTAGGAATACTGAGATATTGATTCCATAAATCCTTCAACACATAATATTTTCTAGGAAAATCCTTAGCTTAAATAAATAAATTGTATTATTTAAAGTCCGGATTTTCTCGGTCATTACAATCTACCCCCTTAAGAAATTTTCGTCCCGAAAATTAGAACAACTCGGTAGCTTTTCCTCATATTCTCTTTACGTTCTCAAGTAGCTTCCTCAATATTATGATTTCACTACAAGACTTTACCCGAGGAATTACTTTATTCCTTAAGGTTTTCTCCTCGTAAGCTAGGATCTGGACCGCATGCACTTGACGGGTTCCTAGTGCAATACATGTGATGGATCCGTCGCATACCTCTTCAACATCAATATGTGAAAGACGTTATGTACATAAACTAATTAAAGCGACAATGCTAGTATATATATGTGACCTTATTAATCCTTTTAAGGATCTTAAACGGTCCGATGTATCTTGGGTTGAGTTTCCCTCTTTTTTACGAATCTTATTCTTCCTTTCATCGGTACCACTTTTTCGGAAAACTAAGTCTCCTACTTGAAACTCTATAGGTCTCACGGCGTTTATCCGCATAGCTCTTACAGCGACTATGAACTGTATCAAACCTCTTTGTGATACGTCTAACATTCTCTGTGGCTCTCTGTTAAAGTCTATTATTTCTAGATGCTTCTCCCCATATTCATACTATTGAATTGGGGACATGCATCTTCTTCCTCAGATAGAGCTTGAAAGGTGTCATTCTTATTGACATGCGATAAATCAAGTTGTTATAGAAAAACTCTATCAAAGGCAACTTTCTATCTCGGTTCCTTTAAATCCATGACACATGCTCTTAACATATCTTCTAGGGTCTTGATGGTTCTCTCGGATTGGCCATCCGTCTGCGGGTGGAAAGTTGTACTAAACTTTAACTTAGACCCCATTGCATCATGTACACTCGTGAAAATGGTCGTCTCTCAATGTAATAACTGAGTTTGATCGACAAAAAGTGTGCTGATCTAGTCGATCGATCTAACGATTATCCAAATCGCATTGTTACTATCGGATATTCTAGGCAACTCTACCACAAAATTCGTCGTGATTTGATCACACTTCTATTCTAGAATGTAGATCTTCTGCAATTCTCCTGCTAGATGTTGTTCTTCTACTTTAACTTCCTATCAATTAAGGCAATTTCAACAACATCATTCCTCTATTAGAGTAACGAATGGTTTGGATGAGATAGTTTGTCTCCAAAATGGTTGATCACTCTTCTTAGTCTCGATTGTCATTTCAATCTTCAACCGAATTAATCTTTAGGATTAGTCAATCAATTGCCTAGTATGAGTCGTGATTGATCTCGAAACTATTTTTTTTTTAAACTTAACATAGACTTAGATTATGCATTTCTATCCTTGATTCGGCTGAGACTCTATTATCGGAACTATCTGATCTTGGTCTTGGATTATTGTAATATCCTCTTGATACACCTACTGTGAGAACTCTCTAATTTTGAGTGTGATGTACTACTTTCGTATAACTTGGATTAAAATGTTCATCCTTGTGGTTTCTGGGGGTACTGCGTAGTACAAACTGTAATACTACACATTGAATCATTGGATTATTCCATGATTTTATACTTCTCTCATAATACTGCTTAGATCTTAAAATATTCTTAGTAATTACTAATCGAGTGCTCACTTATTGGTTCATCAATTTGTCTGAACCGTTAAGAATGTGATGACTTATCTGAAGTCAAATAATTTACTTGAACTTTCACTCTCATAGCCAGTATTCTCAATCATTATCTGACATGGTGTACCATTAAGTCATTTCTTTCATGTCTCACGGTACTCTTAAACATTTCCATATATACTTATTAGGCTTTTCATAGTATATCTTGTCATACTGAGATTTTACACGTCATTCTAATATGAACACGTGTACTGAGAGGTTTTAAACCTGTAGATTGCATGGCTTATTTATGGAAAAATCCATAAATAAGTAGACTTATTTATCTACTAATTCTCCTCGACATTACAATTCACTAGGCTTATATAAATTTGATCTTCAAAATTAAAATGAAGCCGAGGAAAAGTAATGTTTTTCGTTATTCTTCATGTGAAGAGCATCTTCCATTGGCATTTTTTTTTTCCTCTGGGGATCTTACTAAGATTATTGACCTTTCTTTCTATGAGGTCTCTTTTCTACTAATCCATGATTTCAACTTGCTCTCTACTCTTAACTCCTGCATTTCTTTATCAGGATCTTGATTTGATATATGGAATGACTCAAGAATCTATCATCTTAACATTTTCTTAATGGGTTCCCATTATCCAAATCGTTATCATTAGCAATAGTAGTAACTATAGCTTACTTATATACTTGTCCTGATACTTTGGGGAATCTATCTTTCCTCAATTAAACTTTCTCTATTTTTCTTCGGGGTACTCCGCCTTTCTCTTGGAGTATGAGTGAAGAAAGATCAATCTTACTGTCCATACTTATAGAAGCTCTCTACTTTGTTCTAATAGTTTTCCCCATTGATTATGGGCTATCTTCACTTCTACTTTATTTGTCATAATCACCAAGCAGTTTCTTATCAAAACTATGGGGCCTCAATTTAACTATTCTCCATATATATATATATATATATATATATATATATATATATATATATACTTAAGTTGGAGCTTCACCTATCATCTGACCAATAGTTCATATGACGCACGAACTCAAAGGTACCTCAAATCCTTTCTCACATGTAAAATTGTATTGTAATACTTTCTTATTCTAACTTATTGTAAAATCTGTGACCGAACATCGTATCATATCACGATTGTTTGGGCATTTTCCTTGTCTGGACCTTATTTCATAGAGTAACGAGACCATTCTTAGTCTAAATTTCGTACAACTAGTGTAACACATACTTCTACAAGATAAGGTTGTGTTGTTTCCTGAGTCTGTAAATGACTACTTGAGGTTTACCGACCTTTTATAATCATCAGACTTAATAACTAGTTTCCTCAAATACTTAAGTCCTTAAGAAATACATGTATCAACCTCATCTGACATACTTATCTTCATGCTGGAGCTCTAACTGTTTATGTTTTTATCACAAACCATTCATAACTCTCCTTCAATTTTTTTTTGAAGGATAGTTATTGCTTACACAACTAGCTACATCATCTTTTCCTTTGGGGTTACCAATGTACCCTTTAACGATGTGATATTCCTCAATTGTTCTGTTTCTTAGGCTTTATGAGTCTTTCTAAGGGGTCTACCCTTTTCCTTTTTATCTAGTGTCGAGTTCAAATTACTCTCGAAAGTATGAACTCATTCAAGGAGATACCATCTACGTACTTTAGCATTCTTCCTTCTAATTTACTCTTTATATAATCGAGTTCTTAAGCTCATTTCATCTCATGTTTACTTTCCTCAAAGAAAAGTTATCTTAACTTATGACTCTAGAAAAATTCTAATAATTTCTCCTTAAAATAGGTATATTTCGAAGTATTACCTTTTGTTGACATTTTTGTTCTTAAGTAGGATCATCCATCTTTCGATCCTTGTACCTTTCAGAGCATAGATCATAGTCTTAATGATTATACATCCATCCTTCATAACCTAATCCTCGACCTTTAAACTCAATAAGGTCATCCTCCCAAAGGTAAAAAATGATTACACTTAAAAAATTCTTTCATTTTCTTTAGATTCCTAGATTGATAATAGTGTTCCCCTATTTATCATCAGGCAGGGTATATATAAAACAAAATCCTCAAACCATTGCTACGTTTGATACCCCATTATCTTACTTTTAACTTACTTATCATACTGACTAAACTATTAGTCCTTATTGTTCCTTTACTTATGCAAGAGATCTCCTCCTTTAAAATGATTACATTTCATATCCTCCATTAAGAGTTTGACTTATAAATTCATAACTTCCGTCCTCAAAGTTTCAATTATAAGTCCTAATAAATCTGTCTTAGATTGGCATCACAACCAAATTTTTCTTAATAGATAAACACTATCCTTAATTGGTTTGCTCCACTCTTGTTGTGATTTCCTTTTTACAACACCTCTTGATTGGCATGGAAATCATATTATTTCTATTTCCTTGCTTCATAATATCTAATAATGAGTCACACTTTGACTCTGAGGTTTCTTATACTTCTTAAGCTGTAATCCCGTTTATCAAGGGATTTCGCCTACTTAAGTTAATCACCTTGAGTAGATACGTAGATGAGCACCTTTATTACTTTATTTTGATCACATATCTCTATTCATGGTCACCTTAGTATCTTATCGACTTGGCACATCTAATCCATGATTTTCTAATGGATAAGCTTATGATGATGTATTGTCACACCTTACCCGCCCTCTTTGTATTGTGGGATGACTTATTTTCTGTCAATCAATACCTTCACCGTAAAGGCAACTTTTGCTTTTATCATCTTTACCTAATGCAATCGTAATTCTTTTAGCGGATTTAAACAAATCCGTAACTGTATTCTTCAATCATAAATAGGGTAAGAATATCTCCCTTCGAGATCGTTGTAGAGGGATTAGTTTGGTCAAAACTAACCTAGAACAACATCCTTCCATTTGTCCATGACCTTCGGTGTTCTTTTCTCATCACTTAACTGCTACTTACATTTAAACTCATTGCATTAGTTCTTGTACCTATATCCAAATGGGATTCTCAACATCTCAAACCTCTTTTGCATTTGTCTTAACTTATAGCCTTTGTGCATTATTTATCATCACATTAATACACATAGGTACTTTCTATGAGATTGCTAAACATTTTAAGGCTAGCAATCATCGTGTATCATATCTTAAGCGGGTTAAAACATCTACCATAAACCGGTATTGCTTAATGTTGAAGCTCTATTTCCTATATCGTATCTTGATATACATATATAGTCGCTTAACGTGGCCCACATCTAGCTTGACGGGGGTTACATCGTCCATCTATTTATTAACATCGTATTTATGCTACATAGTCATATCCTTTTCATGGATCCAAGCAGAAAAGCTACGGCTAGCAACACAGTCAATGCTTCTTCAAAAAGAGTCTCGGTAGTTGTTTCTTTTCAAACAGCTGCGCGTGGCTCCGATACTTTGCTTGGCTTCAATACTTTGCTTGGCTTCATAACTTTGCTTGGCTTCATAGCCCAACAATGATCACTAAGAGGTCGCCTCAAACAATCACACTTCTCGAGATATCATCTTGTCAGCCCAAGGGAATACAACACAGTAAAATGATGGGGCGGTTCGACTTGAATGGTCCTTAATAGGACGATCTTAATCGTGCAAACATATGAACCTTTCATTGCTCGTTAAATAAGTGTTCGCGTCTTTTAACTACAATAATCTAATTGACATAAACATACTTTAACTTACTTGGACTATGGCGAAGCGCACGCGTGACGACGTGGAGTAGGATGGCGGGATACCCGGCTCGATACCAACCTGTGACGACCCTCCTATGAGGGCCGCCAACGTAACTTACTTTTTAACTTGTACTTACTTGGGGTTTCTTAAAATTTGCGGAACATTTTTTTTTTTTTTTTTTAAAAATAAGAATGAATACTTTCATAATTTGTAACAATAATTTAAAATAATGAATCACTCAATTACTAAAAACTTTTCTTAATTTTAGTTAAGATAAAACTTCTAAAAATATCTTTCAATTGAGTGACATTTGAACCCTTGATTCACATACTCTTTAAAAGCATTTCCAAAACTAGCCAATTTAATTGGGTTATCTCATTTGACTTTAAAATGGATTTCGTGAAAAATCTTAAGTTCAAGTACATCTTAAAATCCTTTTAAGATTAATCATTTAAATCGTCATGTTTAAAATTCATTTATTTGTTGCATGTACTGTTGCAACGTTCTAAAACTTAAATACTCAAAACTAGGATTGTTAGCTACAATCTCAGTTTCCCTAACATACATATGTACATATACCTTTTTAAACATACATGCTTGAAACTTTGAATCATATAAATATATACATGATTATACTTAAACTTATCAAGGAAAATAATCTGCGTAAGTGGTATCCATTCCCATCTCCACCATTCGTCCGCCGCTCACCATTGCCCTTCAAGAATTGGCGATAGGTTTCTTACCTACAAAGATGAACTTATCTGATTGAGCTTTCGCTCGACCAAGTAGAACTATATCTCACAAAATAACGTAAGTACACATGAATAAATATGCATGAGCCGATTATGCTTAATTATGATGTCTTATCATAGTCTTATTATCTTATCTTATCTTTCTTCTTGATGGGCCCGAGTGCTCACGTACCACTTGGCGGCGCAATCATCGGGACGTAAGGGTTTGCAAGGTCCCCAACGACCCGTGATTTAAATTGAACCCGAGTGCCTCCCTTGTGAAGGACCCCTTTTTTTTGTTCATTTATCTCCCTTGTGGAGTCTGATTACCTCCCTTGTGGAGGCCGGTGCAAGACTCAACCGAGTTTCTTCTTATAAGTTCCTCTTGACTTATTAAGGTGTATGCAATATGACCTAGCATAGCATACTATAACATTAAATTAATTTAAACACATATAATTCTTGTGCATCTTTGCTTATGTGTATGCAAAGATAACATAACATCGCATACAATACAATACTTAAAAGCATAAACATGTATATATATAACATGTGTAAATTTTTTTTCTTTAAAATCTATTCATGTCAGTGGGCGAGATTCCTACTTACCTTACCATTTACGAAGCTGGAATCCACTTTTCGCCAAACAGCCTATTCTGTTACTTGCTTACTTCTGAAAATAAACACCCACTGAGAGTGTGAGGTTATCTGTCGTTTGCTATTCTATTTTAGCAACTTATGAAGGAATCTAACCCTTTTCTTAAGGCATGTATTCCTTTCCTTTACTGAAGGATAATTCACTATAAAGATCAATTTATTAAATCCTCAAAATTTTATTTTCCTTAATTGCCATTACAAATTTGTGCTAAATTGATAATTCATTAATTATCTTATACTTATAATAAGTCTAATAATTTAGTTAACTAATTTTGATAATTAATTAACCCTCTTATTCATATACTAAGTCTACATAAGTTAGTTAATTAATCTTAGTAATTAATTAACTTCCTTAACCATATTCTAAGTCTTAGATAATTTAATTAATTAGTTTTAATAATTAATTAAATTATCATCCATAATACACTTTTAATAAACTTTACTTTACCTCACTTGATGGTCTCATGATAGTGTTGAGGTCCATATTTACCGTCGTAAAATTAAGGGTCTAGCGTTTCGTTTCTTTTACGATTTTTAAACTTACATGCTTATTTGAAAATCGTTAAGTTTTATTAAAAAACTACATACGACGTTTAACATAAATATAAACCTAATTCACGAATCTCATAATTAACGTATTTCGTGAAGATCATACGCCTTATATGACTATCTTAATTAAACTGTAAGCAAGGTTTGTACTTGCCTGGATTCCGAGCAAATCGGTTCTAACAGTATCTCGCTTGTCGTGTCCTCCTGCGTATTCCTCAAAACTAATTTTGGGAAAAGCTGCAAGCACTATGAATGATCCTTGAGGAACATCGTAGCTTTAAACACTTAATTCTGATATTCACTTGTTTAGTCTGAACCACCTCGATCTGCGTGCAACCAGTACTACACCATTCTTATCAGAATTGAATTTGGTTGAACGGACATCACCATTACGTTCAGCACGTCGAAACGAGTTAGGATATGGTCTCGGATCATCAAACGGAGGTCAATAGCCTGAGAAACGACACCTCGCCGGCGTACGGCGGCGGAGGCGGCGGCGTACGGCGGCAGAGGCTCCCGGAGAGTTTTTCCGCGGCGGACTTGGGTCCTACCCCCCCTAACTTGACCCTTCTGAGTCTATTGGTGCGGTCAATTTCACACAATTCGGCCTGTAACAGTACCTATTGGGACCGGCAACGTAAGTAAAATCCGGCGACCCAAATCTCAATATTCCGGCCATCAATTATTAAAATTGGTTGAGGGGTTTTCTTACCCACTTCCTTCTGAGTGTTGTGACACCAAAATTACGATGATCCAACGGTTAGATCGTCGGAACCACCTCCTCCCTCCACGGACGACGGCAACGGCTCCGTTTTCCGGCCAAACTGCGACGGTGACGGTGGCTGCTGGTCGGGATCTGCTGGGCGTTGGCTTCTGAGTCGATTGGTGGGGGTGGTGGCATCCACGACGGCCTGGAGAGAGAGGAACAACGGCGGCGGCGGAGGCGATTCCGGCCACCACGGACGGCGGTGCTCCGGCCATCATTGAGCTATGAAAATGGATGGGTTTTCTTCGTCTCGCTGCACTGAGTCCATAGGGACTGAAATCACCTCAATCGGAGGTCGGATGGCGGAGATATCTCGACGGGAAGAAATGGGTAAATTTCGGAACTTCCGCCGGCGATTGCGGCTGATTCCGGCGGAGTTAGAGGTCGTGCCGCATGTCATTGAACTCAGCTCGTCGAGATCTTTCTATTGACACCGGCGGTGTCGAAAACGGAGGTCGGAATCTCAACTTGAGTATTTGGCCATTGAGGGTTTTGTGAGAAAACGTGAGAGAAGAGAGAGAGAGTGAGCGTGAACGTGAGCAAGAGAGAGAAAATGATAGAAGCCTAAAAATTTCACTATATATAGTGTCTAATTAAGACAAGATTACATGCTTGATCTTATCCTCAATTATTTCCTCTAAACAGTTAAATTTTCTTGATTAGAGGTAATTAATTTTGCTCACGTAATTTAATCTATTACTTACAAATCCAATATTAATTTCTGAATAATTCAATATTGTTTTATATTCTTACTTCGCGTAATATTTCGAATCGTTTCAAGTCTTGAAATAAATTCTAGACCCAACAAATTCAAAATCTAACTTTCTCGCATTCTATCTCCGGAATGACGTTGTTTACGATGGTGTCAACTCCCAAACTCACATTGTACCCATCTATTATGGGTATTTACCTTGTGACTTTAACCTAACCGTCTCGGCAATTAAGGATTTTCTCTTCTTTTAAAATGTCGGTGTTTTTTTTTTTTTTGCTAACATCGTGTTGTGCTTGGAGATTCTTGAAATTAAGATTCTCAAACTATACTTATACTAAAAATTATTCCGCTTTAAAATAAGGCGAGAATTTATCGATCGAATTTACTTGATCGAAACATGAACTTAACATGAAATCTGCTATCTAATTTAGGAATACGATATTGATTCCATAAATCCTTGATCACATAATATTTTCTAGGAAAATCCTTAGCTTAAATAAATAAATTGTATTATTTAAAGTCTGGGATTTTCTCAGTCATTACAGTTTATTGTCACAGCAGGGTTGGTAACAAGACATCATTTGTTCTCTAATCTCAGCGCATTTTGGTGAGGATGAAAAGATGAAATTGTGCAGGAACTGTGGTGATTGACCCAAAAAAAGAAAAGAAAAAAAAAACCACTTTGGTATTGTGTTTCTATATTTGTCTTATTTCTTTCCTTTTCTCCGAAGCCACTTTGTGTCCATATATGTAGTCCGTATTGCAGATCACCACAGGAAAATGACCAGTGGATCAAAGAATTGGATACTTCAGGTTCATTGATGTTCGAGAAATCAGAGCGGCTAGAGGTGAATATAACACTTCCTTCTTTTCTTGCAGCAAAATTATCTTTTTCCATGTGACTTATTTGCATATTAAATCGAAAGATTGCTTAAGGGTATCTCCACCATATTTACTTTTAACTAAACATAAAAATTAATGGTACCAAAGAAGGCCTATAATTTTGTTGATTTGTTTCTCTGTCGCTTCTATACTAATATAATTTAATAGCAATATACTATGACAGGTCTAGGAGGTTATGTAGCTGTTACAAGGTCGGATTGCCGCAGCTTTTCATTGTTATTTTGCTTATGCTTTTATTGTTCCAGCTTCAATACAATAGATCAGCATTTCGTGCAGTTATTTCCCCTTTGGAAGGCAAGTAATATTTCATGTATTTGGGTTATTTTCACGTATTCCTAGTTTAGTTTGTTTTGGCAGCTTTTCATGAAGCTAACCTCTTTGGCATCTGAGGCAGGAAAGATGGTCGGTTGGAGCATTTAATGTTGCTCAATCGTCTGGAGCTTCACGATTTCTTTAATTATCGAGGTTTTGTCATTACTATCGCAGTAAGAAAAAGGTTGGACTTGTAACTTGTACTGGAAATTTGGATGAATTATTTCATGGGCGTGCTTTGAATTTTGATGCGGAACCGATGGGTATAATTTTGCTATCCATGTTGCAGCTAATGGATGTCGGAGTTACATGGATTGAATGTGATTCAGCAAGTTTTGTTCATGTTTTCTCTTGTCAGTCTCATGAGGCTTCATTCTTTGACATTGCACCCATATGCAACTGGAAGCAGCACTTCTCGTCTGACATGCACGGGTAAGCATGCTGCCAGAGTTCATCATGAGCCAGGATCAAACTATCCATTAGATTAATAGTTGCATTACGTATAACAGCCTTTGTTCGAGTACAAAGCGGGCCTTATGGAGTGAAGAGAAGTGTTTATGTTGTCACAATAGCTCCCTTCCTTCCAATTCGAGAGGTGCCTAAAAGACTGGCCAGACGCAACGAGCTAGATGACCCCTGGTGCACTGGAGATGTGCATTCAGATTCGTTACTTGGTGATGATGATGTCGAATTAATTCCTATTCCTGGAAGTGAGGAATTCTTTGTTTCGAGCTAAATTGGATATGTTACTTTGGTCTCAGCTTCAGGGAAAAGGGACGTCTTCAGCCAATTCAAGCAGCCGTTGGTTGCAAGGTTTTCCCACTAGTTGTACGGGCATCTTTGTTTTTATGTTTCAAAAAAGCTTTGGGGCTTGGGAGTGGCAGTTGGTAAATGATGGTTGGCTTTTTTAGGTGCCTACATAATCGGGATTTATTGTTGTGTCGTATATATCTATCTTGTTAATGGAAAAGGTGGGCATTACGGAGTAAAGGGAAGCAAGCATGTTGCCATAGCTCTGTGCCTTCCAAAGGTACCAAAGGACAGGCCAGACACAACAGAGCTGACGACCTTGGAGCACTGAAGATAGGAATCAGCTTCGTTACTAGGGGTTGATGACGATGACTTATTACGTACAGCTAGAAATGAGGATTTCTTCGTTTTGAACTAAATTAGATATGTTAGTGGAGATCTTGAGAGTCAATGATAGTTTAGTTTTCTTTTCTTCTAGTGTATATAGCTACTCTCTCAATGACACGATGCGAATTGAAAAAAAAAAAAAAAAAAAAAAAAAAAGAGTGTTTTAGCTTTCTAGATAAGGGTTTGAGAGTGATTTCTCTCTGAGAATTCTTTGTATAGTTGGAAATCCTCTGGGATGGTGTGAGATTGGTTAAGACAGTGAAGAAGCCTTGTAATCATCATGGTGATTGTTGAATAAAGTCTCTGGGAAGGTCACAAAGTGGATGTAGGACAATTTGGTCCGAACCAATAGCAATTACTTTTTTGTTATTGTTCCTTTATATATACTTGATCTTTTTTTCTTTTTGTTCTTTTTTTTTTTTGTGGGTGTTATTTGCTGGTTGTGATTCTGCAGATAAGTTCTTGCAATTAAACCTTGGGAGTTTGTGCAATTTTTCTGACTTTAGTAGAATACTCACTTACCCACTCAGTATTTCAATACGTTCAAAATCAAATTCTTTATTTAATACACGTTCGAAATGAAGAAAATTGTCTTGTTAATGGATCGTTAAATTTTAGGTTGAAATGTTTAATGACTCGATTTGCTAATAAGATTACTTTTTAGACAACTCCTCTTCCATTTTTATCACTATTGGGTGACTAAGATGGACCCAGCCAGAATGGATCAAATCTTATATTGGATTTTCATTTTGCAACACACACACACACACACACACACACACACACACACACACATATATATATATATATATATATATTATATTGGATTGTCATAAATAAAGAGGAATAAAGTTGCTCTGACTTTTTATAATCAGTTCAGCTTATTACCGAGCGTGACTTTGTAATCCATGTTCAAAAACCACACTTTTAAGATAAATAAAAAAAGAGGTGGACACACAATATACTTATTCTTAAATATTAAAGAAGTTGGCATCATGTAGAGCATAGAAACAAGGTCTATAAACCAACAAGGGTAAGTTGTGGGATTGTAATGATCCAATCTAAAGCTAACTTGTAAGATAATAGTTCTAATTAGAGAGGGACAAAATAAAAAATAAAAAAAAGAGAGAAAGAACGACACCATCACTACATCGCGTGAGATTGCAAAATTAATCTCTGCAATTTTGTCTGTTGATGTTAACGACACTGCTATAGTATCATTAAACTAGTAGAAATTAAATGATCTCAACACAAATAAAAGAGATCAAAGCACTTTATCTAGCCACAAATCAATCTTAATGGATCTTGAAGCATGTATTAAAATTAGAGATTCTAGGATTACCTTCTCCACTAACAGCAGAAAAGAGTCGTCCATGATCGCCAGAAAGCATCGATCACCAGCCGGAATCAGAACCTGCAAGCAAGAGGAAGAATGGCAAGAAGTGCTATGAGCTCCTCTCTCCCTCTCTCTAAAACCATTAGACTGCACCAAAATGCCCACACAAGCACACCAAAAAATAAAAGAGATAGAGGGAGATCATATACCATAAGCAAGTCAATAAAATAAGTGTTCATCCTATTATCGATCGATATTTAACATACATGAATTTGTTAATTCACATTAACACAATTGTCCATAAGATGTTTTGATTTATAATAGAATGAATTATTATGATTATGGAAGTCTGCGTAGAAATATTCTAATAGTCTCTCACTTAGACAACATAATCATACAACAAATATTCACTCATCACAAAATAAGCACGAACCATAAATCTCACCCAATAAACACAAGTCCAAAACAATCATGCATAATAATGTATCGACATGATACAATCATTATATATAATCTGATGTTAGAGATTCATCACAGCATTGCGACAACTTTAACATATGGATTGAAAAACAACGATTGAGACTAACAACCATATGTCTCCTTTCAATTTGTCACTTTTTCAACTAAACATGTATCAACACATCATACGTAAAGTGACAAATCCATAAACATGCATGTATTATATGAGGCATAAGCAATCCTTATCAATAACAACATGTCACACACAAAAACAATAATCTCCCACTAACTAAATACGAGTATACGCTTCTCACAGTCCCTAGTAAGGCTACTCAGACATGTCAAGTGGTTTGAACTTTTCATGTAGTTTTCGTCATTTTCTTGTGTTAAAATCAACCTCTGATGAATTTTAATGACGGCTCTGCCGCCAATTAAGGCTCTCAAAGGTTCAAGGAAGTCGTTAAAAGTGATGAAATTGATGGGAACATTTTGAGCAGATTTTTTTTTTCTTATAGAGTGATATTAATTGATGGGAACATTTTGAGCAGATTTTTTTTTTTTTTTTCTTATAGTAAAAGACAGTAAAAATATCCCCAACAACTACAAATAAGCAAAAAGGGCGACTCAGTCAATAACATATATATATATATATATATATATATGTATATGTAATAACAAGATATACCTAATCAAATATGGCGGCAATGGGAAAGAACATTATCACAAATTTAAATTGGTTACTTGTCTCGTTTTTTTAATAATATTGTTGTTTATTATTGTCGTTATTACTTGAAAATTATTTGTATGTTGCAACTGCCTATCGCTTCTTCTTCGAGTACTTGCTTGCTCTTTTTATTTTGCATAGTTAATACAATTGAAAGCTTTTTGTGCGAATATTGGAGAGACGGTGGGGAGAATCTTATTTTATTCTTTTTTTTTCCTTAATAATATTATACCCTTTTTGTCATTATTTTTTCTTTAAATCGAATATTTTAAAATGTATTTCATTTATTTTTTTTCTTCTTCTATTTTATTTCATTGGAAAAATTTTTGAATGTACCCTTTTGACTGATGTGGCGGAGCAAAAGAAGTGAACCTATACACTTTTGTACATGTAATACAATAAAAAGAAAAACATGCATGTAAGATAAAGCCGAATTTTATTTTGCTTAATTTTTGTGCCCTTTGACATGCTTTTTCTTTCTTTCTTTTTTTCTAATTATTTTTTATCTTCTTCCTTCCCTACTTCTCCAGTTCTACTTGTAAACATATATATTTTTTTATTGATAAATATATGTCATTACGTGAAAGAATAATGCTACCTCTTTTCCCACATTGACCTACAAAATCGTCTTAATTTGGCCAAGTGCATCTTAGCGATCGAGAGAAAAAGACGCTTCTCTAATTCTCTTTGTAATAACATCGCATTTAGTCCTACCGGTTTCCACACCCCTGGCAGTCACCAACCCTTCAAAGTGTTGAATGTTGAAATTAGAGTGAAGGGAGTACACGACTATTGGAAATGATGGTATATTGATAGGGGGTCTTTTAAAAAGATTTTCAAGTAAAACGGCAGTAATATTTAGGGCCGGCAATATGGGTCACGACTCGATAACAACATGAGGTTTAGGTCAGAATTAGATCGACTTAAAATTGATATGAAAAATACGAGTCAATTTCAGTTGGACCTGCCTAATCCAAACACAACACGAAATTCGTAAAAAAACAAATAAATATATATTTTTCATTACATATTTTAGATTTTATTATGAACTTGTGATATCATGGTAGTTATACTGAAAATCTAATACTATATTTGTTTAATTTTGATGGATGTTATTGTATTTTAACGTGTTATGAATTTTAAATTATTTCTAATATATATGTAAAAAAACTAAAGAAAAGTACATAATTTTCAAATCAATTTCGTGTCACGAGTTATTTTTGTATCGTGTCGTGTCAATCCCTAAAGTAATCATATCGTGCTCGTGGTGCAGTTTTTTAAAAATTTCGTGTCACGAATCTTATTCAAATTAACTATAAATTTAATTAAAAAAAAACTAAAGCATAATGACACGAAGTGTCACTCCTAATAATATTATATAAGCTAACAACTATAATAAGCAAAACGCGGCATTAAGAATATTTAAAAAATAAGATGCAGACTACAAGTTTTTTTTTTTTTTTTTTTTTTTTTAATGACTAGTCAAATATGGTGGCAGCCAGAAAACAACTCTAATCACAAATTATAAAAAATATTCCTGGAGGGGCATAATGGGTCCCAAGTTCCGCTCGGTTGTTGGATTGTTGTTCTCGTCCTTTTCTTCCTGTAATATGTCTATGTCCTTCTTTGTGGTTGTTGTCGTTTCAGACTTTAATATTACGGAGTTTCAAATTTTCTGTCCTTTTATGGGTCGATGTCGTTTTAATTCATGTTGTTGTTGTTTTAACCAAGTTATTGTTATTCTCGCTTTTAGGTTTCTCCGTGCTCATCTTGTTCTGTTCTTGTAAAGTTAACGTTATTCTTTTTTTTTTCTTTTTGTCGTTTAAAATTGTTTTCCCTTTCTCTTTGCATCATTTTCCACTTTTTGTTATCGTCAATGTGATATTGCCACTTTGAGGTAGTCACCGTTTTAAAGTTATTTTTCAATGATCTTTTCATTCTTAATTTTTAAAAGTTAAAATGTATAACTGACGTGACATGATTTTATTGGAGGACATAAATGAGGGAACATATGAATATAATACGTGCATCACAGCGAGGGCAAAAAAAAAATATTTCTTTTGTACCATCATCGTATATATTCTTATCGGTAGTCTATTGCCACTTTGAGGTAGTCTGTTGCTTTCAACTTATTATGTCGTTTTTATCCTTGTCACCGTTTTAAAGTTATTTTTCGATGATGTTTTCATTCTTAATTTTTAAACGGTAAAATGTATAACTGACGTAACACGATTTTATTAGAGGACATAAATGAGGGAACATATAAATTTAATACGTACATCACAAGAGGGCAAAAAAACAAAAAAAAAACAAAAAAAAACATTTCTTTTATACTATCATCATATATATTCTTATTGGTTTTCACGCCCATGCTACTAGAGTTTTGAGGAGAGATGAAAAAAAAAGTGAGAAAAGAATTGAGAAGTGAGAGAGAAGAAGAAAGATGAGAGAGAAGAATTGTACTGAAGTATTATACTTCTACCTTAAAAAGTTAAACCGGCTATAGAAAATATTTAAAGAATTTATCAATCTCGTTTCTATTTTTCAATAAATTTTTGGAGGTGGCTGGTAAATGATGGTTGGCTTTTGTAGGTTCGACATAGTCGGGATTTATTAAAGCCATTATAATGCTAGCCAACCAGCATTAATAAAGAAGCAAGTTGTTTACTAAAAAAAATAATAATAATGGAGAGAGAGAGAGAGAGAGAGAGAGAGAGAGAGAGAGAGAGAGAGAGAGAGAGAGAGAGAGAGAGAGAGAGACAAAGAAGTTCTGTTGTTTAATGTTTAGGACAGACGTATAAGAGATCAGATGGCCGACGTAATCCTTTGCTAATTTGCTATCATTTGCTAATTTGCTAGACAACCTTCTCAACCTCTCTGCTTTGTTTCAAGCCAAATATGGCCGACATAATCCTCACCCCCATTGTGGAACTGATCATTGGGACCTTGGGTTCCGCAGCTGTTGATGAGATCAAATCTGTGTATGGCGCAAAACATGAGCTCAACAAACTTCAGACCACCCTCTCAACCATTAGATCCGTCCTTGTTGACGCGGAGAAGCGGCAGATCCGTCAAGAGCAGGTCAGAGATTGGCTGGAGAAGCTTGAGGCCTTGTTGGACGATGCTTATGATTTGGTGGATGGAGTGTCCACAGAAGGTTTGCGACAAAAGGTGATGTCTGGAAAGAAAATAAGCAAGAAGGTACGCACTTTCTTTTCGTCCAACAACAAACTTGTTTTCCGGCACAAGATGGCTAGAAGAATTAAAGATATTAGGGAGAGATTGTCTGAGATTGCAGCTGAGAGGAGAGACTTACACTTAGTTGAGCGTCACGAACCTGCGACAAGAGTGACGGACGAGAGTCAAGCATTTGTTGTCGTGAAAAATGTTGTTGGGAGAGATAAAGATAGAAAGGCAATCATAGAACTCTTTGTGACGACCCTCCTATGAGGCCGCCACTGTAACTAACTTCTTAACTTGTACTTACTGGCATTTCTTAAAATTTGCGGAATATTTTTTTTTTTTAAACATAAGAATGAATACTTTCACAATTCGTAACAATAATTTAAAAATAATGAATCACTCAATTACTAAAAACTTTTCTTAATTTTAGTTAAGATAAAACTTCTAAAAATATCTTTCGAATTGAGTGACATTTGAACTCTTGATTCACATACTCTTTAAAAGCATTTCTAAAACTAGCCAATTTAATTAGGTTATCTCATTTGACTTTAAAATGAATTTCGTGAAAAATCTTAAATTCAAGTACATCTTAAAGTCCTTTTAAAATCAATCATTTAAATCATCATGTTTAAAATTCATTTATTTGTTGCATGCCTTTTTGCAACGTTCTAAAACTTAAATACTCAAAACTAGGATTGTTAGCTACAATCTCGGTTTTCCTAACATACATATGTACATATACTTTTTAAACATACATGCTTGAAACTTTGAATCATATAAATATATACATGATTATACTTAAACTTATCATGGAAAATAAGCTGCGTTTAGCGGTATCCATTCCCATCTCCACCATTCGTCCGCCGCTCACCATTGCCCTTCAAGAATTGTTGATAGGTTTCTTACCTACAAACATGAACATATCTGATTGAGCTTTATTTCGGCAAGTAGGAACTATTTCTCACAAAATAACCGTAAGTACACATGTATAAATATGCATGAGTGATTATGCTTGATTATGATGTTTTATCATAGTCTTATTATCTTATCTTATCTTATCTTATCTTTCTTCTTGATGGGCCCGAGTGCTCATGTACCACTTCGCCGCAATCATCGGGATGTGAGGGTTTGCAAGGTCCCCAGCGACACCGTGATTATAACTCTGAACGCCTCCCTTAGGTCGGAGGACATTCTTTTTTTTTTTTTTTTTTCTCCCTTGTGGAGTGGAATTACCTCCCTTAGGTCGGAGGTCGGTACGGCACTCAACCGAGATTATTCTTATAAGTTCCTCTTGACTTATTAAGGTGTATGCAATATGACCTAGCATAGCATACTATAACATTAACTTAATTTAAGCACATATAATTCATGTGCACTGCTTATGTGTATGCATCATAACATAGCATCGTATACCATACTTAAAGCATAAACATGTATATATAACATGTGTAAATTTTTCTTTAAAATCTATTCATACTATAGGCTAGATTCCTACTTACCCGATTTACTGAGTGGAATTCTCTTTTTAGCCAAACAACCTATTCTCTTACTTGCTTACTTCTCGAAAATGAACACCCATTAAGAGTGTCGATTAATTGTCGTTTGCTATTCTATTTAGCAACTTGTGAAGGAAATCTAGCCTTTTACTTAAGGCATGTATTCCTTTCCTTTATGAAGGATAATTTACTATGAGGATAGATTTATTAAATCTTTAAAATCTTATTTTCCTTAATTGCCCTTAACGTACTTATGTCTAGGTTGGAAATCAATTATCCAATCTAGTAACTTATTCTCCATAATTTTTCCTCATTGGACTTACTACGATATTAAGGCCCAATTCGCCTAGAACTTATTCACGGCATTCTAACTCGTGGGCCGTTGAAATTTAAACTCAAACGGAGTCTCTTAGATCAATGCGGCGTTGGACCCACATCAACCTTCAAAATTCTCACGGACCTATCGTATTGGGCTCGTGGGTGCCCGTCGGGATGTTATGCTCGAAAACTATTAAGCTTTTAAAAGAACTATCATTCAGTTTTTATGAAACGATAACTCACTCATTTAGTTACAAGCACTAAAAATCCCGTTGTAAAATCTCTTTTTTGAATACCGACTTTTGAAAACTATTCCCCAAGTCGTTTTTATGGTTAACTTACAAACCAACGTGAAACTATGTTGTAGAAACCTTTTTCGAAATCTTTCTTCATTGCTATTCCTCGTTAAAGTGAGGTCTAAAACCATATTATTCTACTAAACTCACATCCTGGGTTCTTTGATAACCTTTGTTAAAAAACGACCTTTGTTTTAGTTTCGTTTTGTTAAAACTGTCTGAGTTTCTGAAATCTGCGTTTTACCGCATTTTAGAGTCGGTTCAAAATTTCATTCTTCATGAAACCTTCTCGTCTCGTCGAGATCTAAAATTTTTGTTTTTGGTGAAAGTTGAAATTCGGCCTCTAAAGGCCTCGTTTAGCTGAAAACAGTGGCTGCTATTTTTCTTTTGTTTACCTAGAATGCTGCAGCATTTTAAAAAAAAATGCTGCAGCATTTTAAAAATGCTGTAGCAATCATTTAAAAAAAATGTTGTAGTAATCTCTTTTAGAACACTGTAAGATTGCTGTAGGTTGCTGCAGCAAATCATTTTTTTTTTTCTTTCCGAAACTGTGTTTGGACATCCTGTCCGTTTTTTACAAAATGGCTTCAAACTCGGTTTTAGAGTTAAATTTGGATTTTGTCATAGTCATAGGAAATGTTCAAAACATCAAGGGCTATAAGGTCAAACTTTGAAACATCGTAAAATCTCACTCTAGAGTCCTTATTTTTACGCTCAAAGTAACCGGAAATTTTTCCTCTAAGCAAAAATAAGCAACTTAGATTAAAAATAAGCATACCATATAAAACTAAGCTCAAAACTCACAAAACCCACATAAAACTCACACACCCTTATTACAACTTATTTCCTTGAGAATCACAAATTACATCAAATAGATTCTCAACCTTAAACTTTGCTAGAAATGGAAATAGAGAGAAAGGTTTTAGAGTTTATACCCTTAAGGAAAGAAAATCCTTGATTCAATCCTCCTAGAACACCTTGATCCTCCTTCTTCTTCTTCTATGGTTTTGCTAGTGGTTTAAGGTTGGGAGAGTGGGATTAATATTTGAGAGAGAGTGGAGGTGTGTGGCCGGATTTTGAGTGGAAAAAAAAAAGGAGAGGAGAAAAAGTGAGGCCTAGCTTATGATGGCTCCTTTTATAGAAACTTAGAAATCACTTAATTTTACCCCAAGTCCACTCCATTAGTCAACCAAAAATTTGGTTTAAATCCCCCTTTCTTGGCCGGTTGTGGAAGGAGAAAAGGAGAAGCAACTTTGCCATTAATTCCCCTTCAACCACTCATATCCCATCACCTTACCATGTCATCCACTTGCACACTCAACTTGCCAATTTGGCTCTAATTTCTTAAGGTTGGCCGGCCAAGTGAAGGAAGGAGAGAGAAAAGTAAAACCTAACCCCATCACATCACATTTACATGTAACCTTCTAGCACACTTAACTAGCCAAATTTTGGCTCTATTTTCCTATGCATGGCCGGCCAAGTGGAGAAGGAGAGAGAGAAAAATCTCACCTACCCCTTGTACTCTTGTCTACTTAAATTTTCCTTGAATCAGATAAAAATTATACTGATTGTAAGGAAGTACCTAGCTGACAGGAAATTCTAGTTTCTGACTACTTTGACATCACATTAAATTCTTACTTGCGTAATGTCTTGAACTGTTTCAAGTCTTGAAATTAATTCTAGACTGAACAAATTCTACATTTAACTTTTTCTGCATCATATCCCAGAATGACATTGTTTCGGATGGTGTCAAATCCCGAGCTCACATTGTACCCTTACATTATGAGTATTTATCTTGTGACTTTAATCTAACTGTCTGCAATTAAGGATTTTCTCTTCTTTAAAAAATGTCGGTCGCTTTTTTTTTTATGTTGCTAACATCATCTTTGTGTTTGGAGATTCTTGAAATTAAGATTCTCAAACTATACTTGTCTTGAAAATTATTCCGCCTTAAAAATGCGGCAATAATTTATCCATCGAATTTACTTGATCGAAAACATAAACCTAACATGAAATATGTTACAGAATTTAGGAATACAGATATTGATTCCATAAATCCTTCAATCACATAATATTTTCTAGGAAAATCCTTGGCTTAAATAAATAAATTGTATTATTTAAAGTCTGGGATTTTCTCAGTCATTACACTCTTGTTGGGTCCAGAGAATGGGACTCGTCAAGAGAAAGATGTGCATGTCATTCCCATAGTTGGGATGGGAGGACTTGGAAAGACTACACTAGCTCAACTTATTTTTAACGATGAGAGGGTCCAACAACATTTTGAGCTGAAAGTTTGGGTGTGTGTGTCTAACGATTTTAACGTAAAAGTACTTTGCGAAAAGATTATTAAAATCGTAACAAATGAAGGCATAGGAATCCTTGAGATGGAACAATTACAAATAAAGCTTAGAGAGAAGTTAAATGGAAAACGGTTCCTTCTCGTACTTGATGATGTCTGGAGTGAGGATGCCAAAAAATGGAGAGAGTTAAAAGAGTTGTTAACGGCAAGTTGTTCAAGGGGGAGTAGGATAATTGTAACCTCCCGTCTTCATACCGTTGCAAATGTTATGGGCACCATGCAACCCCAGTATTTGGGGATTCTAGATTCGGAAGACTCTTGGAATCTCTTTATGAAAATGGCTGATGACGAGGGAAAAGAGATAACTAACACCACCCTTGTGGATATTGCAAAAGGAATTTTGGCAAAGTGTGCGGGGCTTCCACTTGCTATAAGTATGATCGGAAGTGCGCTATTGTGCTCTGGAAATCCAGAAACGGACTGGCCATCTTTCCTTGAAAATGACCTCTCAAACATAACTCAAGAAAAAGACAGTGTGTTATCAACACTAAAGTTGAGTTATGATCATCTTCCGTCACATTTGAAACCATGCTTTGCTTATTGCAGATTATTTCCTAAAGATCATGACTTTGATGTCCAAACACTTGTAATTCTTTGGGTGGAACAAGGGTTTATTAAGCCAAGTCGAAGCCAAAATCTGGAGAAAAATGTCGCGGATCTACAATATTTGTCGGCCAATCAGATGAAAAGCCTTGCTTCTCTCAAGAGATTAGGGATTTGGGACTGCCCTAATCTGAAGTATCTATCTCCAGGGATCCAAAATCTCACCTCACTTGAACATTTACGGATAGACGGTTGTGAAGAGCTTCAACTAGTAGCGAATGATGACTACTCCGCTAATGAGTGGCAATCCCTTACAAGCCTACGCAGCTTGCGCTTTGAAAATCTACCACAGCTTGTGACTCTCCCTGAAGGACTTCAATTCCTTGCCACTCTGAAAGATCTCACAATTGCGGAATGTCAAAATTTTACGGGCCTTCCAGATTGGATTTGCAACTTGTGTTCACTTGAAAGGCTTCATATTTGGCGAAGCCCAAGTTTCAAATCAGTGCCTGGATCAATAAGTAGCCTCACCTCTTTACAAATGTTAATAATAAACGGCAAGGAGATGAATCCAAGAGAAATACAAGAGGATTTGGATCTGAGCTCATGTTCAACTTCAGGTACATCAATTTAATCACCAACCACTTGTTTTTTTTTTTTTTTTTTTTTTTTTTTTTTTACTATTGTATAATTCACTTTTCGACATTTTTGAAATTTCTGTCCTTTTTTAAGGCTTTTTCGTAATTAGCACTCTGGTCCTTAAACTTTCTTTGAGCAATCGGCTCCTTACTGTTATAAATTCTTTGCAATTCGAGTCCAATTAAAATCGGCTGTCAAATTGTGGACCGATTTGTCACCCGAGCAGCACATGCATAATAAAAAAGGCACGTGCATAATAAAAAAGGGCCCAATAGTAATTTTAAATCTCATTTATTTCACTAATTTAAACTTCATCTTCTTCGATACAAGAAAACTCTGAGTGGATTGTAAAAAAAGAAAAAAAAGAAGTAAGTTTTGAGATTAGATTGGCAATGGTAAAAAGTTAACGGGTCTCATCCAAAGTAAAAGAAAATCTGGAAGAAGTCTTCAGAGTATTACAGCGGTACAACAAATGAACATCACTATGGTAACTAACCTCTTCTCTAGTTTTTTTTTTTTTTTTTTGTTCCAACGGAAACTTGTGTTTTATGAAGTTTTTAAGAGTTTTTTTTTTTTTAATGCATTCACATCATAAGCTTTGTCAAATATGAGCTAACACCCTGAAATAAACTAACAACACCGAAATATTTTAATTATCAACCCCATTTAATGATCAAATAATAACAAAAAATAAAAATCTTCCTTTTATGGAAAACTAAAAGCAATTCGAAATGTGAGGTATTTTAATTACTGAACGATTAAAGCACCACTTAAATAACCTATGAGTTGGTAAAAATTGAAACAGTATGAAAGAAAATTTTTACAAATTTAAACAATCGATTAGAAAAGTACTTGGTTCAGCTCATCGTAAAATTTCAGAGGCATATTAGTAGTAGTAGTTTTTCTAGATGAACGTAGATCATAATCTTGATGAAACTAAATGTGTTGTATCTCTCTCTCTCTTCAAGTTGTATTGTGCAGAACAGACGGCTAATGCTGTCAATGTATTATAATGCTTGGTGCAATTCGAAATTTTAACTTTCTCTTCTAGTAGTTGATAAATTCTATAATTGTAATGACAACAGATTGTTGTGAAGCATCACCATTATCGACTTCTCTCGTGGTTCCCACCACCACTTCCTCTCCTTCCCTGCAACTATTGCACGGCTGTTCCAGAGAAGATCGTGGCTTCAAATCACTTAATTTCTAGAACTATGGGGACTTCCTAGTTTAACATCACTACCGCAAGCAATACATAATCTCACCTCTTTATAAACGCCGATGATCAAGGCTTGTCCCATCTTATTGCAAAGATACTGAGAAGAGAAAGAGGCGACCATCGGCATGGGATCCTCACATTCCTGCAAAAATTGGATTTCTATCTGGTGGAGCAAATGTGTCCTTTCACAGTTCTTTCCTTTGTTTAAGGTTAATAAGTACATATTATCAATTACCGTTTGTCATCTTCTGTTTATTATCACTATGAATTATCACAATTCTTTACTTGATAAGTGGATTAGGTTTGACTAACAAAAAAATTAGTTAGTGCAATAAGAATATAAGACTTGACTGTATTAGTGGTATTTTCTTTGTAGTAGGCACGTGTTGTAAGTTTTAATTGAGGAATGTAGGTCATGAACTTGACAAAACTAAATGTCTGAGTGTTATTTTCGCCATTCTTCGAAAAGCTTTTCTTTTCATACAAGTTTACAGCCTTTCCAATAACGAATTCTGTTATTGTTGCAACACTGCAGATTGTTCTGTAGCCCCATCGTCAACTTCTTTCAAGCATTCCCTCATCCTTTTCCTCTCCTCTTGCTGCGACCATCTAGAAATGTTTCATATTACAGAGTGGAACGCGACCAAATCACTGTCTGAAGCAGTATGTAATCTCACCTCCTCATCACAGACACAATTGATTATAGCTTTTCTCTTGTCTCAATGTTAAGGCAAACTTTGTTCTTACTTTGTTCCTCTGCCCTTCCTTTGTTCTTACTTGTATGAATATGTGGATCCATAAGTTAGTACTGGAACAACTTCTAACGTCCAAACTTTTAATAAGTTTGACCACTACAATGTGTTAATACATTTCTTCTTATAGAAAGTTTTCAATATGCATGAGATCATCTAATTGCTTATTGAAAGCATGCATAAAAAACTGTCTTTTTCACTCTGATATCGTTAAATCTCACACCAAGGTTGGTAACAAGAAGTCATT
This sequence comes from Morus alba, assembly GCA_012066045.3. NCBI lineage: Eukaryota > Viridiplantae > Streptophyta > Magnoliopsida > Rosales > Moraceae > Morus > Morus alba. The sequence goes on from CP050231.2 coordinate 3,763,626, forward strand.
TGTTCTGTAATTGTTGAAGACGTGTGTGGTTTGTGTGGCTTGGACTTATACTAGGCTCAACACTTTAAATAAAGGAACAAGACACGTGGACAAATGGAATATAGCAATTTGGCATAGTCTAATAACAGAGTCAGTTTTGGGGTTATCCAAAAAGTGTATTCTGTTAGGAATTTAATTGTACATAAGGGATTAGATCTCCTTTAGAGAGAGAGAGAGAGACTTACTCGGTTCTAGAGAGAGAAAGAGTCTTTAGAGAGAGAGTCTTGACTCTGTGAGAAGGAGAGAGATTTGTACAGACGTTTCTATTCTTGAAGAGGAATAAAGTGTTGAAGATCTTTCCAAAAAATTATTCTTCTTCTTGGTGTGTGTAGATCAATTTTTCCCGTGAGTGTTTTTCCTTTCTCTTGTCTTAACTGGATTTGCAGAGGTTGGTTTTACAACAAATTGGTATCAGAGCTCGGGAGGTAGTCAACAATGGCAACTGCAAAATTTGACATTGAGAAGTTCACGGGTAAAAATGATTTTGGACTCTGGCGATTGAAGATGCGGGCGTTCATGGTTCATCAAGGACTCGAAGAAGCATTGGGAGGAGAAAAGAATCTTCCAAACTTGCTCTCGGAGAAGGAAAGAAAGGACATCCTCGACAAAGCACATAGTGCTCTAATTTTAAGTCTCGGCGACAAGGTTCTCCGGGAAATCTCGAAGGAGAAGACGGTGGCCGGTATTTGGCTGAAGTTGGAGAACCTGTACATGACAAAATCACTGGCGAACAAGTTGTTCTTGAAGCAAAAGCTTTATACGCTCAAGATGTCACCGGGAAAATCCCTTGAAGATCATCTGGACGATTTCAATAAGATCATTCTTGATCTTGAAAATATTGAAATTAAGATAGAGGATGAAGATCAGGCTCTGTTGCTCCTCAGATCTCTCCCAAGCGAATTTGAGAATTTGTCAGATACGTTGATTTATGGCAGGGATTCTCTTTCGCTGGAAGAGGTTCAAGCAGCCCTGTTTTCGAAAGAATTAAAGAAGAAATCAGAAGAAAAGGAGGAGGCCACAGCAGAGGGATTGAATGTTAGGGGACGTTTGGAGAATAGGGATTTCAAGAACAGGAAGAATTTTCGATCCAAGTCCAAAACTGGGAAAAGAAAATGTTTCGTTTGTCACAAAGAAGGCCATTTCAAAAGAGACTGCCCAGAGAGGAAGAAGCACGCAAGTGCTAAAACTAAAGATGACGGTGATGCAGATGTGGTGTCAGATGGGTATGAAAGTTCGGATCTTTTGTGTTTTACTGATCAAACAACACACTCGGAATGGATCTTGGATTCAGGATGCTCATTCCACATGTGTCCTCATCAGGACTGGTTCCTTTCTTACAAGAAGAGTAATGGAGGGCAGGTGCTGTTAGGAAATAATAAGGCTTGCCAAGTCTTAGGAATTGGGTCCATCAAGTTGAAGCTTGCAGACGGGGCTGAGAGAACTCTGCAAGGTGTAAGACATATTCCAGAACTCAAGAGAAATTTGATTTCTCTTAGTATGCTTGACGCACAAGGTTATTGCTATAAGGCTGAAGGAGGTCTGCTAAGAGTCTCAAAAGGCTCATTAGTGGTACTGAAAGGAAAACTACAAAATGGGTTGTATGTGCTTCTAGGAAAAACTGTGACTGGTATAGCTGCAACAGTTTCAGAAACAAGAATCACAACAGCTCAGTTATGGCACAGGAGGACGGCGCACATTAGTGAAGGTGGACTCAAGGAGTTAAGCAGGCAAGGGTTGCTTGGAAAAGACAAGATCACAAGCTTGGAGTTCTGTGAGCACTGCATCTACGGCAAGGCCAGGAGATTGAAGTTTGCCACGGCAGTACACCACACTAAAGGGACACTGGACTACATCCACAGTGACCTTTGGGGGGCTTCACGAGTGCCATCTCACAGTGGAGCCAGGTATTTCTTATCTCTGATAGATGATTATTCAAGAAAAGTCTGGATTTACATATTGAAAAATAAGAATGATGCCTTCAGTAAGTTTAAGGAATGGAAGACTCTTGTTGAAAACCAAACCGGTAGAAAGATTAAAAGATTAAGAACAGACAATGGCTTAGAGTTCTGTGGTGATGAATTTAATCAATATTGTAAAGAAGTGGGGATTGCTAGACACCACACAGTGAGGAAAACTCCACAGCAGAATGGATTGGCAGAGAGGATGAATAGAACACCCATGGAAAGGGTGAGATGTATGCTATCAAATGCAAACTTGTCTAAACATTTCTGGGCTGAAGCGGTTGTCACTGCAGCGTATGTCGTTAATAGAAGTCCTTCAAAAGCTATAGAGTTGAAGACCCCTGAGGAAAAATGGTCCGGACATCCCCCAAGCTTGGAGAATTTGAGAGTATTTGGCTGTGTGGCCTATGCTCACATCAATCAAGGAAAATTGGAACCAAGAGCACTCAAGTGCATGTTTCTTGGTTATCCAGAAGGTGTGAAGGGTTATAGGCTCTGGACTGTAGTGAAAGGACAGCCAAAAACGTTCAACAGCAGGGATGTGGTGTTCAGGGAAGCAGAAATGTACCACAAGGATGCGGTGGAAAAGAATAGTCCAGAGCAGGAAAAGCCAGGAGAGAAGTTTCAGCTCGAGGTGGAGTCTTTAGAAACTGCTCACGAATCAACGACTGAAGATGTTGAAGAACAGGTGGAGCTGGAACAAGATAATAGTATCAGAGACTATCTCCTTACTAGAGACAGACAAAGAAGGCAGATTAGAGCACCAGAGAGGTTTGGATATGCTGAAATGATTTCCTTTGCACTTATAACAGCTGAAGAGATGAGTGGAGAGGAGCCAAAGTCTTATTTTGAAGCAATTAATAGTGAACAAGCTCATAAATGGATAGAAGCTATGAGGGAGGAATTAAGTTCACTATACAAGAATAAGACTTGGAAGCTGGTAGACAAACCAAAAGGGCAGAAGATAGTTGGTAGCAAATGGGTATTCAAAGTAAAGGAAGGAATCCCAGGCGTTGAAAGACCCAGATACAAGGCAAGGCTTGTAGCTAAAGGCTTCACACAGCGTGAGGGAATTGATTACAATGAGGTTTTTTCACCTGTGGTAAAGCATAGCTCAATCCGAATGCTGTTATCTCTGGTGGCACAAGAGGATATGGAACTGGAGCAGCTGGACGTTAAAACAGCATTCCTCCATGGTGAACTAGAGGAAAGCATTTATATGTCACAACCACAAGGATTTATTAAAGGGGGTGATGAGGATAAAGTCTATCTATTGCAAAAGTCCTTATATGGACTTAAACAATCACCCCGGCAGTGGTATAAAAGATTTGATTCTTTTATGGTGACAAACGGCTTTTACAGGTGTGAATATGACAACTATGTCTACAGCAAATTGGTTGATGGGAACACTGTCATCCACTTGTTACTTTATGTAGATGACATGTTGGTGGCATCCAAAAACAAGACTGAGATAGAGCATATGAAGCAGTTGTTAAAGAGTGAATTTGAAATGAAGGATTTAGGTCCTGCTAGCAAGATATTGGGTATGCAGATTATCAGAGACAGGAAAGCTGGAACACTCTTCATCTCCCAAAGAGACTATGTCGAGAAGGTGTTAAAAAGATTCCAGATGGAGCAGGCAAAGCCAGTCCTCACACCACTGGCACAACATTTCAAACTGTCAATGAGTGATTCACCAACAACTAATGAAGAGGCAGCTACTATGGCAAAAGTGCCTTATGCAAGTGCAGTAGGTAGTCTCATGTATGCCATGATCTGCACACGTCCAGATTTGGCATATGCTGTGAGTGTAGTCAGCAGATACATGGGAAAACCAGGAAAAATGCACTGGGAAGCTGTAAAGTGGATGCTCAGATATCTCAGGGGAACAACCGAAGTAGGATTGATGTCTAAACGACATGAGGAAAGTGTTGACAAAGTGACTGGATTTGTGGACTCAGATTATGCTGGCTGTTTGGATACAAGGAGATCTTTGACTAGATATGTGTTCTCATTTTGTGGTAATACTGTGAGTTGGAAGGCAAATCTCCAACACGTAGTATCACTCTCTACCACTGAAGCTGAATTTATTGCTGTCACAGAAGCAATAAAGGAAGCAATCTGGATGAGAGGAATGGCAACTAAGTTGGGTGTACATACAACAGATACAACAGTGTTCTGTGATAGTCAGAGTGGGATTCATTTGGCAAAGAATCAGGTATACCATGAGCGAACGAAGCATATAGATGTGAGGCTCTACTTTGTACGGGAGATAATCTCAAAGGGAGAAGTCAAGTTGGAGAAGGTTGCAACTGAGGAAAATCCAGCTGACATGATCACAAAGTCACTGGCTAGTCAAAAGTTCAAACACTGCCTAAAACTACTTCAGGTGATGGAAAAGTAAAAGTCAAGCCAAGGTGGAGAATTGTTGAAGACGTGTGTGGTTTGTGTGGTTTGGACTTATACTAGGCTCAACACTTTAAATAAAGGAACAAGACACGTGGACAAATGGAATATAGCAATTTGGCATAGTCTAATAACAGAGTCAGTTTTGGGGTTATCCAAAAAGTGTATTCTGTTAGGAATTTAATTGTACATAAGGGATTAGATCTCCTTTAGAGAGAGAGAGAGAGACTTACTCGGTTCTAGAGAGAGAAAGAGTCTTTAGAGAGAGAGTCTTGACTCTGTGAGAAGGAGAGAGATTTGTACAGACGTTTGTATTCTTGAAGAGGAATAAAGTGTTGAAGATCTTTCCAGAAAATTATTCTTCTTCTTGGTGTGTGTAGATCAATTTTTCCCGTGAGTGTTTTTCCTTTCTCTTGTCTTAACTGGATTTGCAGAGGTTGGTTTTACAACAGTAATCTTAGTGCATTTTGGCGAGAATGAAAAGGTGAAATTGTGCAGCAACTATGGGGATTAACCCAAAAAAAAAAAAAAACACTTCGGTAATGTGTTTCTATATTTGTCTTATTTTTTTCCTTTCCTAAAGCCAATTTTCGTCCATAAATAGTGATTAACACTTCAGTATTGCAGATCACCACAGGACAAAGATGAGTGGATCAAAGAATTGGATACTCTAGGTTCATTGATGTTTGACAAATCAAAGCGGCTAGAGGTGAATATAAAATTTTCTTCTTTTCTTGCAGCAAATCATCTTTTTCCATGCATGACTTATGTTTACAGTTTTTCAAAAGATTGTGCAAGAGTATCTCTACCATACTTTCATTTAACTAAATATAAAAATGGTACCAAAGAAGGCCTATAATTTCGTTTACTTGTTTCTTCGTTGATTCTATGCTAACATAATCTAATAGGAATAGATGATAACAGGTCTAGGAGGTTCTGTAGCCATTGCAAGTTCGTATTGCTGCAGCTTTTAATTGTCGTTTTGCACAAAGGTGTTCATGCTTTTATTGTTCCGGCTTTGAAAGAAAATTTCCGAATCTCCTGCAGTTATTTCCTCTTTGGAAGGCAGGCATCATTTCGTTGTATTTGGGACATTTTCATGAATATTGGAACTTGGAACTTGTTGTATTGGAAATTTGGATTGAATAGTTTGTCCCTTCAATTTTTGATGCTAAACTGACGGGTATAATTTTGGAGCTAATGGATGTTGGAGCTATATGGTTGAATGTGATTCGACAGATTTTGTTCATGTTTTCTCATGACGTTCCATACTCATCCATTACACCCCTCTACAGCTGGACAGGATCAAACTATTCTATTAGATTAATAGTTGCATTGTTCGTGGACAAAGCGGGCCTTATGGAGCAATGGGAAGTGTTTATGGTGTCACAGTAGCTCGCTTCCTTCCAATTCCAGAGGTGCTCCAACGACGAGCCAGACGATAATTGTTGAGTTGCGCCCCATTTATTGGGCTAGAACAATAATTGGGCCGAAGTGTTTAAAACACAAAAGAGAGAGAGAGAGAGAGAGAGAGAGAGAGAGAGGAAACAAGCTTGCTGGGCAAGCTTGTGTACGTGCGGCCAAAGAAAAGAAAACAAGGGGCTGCCGTGAGTGGTAATCAGCGGACCAGAGAAGAAAAGGGAAAAAGAAGGGGTAGGGTTTTGATGCTTGTGCAAGACGATCAGGTGGTGAAACGTTGTCGGTTTCGACTTAAATTTGACGTGGAGAATCTTGCAGCGAGCTCTTTTCATCTACCAGACTTAATTTCTCATTTAGTCTCTTTTGGCTACTCTCTTAAGTACTCTTATTTTGGTGAGATTTAAGTCTTTCTTTGATGTTGTAATTCATCTTTGATGATGATGTCTATGTTGTTGGTGGGTTAAGAATAGTGTTTCTTGATGATATTATTGTTGTGAACTTCTAGTTTGTATGTAGGGAGGAACTTTGATATAGAAGAAGTTTTAAGTGGCCTACAGGTCCCGTGGTTTTTACTCTCGATTTGTGAGGTTTTCCACGCTAAAATTTGGTCTCCCTTGGTGTTGATTATTTTTGAATAGTTTTTGTGTTGGTTGATTAGCTTTGTTGACATTTTGTTCGAGATCTTATTTTAGCACACAAAGAGAAAAAAGTTTTTAGTAGTAGTTTTTCCCAACACTACTGACGCTGGAGCAGTAGAGATGGTAATTTAGATTCTTTATCTTGTAATAGTAACGATGAGTTACTTTGTAGTCCTAGAGCGAGGAATTCTTTATTTCAAGTTAAATTAGATATGTTAGTTTGGTCTCAGCTTCCGGTAAAAGGGCCTCGGCGAATTCGAAAGGAGCAGGAAAGAGCAGCCCTTGGTTGCAAGGTTTTCCCTATAGTTGTACTGACATGTTTGCTTTTTTGTTTCAATAAAGCTTGGGAGTGGCGGTTGGTAAGTGATGGTTGGCTGTTTTAGGTGCATTTACAAGAGCCATTGTGATCCTAGGCCACCTCCTTTCATAAACTAAGATTATACATTTGTAGGATAAAATGGTACGCCAATTCTGATCATTCTATAATTGAGTGTCAAGTGGTTGAAGACGGCATGAAAATTCAACTAGTTGACATAAGATGAGAAGACAATTTCTTAAAGAAATGACAGTAAATTTCAGTAGAGTCATTCAAAGAGAGTTTAAAGTTTTATTATTGTAATGTATAAATATAATATCTTATAATTACGAAGATGTGAATACTTATTAAAAATAAAAACTTTAAGTGGTTGAGCTTCCTAGATATTGCTTTGAAAGTGATCTCTTTGAGAAGATTATTTGAATAATGGGAAATCTTGTGAGGGATGCTAGTTTGATGAAGACAGTGCAGAAGCCTTGTAATTGTCATGGTGATTATTTAATAAAGTCTCTAGCAAAAGGTCGCGAAGTGAATGTAGAACAATTTGGTCCGAACCTTTATAAATCTCCGGTGTGAATGTGATTTTTTTTTTCTTTTTGTGTTTCTGCAAATTACCTCTTGGAATTTTTATTCAACATAGGAGTTTGAACTTTTTTCCCCGCATAGATTTTAGCTAGGTGAAGAATCCAATTACCTAATCAGTATTTTCATACATTCAAAAACACTAAACGTTAGAAACGAAGAAAATTGTCCTATAAAAAAATGGATTGTTAAATTTCTGGTTAAAATGACTTATGATTCCATCTACTAATAAGATTACTTGGTTAGAATGATCTATGATTCCATCTAATACGATTACTTGCAAGACAACACCTCACCCATTATTAGTCACCATCAAAAGCGAAAATGTTGATGTCAACGGGATTGTCAGAATTTTGATTTACGGATAATGTCAATGTCGATGGATATTCGGAAAAAATAAATAAATAAATACATCGAGAAAACCTTAGAAGTTTTTGTTAAAATTGTACAAAATGCTAAAACAATCAATATTACTTAATTTGAACTAATTTAATAACAAAATTAATAGGTTTTCTCTTGGAATATGAGAGTTATGTGTAATAGCATAGTAAGAAATTATTCTAATCATATTTGGATTACAATTTAAATATAAATTTTACATACTCATTATAAACAAGGAACAATAATTCAACCTACTACATAAAAATTAGCTACCAAATATAATAGAGTACATACAAAATTAAAGTGCTTTCAGTGTCAAAACGAGTTTCTAGTAGGTTGGAAAGCATTAGGTAGGTTTTGATCTTGATCTAATAAACAATACATTTGTCAAGATATTACCCTTGAATAATTCTCATTAGTAACCCATAAATTTGATACTATTGGTTTGTCAAACTTGATTACTAGTATTTAGGGATGTATAATGACATTTCAATACTAACTTGTAGTGGAGGATATACTAATATATCATACAAGCCATCTTGGTTTTGTATTTCTAGAGTAGATCCTATGTAAGAACTGTATGGATAGCCATACAAACTTTACTCAGTTTCTAAGCTCATGTGATCAAAACTCAAGGTCACAGAATCCTTATCAATTTGACTTAATTGAGTCACACCACGTCTTTTCATAAATTGTTTATTTAAAATGGATTGGATCAAATCTTGGTCACCATTGGTCACCATTGGGTTTTAAGATGGATTTGACCAGATTGGATCAAATCTTGTGAAGGGTTATAAATAGAGTTTTGTAAACGATGCAGCTTATTTCCTTGGTTGATTTTGTCACTGGTGGGCAACTGTTTGTACTCTTCCCTTATCCTGAAAACAACTATCTCTTTTCCTTACCATTTGAGTGTGTTGAGTCAATCTTCCTTTCAAGTTTTGATCTGGACACTAATTCAGACCATGTTGGGCCTCTGTGGCAGCAGAAGATTATAAAACTTATCAGGCAAGAAGAAATTCCTGCCCTTGCTATCCACAGCCTTTTTCCACCCACACCATCCCCCATTTACAATTTTCTTGTGCTCATCGTTCCCTGTATAGTGAGGATCAAGTATGAGAAATGCACAATCTCCGCTTACTTCGTTGTAATCGACTCCCAGAAGGGTATATGCAAGAACTCCACCACCTGCACCCATTTAACGAGTAAGAGAACCCTTTTTTCTTCTTTCTTTTCACCTTTTCCAAAACTTTTATGTAATAAAGGTAGAAGACAAAAAACCAATATTGCAACTACATATTTATAACACTCACCAATCATAATCGGGGTTCCTTGACTCTCAAAGTGCAAGGCTAGCTCACGACATTTTTCAGGAAGCTCAGCTCCATATCTAACATTTATGACTTTGCAACTAACCTGTTCAAGACAGTATTGTTCCCGTAAAGGTCTGCATTGTTAAAAGTGTTTAGCTATGTTGGGAATAGTGTCCTGAAAGCATGAGATGTAAAAAGATATTTATTATTTATTTAATATAATATTTTATTCATCATTTTATGTGCATATATTTATGAATATTTTATGAATATCAAATAAAATTCCCTGATTATTTATGTAACCTTAAACATGGTATATAAGTGTTATATACAAGAGGATAATGTTTAAGGATAATAATCAAAAGTAATTGTTCATAATGAATTTAATTAAAGTTCATAATCTTTAATTAAAACATTATAAATACATGTCATTCCCATGTAGAATGGAACGGTGTTATCCGTACTGTTAATATGGCGAGATATTGAATGAATGTATTTCGCATAATGAGATTATGTGGAACATGGACGCAGATACAATATGAATTTCTAATAATTTCCGTTATGCATAGAAATTCTAATTGAGTCTACCGATGGTCATATATAGAATGATCTTAATCCTGAGTTCTTAACAAACTCTTATTTATGGATTTATGTATTTTGATTTACTCGGTACAGATTCCGAAACCCTGAATCCTATTCCTTGTATTTTGAAGACATAATGTAGTAGGTAGCTGGGAATGTTATTATACGAGATGGAATCCATTCCTTCTTGAGAAAGAAGCAGATAAATAATTCTCTTGAGTGTTGATTCGGTACTTGGATTAGTAAGAGCGCTCTGGTTCATGAATGTGTTTTATGAATCACTATCCATTAGAGAATCAATGGTACTCAAGGATAAAGATGTAATTAGAGAGGTTAACGGATTCTACCTTACTCTAATTATGAATTATTTATGGAGGATCGATCTATATGCAATGACTATATCAAATGGACACTTCGCAGTTTAGAAGTAATTAATGTCTATAATTTCGAGAGTGCAATTCCAAGTTTATAGTGGAGTAACTATTGGAACTAATAGAATTAATTAATTAAAGTGTTTAATTAATTATTAATTTTATTGGAGCTCAGAATTATAGGTCCATTAGTACTGCTGCGTCGTCCTTGTAATTCTACCGAACACAAAGGGCAAAATGGGAATTTTAGAATTACAAATTCTAAAATTAAATACTCGAAGAATAATTAATTGAGAATTAATTATTATTTAAATAATGAGATTATTTAAATTTGAATTTGAACATATCTAGATTTATCCATTTAAACTTATTTGATAAGTTGTTTAATTTAGAATTCAAATTACTTTAAGTTTGACTTAAATTCGAATTTGAATCTGAATTAAAATTGGACTACTGGATAAAGGATAAAATCTCTTCCTTCCCTATCTGATTTAGGCACCACACACAGAGGGATAAATCCCTAGGGTGGCCGGCCACCATAAGGATAAGGGGAAGGGATTTTTTGTTCAAAATTCAAAATTAGAGATAAGGATTTGATTCTATTTTGAAGTTTGACTTCTACTCTTTAAATATGAGATAGATAGAAAATTGTGGTAACAATTTTTGACATATTTTCAGCCCTTAGAAAGGTGGTGGCCAAAATTCTCATATAGGGAAAAGAGTGAAAAATATTTTTCAAAAAAAATTCCACATCATGCATGCGTTGGTGTTTGTGGAAATTCAAGTTTTTCAAAAACCTGTTTTGTCTCACGTGCGCCCACACACACGTCTACGTGCAATCAAGGAATTGACGTGGAAGACTTTGGTGTTCTAAACACAAAGCTTGAAGCAAGGACTGTTCGTGGTCAAAGAAATTCAAGTTATCATCCGAGTCGGCTACAAGGTATTTTTCGGTTGAACCTTGAATGATATAAATTAATATAATCTATAGAGTATTTCAAAAGTTTTATGAAAATTTTTGTTATACACGATCCGCCTTTCCGCTGCGTTTCCCCCGCCGAATTCGATTCGGCAACGAACAAGAAGGGATAGGGGAAAGTGGAAACCAAGGAAAAGTGAAATGAATCTTTCACTACATCCATGTACACTCCAGTTCACCTATGTGAAGGAACTTCTATAGACGTGTAGTGTTGGAGTCGGAACCATGAAATGATGGTTTGTAAGGAACGATAAGCACAACCCCAGCCCTGGCAAGTAAAAGGCAAATGACTTAGCAGACAACAGTGCGTATAAATTAAATCACTACAGGATAGCATTTTCTTTGCAACAATTTGATTTGCAAGAGAAACAGTGACGATGCCTAATACTAGATAAATATCTACAGAAACAAGAGCCCTACAACTCATTCTGACCACCTAAGATTGATATGTCAATAAGTTACAGCAACCACTTAAAAGGGGGAAATTCTTCATTACCGAATCGTTAAAAGCATCTTGCATGTAATGGTAATATTCATAAGATCCCTGAGCAAGAGATACTGTGCCTCCTGAAACTGCATAAAGACATCATTCAGTGAAAAGATCACTCATAATAACTGGGAGTCCAGGCCAAAAGAAAGCACAAGAAGTACCATTTTGTCACCGACCACCACTACTTGGAATTCCAATATGTACGTCCTTCAGCAAACTAGAACCTGATATTACCACCAAAAACAAAATCTCATTGAAAAAAGGATTCTCAAAAATACCTCACAGAATGTTATCTATGTAAATGGATATTGATTACCCTTATGTACACTCCTTGCACCATCAGTTGTAAACAAATTGAGGGCATTTGCAATTCTTAGGAGGGGACGATCAAAAGGTAATCCCAGCCTCAAGTGCAGAGATTTCCTAAATTCAACTGCATGGAAAAAAATAGATTGTGTTAAGTAGAAAATTCTGTCTTGATTGATCTTAATTGTCAATCGAACTAGAGAAGAAAAACAAAGACGTTCTTGTTCCACAATTAGCATCACTTGTCGGGTTTGTTTTTAAGAAGGAAAATAGCAAGCAACATGGACATAGGCCACTTGAGGCTCGCTCATTCGGTGTTTAGTTGTGTGTGAGTTGTTTTCAATATATTGAGTCCTAGGTTCAAGTCCCAAGGATAGTTGTCACGCCCCCCAACCGGGATGGGTGACGTGGAGCTCGATTAAGGATTAATAAAGCAGATTCTCAACCGGACCCCACACCTGTCTGCATTAAAATATAAATAAATTACAGAATCCCAGAACCTCTTACACACAGGGCTCCACCCCACAGGACATACAGTATCGTACATACATGCTCATGTAAATAATCATTACAACAGACATCAATCACAGTCTAGTAAATCCAAATATTAATTGGGAAAGCATCGGACCCACTCCTTTCTTATGTCCTCTACGCATGCCAAGAACCTGCTCCAAAATCCTATGCTCATCAAGGGAGATCCAACATCGCGCTTCCGGTGATACATGTTCTATGTCTCTCCTCCTCCAGTGTTCTACATAATAAGACATTATAAGTATTTTTACGTGCACTAAAACAACTATTTTAATATATAAAAATTTAACAAGAAAAGTAAAAATGCTTACAAAAAAGTCTGCTCCGCATCGGTATTAACCCAAGAGTCCTCATGACGATGCATATACCTTGAATTGTCTATAGCGGACATCGGCTCTTGGGTCTCTGTCTTTGCCTGTGAAATAAATTACACATATTTATATTATTAAACTCTAACTAAATTTCGGCAAGATAACGACTTATTTTTCAGATAATCCAAAAATTAAAACACTGTAAAAAAAACAATTTTAAAAGGTTTCGCACACCATAACCGCAAGATGTGCCACCGAAACACAAATCATAAACATATAAATACGATAATGATCAAAAATAAATGTACTAACCTTCTTCTGCGATGTCTGCGAGTATGATAAGCGACCATGTATGCTTGGATACGCTTAGGTTCTTTGCGATTACTTTTATTTGTCTCGATATTTTCTTTTATGATTAACTATAATAAGTAATAGTTACTTGAAATTATGTATTAAAAATCATAAAGTTCTAACATATGTATAATTACTTGAAATTTGTCGCCGGAGAACCTATCGCAACAACGATCCCAATGAGCTTTATTTCTCATATTAGCCGGGAGAGTTTCTCGACCGTACCGTTTGTAGTAGCGGTGCAAGGAACTTTTCCAGTCCTTGTAGCACTTTGATGCCTCCCTATCAACAACGGACCTCAGAATGTCGTTCTTGTAGTTATAGTCCACGTTAAACCAATCCTTGCAAAACAGTTCCACATCGTTAAAACGCATTGTTAACTATAGTATAAATTATACAAAATATGACATAAAAAAATACCAGCATCCGGTCCTGAATTGTCCTCTTCTCCACGTCATTAACGTCCTTCCAAGCATCGTGGAAGGGCTCGCATATGTCCCTGGTATGAATACCAACCGCACTTTCAAACCAGGCACCATATTTACCAAACGCCTTCCACGTACCTCCCGCCTCATCAAATTCCACTGTGATCTTTTCGTCTTGCATGACCTTTTGGGCAATTTCAAAACCTTTTGCCCCACCTCGACCTCTACGTTGTCGAGGTTCAGGTGCTGTAAGCATTTGAAAGCATTTCAAATCAACATGTATTACTACATTTATTTACTATATAATAGAACGAGGCAAAAGTCGAATAACATACCGGACTCACAAAGGGGGGGGACTCTGTGAGGACCGGGAGGTGGCTGCGCTCCACCTGAAGATCCAGCGCATGTCGCTAATGTTCCAGCCATCAATATCTATGATAATATTAAAAGAAAAGCACAATATTAATAACATTTATAAATTCAATGAAAATAGCAATATTAAAACGAAATCATAATAAAAATGACAAAGATTACTCTACTGTAGTTCTACTCATCGTCGCTGCTACATTGTTGATTCTCGACATCATCATTTATGTCATCATCGTCTTCAGATTCGATGACTTCATCTTCAACGTACTCCTCCAAAGTTTCATCGTCTTCATCATTAATAAAGTCATCACCTACGGGAGACTTATCTTTCATAATTGCATCAACATCGGAAGTGACAACATTAGACGCTCCATCATCTCGATTCAATACAAATGAGTCAATCTCTGGTAGTTCCACTACTAACTCAATATTTGTTGATTCTGTATCCTAGGCTATCATCACGTCATCATTGACAGGTTCTGAAATGTCCCAAATATGGCGATGTCTGAAGTGTTCTACAACCTTCCAATTTGGACCGTTAAATAAATCGTCTACGTAAAAAACTTGTTCAGCTTGCGATGCAACTATGAAAGGTTCGTTCTCGTACCAGGTCTCTTTAACGAAAACACTAACTCTATTTTTGTAGTTTTGAATCCTTTTCTTTCCCGGACGAGTGTCAAACCACGGACATTTGAAAAGCGTAATAATTGTCATTCAAATCGACCCAACTCATAAATGTCCTCCAAAACTCCATAAAACATTTGGTTATCGGTCCGCGAACACAAACACCACTATTTTGAGTGCTTGATTCATATCCCGATTGCGTGTCGAAACTTTACACCGCTGACCACACAACCAGGGATAACCCGACATGAGAAGCTTGAACCACTTGAAAGCGAAAATATTTGATCATTTGCTTCGGTTCATTCTGCTTTCGAATATTGAAAATCTGCAATGAGACATGAATATTTTATAAAACATCACTTTTTAATGACTTAACAATGTTAATGCAAATTAATTATAAACGTACCTTATTCTTAAACCATTTTGGAAACTCTTTCGATTGAATTTCATCCAATGGTATGATTCGACCGTCGGTATCAATCTCTTTCCTATGGTCACTGTTTAAAAGAGAATGAAAATAAATCACATAAATTGTATATGATGCGACGCAATCTATGAACAATTATGTGACGAAGGTGAAAGTAATACGTACTCAATGAACTGCTGAATTTCTGAACAGTTCTGTAGGACGTACCACTCGGCTTTCTCTCGCAAACCAGTATCCAATGTGACAGGGCTCATCTTCCTAATTGGCCGACAACGAGTATCAAATACAGAAATCTTTTTAACAATACGCTCTTCATCGTCTACCCAATTTCTGGCAAGCCGGTTAAACCGTGTTTCAACTCCAGTTAAATACATCGAACAAAAAGTCAGAGCTTCGTTGACAATGTAAGCCTCCGCAATCGAACCCTCAGGACGTGCACGATTCTTGACATATTTCTTTAATGATCCAAGAAAACGTTCGAACGGATACATCCATCTTAAATGAACCGGTCCTCCTCGAATGGCTTCTTCAGGCAAGTGTATAACTAAATGTACCATTATGTCAAAAAATGCAGGAGGAAAAATTGTTTCTAACTTGCATAAAATAACCACAATATCTTGTTGAGCTTTCTCTAAATCACTTTTCCGCAATGTCCCGGAGCATATTAACTCAAAAAATTACTCAATTACATTGTTGCATCAACGATCTCTTTCTTCATGAATGGTCAGTAGCCCGTTGGCAATAATCGTTGCATTATGATGTGACAATCATGCGATTTTAGCCCAGAAATTTTATTTTTCCCATCGATCACATTTTTCTTTAAGTTTGAAGCAAATCCATCGAAAACCTTCTTGATTTTAAAAATCACAAAACTTTTACCGTCGTCGGAGATAGTGTATAAGACGATGTGGTTTCATCCAACGATCACCATCTTTGTACAAATGCAACTCCTTGCACACCCCCATATTTTGCGGATCGATTCTCGCCTTATCCGTATCTTTACTTTTTCCGTCAATGTCAAGAATTGTGCCCAACAAACGTCGTGATACATTCTTCTCAATATGCATAACATCTAAGTTGTGACGTAACGACAATGACTTCCAATACGGCAACTCCCAAAAGATACTCTTCTTTGTCCAATTAAGCTCGCTTGCATGTCTTTTTCGTTTCTTCCCACCATACTTGTCATGTTTACCGGCAATTTGCGGGACACATTTTGTAGTTGAGCTAAGATTTGGTGAACAGTTTTTTCGAGCGGAGGAGGTCGTTTCTCAACCGTACCATCAAATTTTTATTTTTTTCTCATCCCATGTTTAATAGGAAGCCATCGCCGATGGCCAACAAAACAAGTCTTACTTGTTATCCTCTTTGAAGGAGTTGCATCATTGCAAGTTGGGCATGCTTAATAGCCCGACCACTCCATCCGGATAAACTACTACGAGCGGGAAAAATCGTTAATATCATAAGCAACATAGCTCGATCTGAAATGAAGTATTCGAAACTGCATCACGTACAATTACTCCATTATTCCACAAATCTTTTAACTCATCCACAAGAGGCCTTAAAAAAAGTTGCAGAGAGGTCGGGAGAAATGGAGAAGAAGAAGGGGGCGGATTTAATTAGGTTACTTATTTGCGACGACAAAGTCGTCGCAAATACAATTAAAATGTCGTCGCAAATAACATTATTTGCGACGACATTGTCCTCGCAAAAACCCTTGATGTCGTCGCAAATAAATTTTTTTCCCGCCCAATCTCGCTCGTCAAATAGAGTATTTGCGGCGACAATGAAAAAAAATGTCGCCGCAAATAAATATTTTTCCCGCCCATTCCCCATCGTCTAATACATTATTTGCGACGACAACAAAAAAATGTCGTCGCAAATAATTTTCCATTATTTGCGACGACATGTCGTCGCAAATAACGTGGATTGTCGTCGCTAAAAAGATTGATAATTCGCGCGAAAAATCCGCGCCATGGAAATTTGCGCGGCAAAATTATTTGCGACGACACAAAAATTATTTGCGACGACTTTCCAATTTTTGTCAACGGGAGGTATTTGCGACGACATGTCGTCGCAAATAGTGAAATATTTGCGACGACAAATGTCGTCGCAAAAAATGTCGTCGCAAATGTGTATTTTTGTTGTAGTGATTCCTTACACTTTATATCAGAGGATGAACATGATCCTCACTTGATCGATCCGTAGCACAACTCAGCTACTCCGTAGCAAATATCCAACTACTATGCACCGCTCCTAGAATCTTCTGGGAGGGGTTTAACATTTAAAACATAAAACGTGAGCGAAAGGCCCAGTAGGATATAATTTAAAATACTTAAAATAAACGAGTAAATAAATAAGCGCGTAAATTAATAAATGAATAAAATAAAACATTTAGCCCCGATAGAATAGCGGGAACCTCACATCCTTTTTCTCCAAGGAAATATAACTAAAAATAACCATATTACAGGCTTCAGCAAGTAATTAGTACAAATTACTCACCTCACCAAATGCCTCGCCCACCCGGACCGGTTTTGGGTTCTGCCCCCGAGGATGCACTCTCCGCATCCTATCTAGGCTTACAGCAATAGACTCTATTACCAGTTCACAAGATCTCTTATCTTAGGAAATCATCCATTTAACATTATGAAATTGTTCATATGACCCCACGAACTACTCAAGCCGCGGGCCCCATGACTGGGCAAGCCATGAGGTTCCATGACTAGACAAGCTATGGATTCCATGCATGGACAGGACAAGCCAAGGATTTCCATAAACTAACAAGCCATGGTTTTTAAAACATTTTTCTTTCGCAAACCAATCCCTTTCTTTAAAACATTTTCAAGGCCAAAATCCTTTTTGAAAACGGGCTCACAAGGAAAAGGGATAGAAATCATACCTCGCACAATCAAACCTGGGACTAGCGTTGCCTTTTCCGGCTTCCGCTTCTTCAAGCCCCTTCAGTATGAATCCACAGTGAGCACTGATACAAAACACCACTTTAGGATCAATCCTCAGTCCTAAAGCAATCCAATCTCACTTATATACCAAGATTTTCAATTAGTGTGCCCTAATCCATTTTTCATGTTTCAAATTCCATTCCAAGGGTTTTAAATATCAAATCAGGGATTAAATATGTTAATCCTTTCATCCCAAGTCCCCAAATGAAGCTAATTTGGGTTCTCCCCAAAAACAGGGGCCAAAACAACAATTTCAGGCCAAACAGGGTCAAACCCCGTGTACACCGGTCGACCGGTGACAGAGCAGTGCAACACTAACAGTCGATCGATAGTGTGCACACCGGTCGACCGGACAGGTCGACCGGTCAGCCTGTAACCCGGTTGACCGCACAGGTCCACCGGTGAAATCGACTGCGCGAGAAAACTTGCGGAAATCGGTCCAAAAACCTGCAAATCCAGTCCCAAATCATAAAATCTCAAGGGACAACCACTAGATCTGGGTTCTAGGTACTAAAACAAGTCCAAAGAACCCAAGATCTCCAATTTCTACCCTAGTTTCGCTCAAAATCCATCAAAATCCGTTTTGAACCAAAAGTAAGTTTTTGAATCTGAAAAACTTGAAATTCAAGAGAGGTTCTTTCAGTAATCTTACCTTGAATCCATCTCTTGATGTTGAAAACTCTTTAAAACCTTTCTTTGGCTCAAAACCCGTTCGATTGGAGACACAAAACCAGAGAGAGAGAGAGAAAGAGAGAGAGAGAGAGTGAGAGGGAAGGAGAGAGAGAAGGCACAGGAGAAAAGAAAGAAAAGAAAAGGAAAAAGAAAAATGAAAAATGAAAATGACATGTATACACTATTTTAAAATAGCAGTCCAGAAATGCGTCTATACACACTTTTGGATTAAAATAAATTACTGTGAATAATTTAAATACTTTGGAATTATTTAAGCTCAATTAATTAAATCAGATTAGACACACTAATAATCTCAATTATCTTAATTAATCTCAATTAATTCTTCAGGGTGTTACAATAATAAAATTTATATATATATATAAGAGTTGAACGTCACCAGCCTCAAACGGCTACCTCTTTTTTTCCTTCTTTTTTTCTTTTGGAGCTGGGACAAAGTATTCTAACATATCTGGAGGAGAAAATAATAGCACGAATACTTTCGGAATGCAAGCTCAAAGTCTGAATATGCTACTTCTTACCTTGCTTCAATTCCGTCTCCCAATAATTAAGTTCATAGATAACGGCTACTGGATGAAGAACCTCCGGAGGAGTAAAGTGATATGGACGAAGCTGCAGATCATGCGACAGAGCTTAGCAGTTAGTAGATGAAGATGCCCTACACACTTTAAGAGCTCGTTTGGAAGGTAGATTCAAACCAGGTCAGAATTCAAATTTTGACAAATTAAAACATTCGATTAAAAAGTACTTGGTGTAGCTCATCTTACAATTTAAGAGGCATTAACAGTAGTCGTTTAACATCACTGCCTGCCTCGAGGATTATGTAATCTCAACCGTTTATAGAAACCGATGATCAAGGCTTGTCCCATCTTATTGCAAAGGTACCAAAAAGAGAAAGAGGCGACCTTTGGCATAGGATTCTGACATCCCTTGCAAAATTGGATTTGTCTGGTGGAGCAATTCAGAGTTCTTTCCTTTGTCTGAGGTAAACAAGTATTATCAAGTATTGTTTATCCTTTTATGTTCATTATCACTATGTAGCTGGTGGAATAAGAATACAAGACTTGGCTGTATGAGTGTTATTTTCTTGGTGGTAAGCATTATGTAATAAGTTTTCATTAAGGAATGTAGATCATGAACTTGACAAAACTAAATGTACGAGTGTTACTACGCCCTTTTTAGAGAAGCTTTTCTTTTCGTACCAGTTTACAGCTCTCCTGAGACTAATTCTATATTGTCGCAATACTGCAGATGGTTCTGTAGCATCATCGTCAACTATCGTGCAATTCCTTCATCCTTTTCCTCTCCTCTTGCAGCCACTATTTGGCTCCTATTACAGAGTGGAACACAACCAAATCACTGTATGAAGCAGTAAGTCTCATTGTTAAGGTAAACAGGTACTCTCTGCCTTCCTTTTGTTCTTAATTTTATAAGTATGTGGATCGATAAATTAGTGCCGGAACAACTGAATAATGTTTTGCGAATGTTTAATAAGTCAAACCATTATGAGTGGTATCCATATCTTCATTCTCAGATGAAAATTCTTTGTGCATGTGATCATCTAATTGTTGATTTAAAGCGTGCATAAAAATTGTCTTTTTCACTCTGATATAGTTTATTCTCACAGCAGGGTTGGTAACAAGACATCATTTGTTCTCTAATCTCAGCGCATTTTGGTGAGGATGAAAAGATAAAATTGTGCAAGAACTATGGTGATTGACCAACAATTCTACATTTGTCTTATTTTTTTTCTTTTCTCCAAAGGCACTTTGCGTCCATATATAGTCTGTATTACAGATCACCGCAGGATAATGACGAGTGGATCAAAGATTTGGGTACTTCAGGTTCATTGATTTTTGAGAAATCAAAGCGGCTAGAGGTGAATATAACATTTCCTTCTTTTCTTGCAGCAAAACTATCTTTTTCCATGTGACTTATTTGCACATTAAATCAAAAGATTGCTTAAGGGTATCTCCACCATACTTACCTTTCACTAAATATATATCTCCACCCTACTTACTTTTAACTAAATATAAAAATGGTACCAAAGAAGGCATATAGTTTTGTTGATTTGTTTCTTTGTCGCTTCTTTACTAATATAATTTAATAGCAATATAGGATAACAGGTCTATGAGGTTATGTAGCTGTTACAAGTTCGGATTGCCGCAGCTTTTCATTGTTATTTTGCTTATGCTTTTATTGTTCCAGTTTCATTACAATAGATCCGCATTTCGTGCAGTTATTTCCCCTTCGGAAGGCAAGTACCATTTCATGTATTTGGGTTAATTTCACGTATTCCTAGTTTAGTTTGTTTTGGCTTCTTTTCGTGAAGCTAACCTCTTTGGCATCTGAGGCAGGAAGATTCTCGGTAGGAGCATCTAATGTTGCTCAATCTGGAGTGGATGAAATTGTACATGCATTAAGCTGTTGTATTGGAAATCTGGAGCTTCACGATTAGTGTGGTATAATTTTGCTATCCATGTTGCAGCTAATGGATGTCGGAGCTACATGGATTGAATGTGATTCAACAAGCTTTGTTCATGTTTTCTCATGTCAGTCTCATGAGGCTTCATTCTTACACATTGCACCCATATGTAACTGGAAGCACCACTTCTCGTCCGACATGCACGGGTAAGCATGCAGCCAGAGTTCATCATGAGCCAGGATCAAACTATCCACTAGATTAATAGTTGCATTATGTATAACAGTGTCTTTGTTCGAGTACAAACTGGGCCTTATGGAGTAAAGGGTAGTGTGTTTATGTTGTAACAATAGCTCCCTGCCTTCCAATTCCAGAGGTGCCTAAAAGACTGGCCAGACGCAATCGAGCTAATGACCCCTGGTGCACTGGAGATATGCTTTCAGATTCATTACTTGGTGATGATGATGTCGAATTAATTCCTAGTCCTGGAAGTGAGGAATTCTTTGTTTCGAGCTAAATTGGATGTCTCAGCTTCAGGGAAAAGGGACATCTTAAGCCAATTCGAGCAATCAAGTTGCCATAGCTCCGTGCCTTCCAAAGGTACCAAAAAAGGACAGGCCAGACACAACAGAGCTGATGACCTTGGAGCACTGAAGATAGGAATCAGCTTCGTTACGTGGGGCTGATGACGATGACTCATTACGTACTGCAAGAAATGAGGAATTCTTTATTAGATATGTCAGTGGAGGTCTTGAGAGTCATTGAGAGTTTGGTTTTCTATTCTTCTAATGTATATATAGCTACTCTCTCAATGAGACGATGCGAATTGAAAAACAAAAAACAAACGAACAAACAAACAAAAAATGAATGCTTTCTGGATAAGGGTTCGAGAGTGATTTCTTTGAGAGAATTCTTTGTATACTTGGAAATCCTCTCAGATGGTGTGAGATTGGTTAAGACAGTGAAGAAGCCTTGTAATCATCATGGTGACTGATGAATAAAGTCTCTGGGAAGGTCACAAAGTGGATGTAGGACAATTTGGTAAGAAACAATAGTGATTACTTTTTTGTTATTGTTCCTTTATATATACTTGATCTTGTTTTTTTTTTTTTTTTTTGTGTTATTTTGCTGGTTGTGATTCAGCAGATAAGTTCTTGCAATTCACCATATGGACTTTGTGAAATTTTTCTGACTTTAGTAGAATACCCGCTTACCCACTCAGTATTTCAATACATTCAAAATGAAATTCTTTATTTAATTAATACACGTTGGAATGAAGAAAATTGTCTTGTTAATGGATCGTTAAATTTCAGGTTGGAATGCTTAATGATTCGATTTACTAATAAGATTACTTGCTAGACAACTCCTCTTCCATTTTTGTCAGCATTGGGTTATTAATATTGGATTATAAATAAATAAGAGAAACAGAGTTGCTTTCTTTTTGAAGTCAATGCAGCTTATTTCCTAGAATTTATTTTGCAATTTATGCTCAGAAGTTCTCATATTTTTAAGATGGACACACAATATACTTATTCTTAGAAAAATAAAGTTGTCATCCTGCACAACTCAGAAACAAGATCTATAAAACAACAAGGTAAGTTGTTTGATGCTAGGCCCAGGACGTTGTATAGTTCCTTTGAATAATGTTATTCATGCTTTCATTATTCAAGCTTTGAAGAAAAGACAAGGCAATCTTCAGTTATTTTCTCTTCAGAAAGCAAGTATAATTTCATGTATTTGGGCTATTTGTCATGCTTGCAATGGCAAGTAAGATTATTTTTTTTTTTTGATATATATGGAACCCCCCTTCCTACCCTTATTTCTTTTTTTTTTATTTTTTATTTTTTTAATTTTTCTTTTTTAAGTATCTTTTCGAGTTTGTCCAATGTAGACCGCTAAAAGCACTAGTTCGTGTTTGAGAGGACATTCCTATACATAATACTAAGAGAGAGAGGGGTAGATCAAGAACAATTACGTGGACTGAAGTCGTTAGGAAAGACATTCTATATCTAGGCCACCGGGAAAACTTAATTTCGAATAGAGTTGTGTGAAAAAAGTGAAATTCATATAGCCGACCCTAATTTGTTGGGATTAAGGCTTGTTATTGTTGTTGTTGTAGTATCTTTTTGAGTTTAAACTAGTTAATCGTTTCGAAATCGGATTCATTTGGTGATCTTGTACTCTAAATTTCTGATTCCACTAGTTGCTAAAAGACATCATAACTTACTTTTAAGACACTTTACCAATTTCGTTTCTATTTTCCAATAAATTTTTGGGGGTGGCTTGTAAATGATGGTTGGCTTTTGTAGGTGTCGACATAGTCGGGATTTACTAAAGCCATTATAATGCTAGCCAACTTCCCTTCATTCATCAAATCACAGTAGTTTGGGCATTAACAACATGCATGAACCAACCTGCATTAATAAACAAGCTAGTTGTTTAATAGAGAAAAATAAAATAAAATAAAAAGAAGAAAGAAATTAGGAAGTCCTTTTGTTTAATTTTTGGGACAGACATAGATGGCCTAGCCCATATGTAACTAGTTGATAGTCTTCATCAAGTCCGAATGTTAATGTACTCTGACCAGAAACTTTGGCTTGTGCTGTCCAAAAAGAAAAGGTGGTTCACATTGGCTTCACCGACAAAGGAGGGCTATAGTATAGAGTGGAGTTACTGTTTTTTGAACAGTATATGTTCTTTTTTACCCTTTTCGGTGAAATGTCTGTCTTGCCCATTTTTTCTTTTTCTCTTCTTTTACTGGTTGCGGGCTTTTCGGAATTTCAACTGGGGGTTAAAAGGTCAAGGTCAAGGTCGTCGCCAAGAGGGATCTTTGAGAGGTTTATCTCTTGTATGCGTGCTGTTCTTGTGATATCTATCATTTGCAAATTTGCTAGACAACCTTCTCAACCTCTCTGCTTTGTTTCAAGCCAAATATGGCCGACATAATCCTCACCCCCATTGTGGAACTGATCATTGGGACCTTGGGTTCCGCAGCTGTTGATGAGATCAAATCTGTGTACGGCGCAAAAGATGAGCTAAGCAAACTTGAGAGCACCCTCTCAACCATTAGATCCGTCCTTGTTGACGCGGAGAAGCGGCAGATCCGTGAAGAGCAGGTCAGAGATTGGCTGGAGAAGCTTGAGGCCGTGTTGGACGATGCTAGTGATTTGGTGGATGGAGTTGCCGCCGAAGGTTTGCGACAAAAGGTGATGTCTAGAAAGAAAATAAGCAAGAAGGTACGCACTTTCTTTTCGTCCAACAACCAACTTGTTTTCCGGCGCAGTATGGCTAGAAGAATTAAAGATATTAGGGAGAGATTTTCTGGGATTGCTGCTGATAGAAGAGACTTACATTTAGTTGAGCGTCCCGAACCTGCGACAAGAGTGAGGGACGAGAGTCACTCATTTGTTGTCGAGAAAAATGTTGTTGGGAGAGACAAAGATAGAAAGGCAATCATAGAACTCTTGTTGGGTCCAGAGAATGGGACTCGTCAAGAGAAATATGTGCATGTCATTCCCATAGTTGGGATGGGAGGACTTGGAAAGACTACACTAGCTCAACTTGTTTTTAACGATGAGAGGGTCCAACAACATTTTGAGCTGAAAGTTTGGGTGTGTGTGTCTAACGATTTTAACGTAAAAGTACTTTGCGAGAAGATTAGTAAAATCGTAACAAATGAAAACATAGGAAACCTTGAGATGGAACAATTACAAAGAATGCTTAGAGAGAAGTTAAATGGAAAACGGTTCCTTCTCATACTTGATGATGTCTGGAGTGGGGATGCCCACAAATGGAGAGAGTTAAAAGAGTTGTTAACGGCAAGTTGTTCAAAGGGGAGTAGGATAATTGTAACCACCCGTCTTCATACCGTTGCAAATGTTATGGGCACCATGCAGCCCCAGTATTTGGGGATTCTAGATTCGGAAGACTCTTGGAATCTCTTTATGAAAATGGCTGATGACGAGGGAAAAGAGATAACTAACACCACCCTTGTGGATATTGCAAAAGGAATTTTGGCAAAGTGTGCAGGGCTCCCACTTGCTATAAGTATGATAGGAAGTACGCTATTCTGCTCTAGAAATCCAGAAACGGATTGGCCGTCTTTCCTTGAAAATGACCTTTCGAACATAACTCGAGAAGAAGATGGAGTGTTATCGACACTAAAGTTGAGTTATGATTATCTTCCGTCACATTTGAAACCATGCTTTGCTTATTGTAGATTATTTCCTAAAGATCATGACTTTGATGTCCAAACACTCGTAATTCTTTGGGTGGCACAAGGGTTTATTAAGCCAAGTCGAAGCCAAAATCTGGAGGAAATAGGTTATCAATATTTTAGGGATTTACTTTCTAGATCCTTCTTTCAAGAAGCTAAAAAAGATGAACTGAACATGGTAACAACATGCAAAATGCATGACCTAGTTCATGATCTTTCGATACAAGTCGCAGGAGAGAAATATGTGACGATAGCCTCTACTGAAGATCCTATTCCTAGGAAAGTTCATCATGTTTCCTTTGATTTTGAATCATGTTGGCGACTAGAGGAGGTACCAAGTTTGTGGCTTCAACCACAAAGGCTTCGTTCATTTCTTTTCCTATCAGCTGTCATTGTGCTTGAATGGGGATTAACAACATGGGATGAAATTATTTCAAATCTTAAATTTCTACGCGTGTTAGATATGCATCGTGCAAGGATTCAAATTGTACCACATTCAATTGGAAAGTTGAAGCACTTGAGGTATCTTGATCTTTCTGGAAATTCTGAGATAAAAACCTTACCTGCTTCTATTACCAAGCTAGTCAATTTGCAAACCTTGAAACTAAACCAATGTGAGAGCCTCCGTGAACTACCAAGTGGGATTAATAAACTAGTCAATCTCAGGCATCTTGAGCTTCAGGATTGTGATGGGATAACTCATATGCCAAGAGGACTGACCCAATTGACTAATCTTCAAACATTATCCCTAGTGGTATTAAGTGAGAACATCCCCAATTGTCTGACGTTGAGCAAACATAGTAAGCTAGATGAACTAATGGGACTCAACAACCTAAAAGGAGATTTGGAGATTAAAGGGATAAGAAGAGGGATGGAAACCGCAGTTACAAAGTTGAGAGAAAACAAGCATCTTCGGTCTCTCTGTTTAAACATCAGAGAAAGTAATGAGGATGCACCGAGCAGCGAGCAAGAATGGAAAACGACACTGGAAGGTCTACAGCCGCACGCAAATCTCAGATACTTGACTTTACGTAAGTATGGTGGTGCCAATTTGGACAGCTTGCTTTTCCCGCTTAAAAATCTGGTTGCGCTTGTCTTGTCCGATTGCTCGAAATGCCAACAACTACCGTCATTGGATCAATTTCACTCTCTGAAAAAAATGGTATTTTATCGCTTGCTTGCTCTGGAGAATATTACCCTTAACGAAGGTGATAGCTACTTTTCCACATCATCCTCTGTTTCGGTACTGCCATCTCTCGAAACACTAATACTAGAAGAGTTGCCCAAGTTTAGAGGGTGGTGGAGGTCGGACATGGCGGCAGAGAATCAAGTGGAGCAGGTTGTGTTCCCCTCATTTCCTCGTCTTTCGTATTTGCGCATCGTGGATTGCCCGAAGCTTACTTCCATGCCATGTTATCCAAATGTTGAGAGAAATTTGACTTTGTGGACTACTAGTGGGAAGCATTTTGAACAAACAATGTTAATGAGGGTCCCACAACCACAAATGATTTCAGCGACAACGATAACAACAACAGAGCTGGAAGCATCAACATCGTCAGTTGCTTCTTCATCAACGACTTCTTCTTCAGATTCTGTTTCCACCTATCATCCTCTCTCCAAATTGCCATTTTTAATTCTGGAAAATGTCGTGGATCTACAATATTTGTCGGTCAATCAGATGAAAAGCCTTGCTTCTCTCAAGAGATTACGGATTTCGAACTGCCCAGAACTGAAGTATCTATCTCCAGGGATCCAAAATCTCACCTCACTTGAAGAATTAAGGATACACGGTTGTGAAGAGCTTCAACTAGTAGCAAATGATGAGTGGCAAGCCCTTACAAGCGTACGCCGCTTGGAATTTCATAATCTACCACAGCTTGTGACTCTCCCTGAAGGACTTCAATTCCTTGCCACTCTGAAATATCTCGCAATTTCGAGATGTCAAAATTTTACGGGCCTTCCAGATTGGATTTGCAACTTGTGTTCACTTGAAAGTCTTTATATTCAGGAAAGCCCAAGTTTCAAATCAGTGCCTGGATCAATAAGTAGCCTCACCTCTTTACAAAGGTTACAAATAAACGGCAAGGAGATGAATCCAAGAGAAATACGAGGGGATTTGGATCTGAGCTCATGTTCAACTTCAGGTACGTAAATTTAATCACCAACCACTTTTTTTTATTTTTTATTTTACTATTGTATAATTCACTTTTCCACATTTTTGAAATTTCTGTCCTTTTTTAAGGCTTTTTCGTAATTAGCGCTCTGGTCCTTAAACTTTCTTTTAGCAATCGGCTCCTTACTGTTATAAATTCTTTGCAATTCGAGTCCAATTAAAATCGGCTGTCAAATTATGGTCAGATTTATCACCCGAGTCATAAAACGGCCCAATGGTAATTTTAAATCTCATTTATTTCACTCATTTAAATTTAAATTTAAAATTTTATTAAAAATAATTACATATAATTTTTTTAATAAGTCAGAATTCAAATTAAAAGCTCCAACCTAATTAAAAGAAAAAAAAAAAAAAAAAAAAACTTCATCTTCTTCGATTCAAAAAAACCCAGAAACATCAAATAAAAGGATGACTAGTAACAATTCAAGAACTATATATTCTTCAATACAAGAAAACTCAGAGCGGATTGTAAAAAAAAAAAAGAAAAAAAAGTAAGTTTTGAGATTAGATTGGCAATAGTAAAAAGTTAACGGGTCTCATCCAAAAAAGGCTTTTTTTTAATTATTATTTGGGAGAAAGAGGAAAATAGGCTAAAATTTGAGATGAATTAAAATTAATAGGCCAATAGTTTACATAAGTTAATAAATAGGCCAAATTATTATTTTCGTCTATAACTTTTCTAGTTATGAACCATAACTTGACAAGTTATTATTCATAATTACCCATAACTTGTCCGGTTATGAACCATAACTTGACAAGTTTGTCCATAACTTATCTGGTTATGAACCATAACTTGATAAGTTATGGCCTATTAATTTCTATAACTAAAAATTGGCCTATTTACTTTCTTAAATTTTTCATATTGGCCTATTTTCTACTATTTCCCTTATTATATTTTGTACGTGCAGGGCCAAAGTAAAAGAAAATCTGGAAGAAGTCTTCAGAGTATTACAGTAGTACAACAAATGAACATCACTATGGTAACTAACCTCTTCTTAATCTCAAACTAGTTCTTTTTTTTTTTTTTTTTTTTTTTTGTTCCAACGGAAACTTGTGTTTTATGAAGTTTTAAGAGTTTTTTTTTTTTTTTAATGCATTCACATCATAAGCTTTGTCAAATATGAGCTAATACCCTAAAATAAACTAACAACACCGAAATATTTTGATTATCAACCCCATTTAATGATCAAATAATAACAAAAAATAAAAACCTTCCTTTTAGGGAAAACTAACTAATGGAGGTGCAATTCGAAATTTAAACTTTCTCTTCTAGTTGTTACAGATTTTTTGGATATGAAATGTGAGGTATTTTAATTACTGAATGATTAAAGCACCACTAAATAACCTATGAGTTGGTAAAAATTGAAACAGTATGAAAGAAAATTTTTACAAATTTAAACAATCGATTAGAAAAGTACTTGGTGTATCTCATCGTAAAATTTCAGAGGCATATTAGTAGTAGTAGTTTTTCTAGATGAACGTAGATCATAATCTTGATGAAACTAAGGGCCCGTTCACTTCGCTGATTCGAATTTTTAATTCGAGTTGAGATTTGATTTTATGTGAGAGCTTTTTACTGTAGTAAAAAAGTTAGATGTGATTGTTTGTGAGAGCTTTTTACTGTAGCAAAACTCAAATTCTAAACTCGA
This sequence comes from Morus alba, assembly GCA_012066045.3. NCBI lineage: Eukaryota > Viridiplantae > Streptophyta > Magnoliopsida > Rosales > Moraceae > Morus > Morus alba. The sequence goes on from CP050231.2 coordinate 3,792,557, forward strand.
ATAAGCGAAGTGAACGAGGCCTAAATGTGTTGTGTCTCTCTCTCTCTTCAAGTTGTATTGTGCAGAACAGACGGCTAAAGTATAATGCTGTCAATGTATTATAATGCTGGCAAGAATGTACGAGAACTAGCCGGCTTTTCAATCCACGAGAACTAGCCGGCTTCCCTCTCTAACATTTTTACAACAATGTGCAAGATGCGAGCATCTGCTGTCATGCATTTTGGTACGCTTCCCTCTGTAACGAATAATAAAGTGTTCTCTACTGTCCATTGTTTTCCCAAGTTTAGCTAAATGCTTTTCTACCCATTTATAGAGAAGCTTTTCTTGACTGATTGATACAGTATGGAAGCCCTTCCAACAGACACTATATTGATGAATTCTATAATTGTAATGACAACAGATTGTTGTGAAGCATCACCATTATTGACTTCTCTCGTGGTTCCCACCACCTCTTCCTCTCCTTCTCTGCGACTATTGCACGGCTGTTCCAGAGAAGATCGTGGCTTCAAATCACTTAATTTCTAGAACTATGGAGACTTCCTAGTTTAACATCACTACCGCAAGCAATACATAATCTCACCTCTTTATAAACGCCGATGATCAAGGCTTGTCCCTTCTTATTGCAAAAATACTGAGAAGAGAAAGAAGTGACCATCGGCATGGGATTCTCACATTCCTGCAAAAATTGGATTTCTATCTGGTGGAGCAAATGTGTCCTTTCACAGTTCTTTCCTTTGTTTAAGGTTAAGAAGTACATATTATCAATTACCGTTTGTCCTCTTCTGTTTATTATCACTATGAATTATCACAATTCTCTACTTGATAAGTGGATTAGGTTTGACTAACAAAAAAATTAGTTAGTGCAATAAGAATATAAGACTTGACTGTATGAATGGTATTTTCTTGGTCGTAGGCACATGTTGTAAGTTTTAATTGAGGAATGTAGGTCATGAACTTGACAAAACTAAATGTATGAGTGTTATTTTTGCCATTCTTCGAAAATCTTTTCTTTTCATACAAGTTTACAGCCTTTCCAATAACGAATTCTGTTATTGTTGCGACACTGCAGATTGTTCTGTAGCCTCATCGTCAACTTCTTTCAAGCATTCCCTCATCCTTTTCCTCTCCTCTTGCTGCGACCATCTAGAAATGTTTCATATTACAGAGTGGAACGCGACCAAATCACCTCCTCATCACAGACACAATTGATTATAGCTTTTCTCTTGTCTCATTGTTAAGGCAAACAAGTACCCTCTGCCCTTCCTTTGTTCTTACTTGTATGAATATGTGGATCCATAAGTTAGTACTGGAACAACTTCTAACGTCCAAACTTTTAATAAGTTTGACCACTACAATGTGTTAATACATTTCTTACTTCTTATAGAAACTTTTCAATATGCATGAGATCATCTAATTGCTTATTGAAAGCATGCATAAAAAATTGTCTTTTTCACTCTGATATAGTTAAATCTCAGACCAAGGTTGGTAACAAGAAGTCATTTGTTCTGTAATCTCAGTGCATTTTGGCGAGAATGAAAAGGTGAAATTGTGCAGCAACTATGGGGATTAACCAAAAAAAAAACACTTCGGTAATGTGTTTCTATATTTGTCTTATTTTTTTCCTTTCCTAAAGCCAATTTTCGTCCATAAATAGTGATTAACACTTCAGTATTGCAGATCACCACAGGACAAAGATGAGTGGATCAAAGAATTGGATACTCTAGGTTCATTGATGTTTGACAAATCAAAGCGGCTAGAGGTGAATATAAAATTTTCTTCTTTTCTTGCAGCAAATCATCTTTTTCCATGCATGACTTATTTTTACAGTTTTTCAAAAGATTGTGCAAGAGTATCTCTACCATACTTTCATTTAACTAAATATAAAAATGGTACCAAAGAAGGCCTATAATTTCGTTTACTTGTTTCTTCGTTGATTCTATGCTAACATAATCTAATAGGAATAGATGATAACAGGTCTAGGAGGTTCTGTAGCCATTGCAAGTTCGTATTGCTGCAGCTTTTAATTGTCGTTTTGCACAAAGGTGTTCATGCTTTTATTGTTCCGGCTTTGAAAGAAAATTTCCGAATCTCCTGCAGTTATTTCCTCTTTGGAAGGCAGGCATCATTTCATGTATTTGGGACATTTTCATGAATTCCGAGTTTTGTTTATTTTGGCATCTCTTCATGAAGCTAATCTCTTTGGCATCTGAGATAGGAAAGAGTCTCGCTAGGAGCTTCTAATGTTGCTCAATCTGGAGTGCAATTTTCTTTAGCTGTCAAGGCTTTGTTATCACTATTGCAGCGAGAAAAGGTTGGACTTGGAACTTGTTGTATTGGAAATTTGGATTGAATAGTTTGTCCCTTCAATTTTTGATGCTAAACTGACGGGTATAATTTTGCTATCAATATTGCAGCTAATGGATGTTGGAGCTATATGGTTGAATGTGATTCGATAGATTTTGCTCATGTTTTCTCATGAGGTTCCATTCTTACACATTACGCCCCTCTACAACTGGACAGGATCAACCTATTCCATTTGATTAATAGTTCCATTCGTGGACAAAGTGGGCCTTATGGAGCAATGGGAAGTGTTTATGGTGTCACAGTAGCTCCCTGCCTTCCAATTCCACAGGTGCTTCAACGACGAGCCAGACGATAATTGTTGAGTTGCGCCCCATTTATTGGGCTGGAACAATAATTGGGCCAAAGTGTTTAAAACATTAAAAAAAAAAAAAAAAAAAAAAAAAAAAAAAAAAGGAAAAGAGAGAGAGAGAGAGAGGAAACAAGCTTGCTGGGCAAGCTTGTGTACGTGCAGCCAAAGAAAAGAAAACAAGGGGCTGCCGTGAGTGGTAATCAGCGGACCAGAGAAGAAATGGGAAAAAGAAGGGAAAGAGAAGAAGGGGTAGGGTTTTGATGCTTGTGCAAGACGATCAGGTGGTGAAACGTTGTCGGTTTCGGCTTAAATTTGACGTGGAGAATCTTGCAGCGAGCTCTTTTCATCTACCAGACCTGATTTCTCGTTTAGTCTCTCTTGGGTACTCTCTTAAGTACTCTTATTTTGGTGAGATTTAAGTTTTTCTTGGATGTTGTAATTCATCTTTGATGATGATGTCTATGTTGTTGGTGGGTTAAGAATAGTGTTTCTTGATGATATTATTGTTGTGAGCCTCTAGTTTGTATGTAGGGAGAAACTTTGATATAGTGGAAGTTTTAAGTGGCCTACAGGTCCCGTGGTTTTTACTCTCGATTTGAGGGGTTTTCCACGCTAAAATTTGGTCTCCTTTGGTGTTGATTATTTTTGAATAGTTGTTGCATTGGTTGATTAGCTTTGTTGACATTTTGTTTGAGATCTTATTTTAGCACACAAAGAGGGAATAGTTTTTAATAGTAGTTTTTCCCAACACTACTGACGCTGGAGCAGTAGAGATGGGCATTCAGATTCTTTATCTTGTAATAGTAACGATGAGTTACTTCGTAGTCCTAGAGCGAGGAATTCTTTATTTCAAGCTAAATTAGATATGTTAATTTGGTCTCAGCTTCCGGTAAAAGGGCCTCGGCGAATTCAAAAGGAGCAAGAAAGAGCGTTGCAAGGTTTTCCCTATAGTTGTACGGACATGTTTGATTTTATGTTTCAATAAAGCTTGGGAGTGGCGGTTGGTAAGTGATGGTTGGCTGTTTTAGGTGCATTTACAAGAGCCATTGTGATCCTAGGCCACCTCCTTTCATAAACTAAGATTATACATTTGTAGGATAAAATGGTACGCCAATTCTCATTCAATATAAGTGAGTGTCAAGTGGCTGGAGACGGCATGAAAATTCAACTGGTTGACATAAGATGAGAAGAGAATTTCTTAAAAAAAGACAGTATATTTCAGTAGAGTCATTCAAAGAGAGTTTAAAGTTTTATTATTGTAATGTATAAATATAATATCTTATAATTGCGAAGATGTGAATACTTATTAAAAATAAAAACTTTGAGTGGTTGAGCTTTCTAGATATGGCTTTGAAAGTGATCTCTTTGAGAAGATTATTTGAATACTGGGAAATCTTGTGAGGGATGCTAGTTTGATGAAGACAGTGCAAAAGCCTTGTAATTGTCACGGTGATTATTTAATAAAGTCTCTGGCAAAAGGTCGCAAAGTGAATGTAGAACAATTTGGTCCGAACCTTTATAAATTTCCGGTGTGAATGTGATTTTTCTTTTTTTTTTTGCGTTTCTGCAAATTAGCTCCTGGAATTTTTATTCAGCATAGGAGTTTGAGCATGTTTTCCTGCACACATTTCAACTAGGTGAAGAATCCAATTACCTAATCAGTATTTTCATACATTCAAAAACACTAAACATTGGAAATGAAGAAAATTGTCCTGTAAAAAAATGGATTGTTAAATTTCTGGTTAAAATGACTTGTGATTCCATCTAGTAATAAGATTACTTGGTTAGAATGATTTATGATTCCATGTAATACGATTACTTGCGAGACAACACCTCGCCCATTATTAGTCACCATCAAAGACGAAAATGTTGATGTCAACGGGATTGTCAGGATTTTGATTTATGGATAATGTCGATGTCGATGGATATTCGAAAATAAATAAATAAATAAATACATCGAGAAAACCTTAGAAGTTTTTGTTAAAATTGTACAAAATGCTAAAACAATCAATATTACTTAATTTGAACTAATTTAATAACAAAATTAATATGTTTTCTATTGGAATATGAGAGTTATGTCGAATAGTATAGTAAGAAATTATTATAATTATATTTGGATTAGGATTTAAATATAAATTTTACATACTCATTATAAACAAGGAACAATAATTCAACCTACTACATAAAAATTAACTACCAAATATAATAGAGTACATACGAAATTAAAGTGCTCTCAGTGTCAAAATGAGTTTCTAGTAGGTTGGAAAGCATTAGGTAGGTTTTGATCTTGATCTAATAAACAATACATTTGTCAAGATATTACCCTTGAATAATTCTCATTAGTAACCCATAAATTTGATACTATTGGTGTGACGACCCTCCTGCGAGGCCGCCACTGTAACTAACTTTTTAACTTGTACTTACTGAAATTTCTTAAAATTTGCGGAACATTTTTTTTTTTTAAACATAAGAATGAATACTTTCATAATTTGTAACAATAATTTCAAATAAGTGAATCACTAATTTCTTAAAGCTTTTCTTAATTTTAGTTAAGATAAAACCTTTTAGAAATATCTTTCAAAAGTGAATAGCATTTGAACTCTTGTTTCAAATACTCTTTAAAAAGCCTTTCTAAAACTAGTCATTTTAATTGGCCATCTCATTTGACTTTAAAACCGATTTCGTGAAAAATCTTAAATTCAAGTACATTTTAAAGTCCTTTCAAAATCAATCATTTAAACCGTTATGTTTAAAATTGTTTATTTGTTGCATGAACTATTGCAACGTTCTAAAACTTAAATACTCAAAACTAGGGTTGTTAGTTGCAACCTTGGTTTTCTTAACATAAATATGTACGTATACTTTTAAACATACATACTTAAAACCTTTGAATCATATAAACATATACATGATTTTTCTTAAACTTCTTTGCGGAAATAAGCTGCGTGGCGGTATCCATTCCCATCTCCACCATTCGTCCGTCCGCTCACCATTGCCCTTCAAGAATTGCGATAGGTTTCTTACCTCAAAGATGAACATATCTGATTGAGCTTTTAGCTCGACAAGTAGGAACTATATCTCACAAAATAACGTAAGTACACATGTATAAATATGCATGAGTGATTATGCTTGATTATGATGTTTTATCATAGTCTTATTATCTTATCTTATCTTATCTTTCTTCTTGATGGGCCCGAGTGCTCACGTACCACTTATGCATAATCATCGGGACGTAAGGGTTTGCAAGGTCCCCAACGACCCGTGATTTAAATTGAACCGAAAGTGCCTCCCTTGTGAAGGACCCTTTTTTTTTTTTTGTTCATTTATCTCCCTGTGGAGTCTGGATTACCTCCCTTAGGTCGGAGGTCGGCACGGCACTCAACCGAGTTTCTTCTTATAAGTTCCTCTTGACTTATTAAGGTGTATGCAATATGACCTAGCATAGCATACTATAACATTAAATTAATTTAAACACATATAATTCATGTGCACCTTTGCTTATGTGTATGCAAAGATAACATAGCATCGCTGTACAATACTTAAAAACATAAACATGCATATATAACATGTGTAACTTTTTTTTTTAAAATCTATTCATACTTTGTAGGCGAGATTCCTACTTACCCGATTCTGAGTTGGAATTCACTTTTCGCCAAACAGTCTATTCTCTTTACTTGCTTATTTACGAAAATGAACACCCATTGAGAGTGTGAGATTAACGTCGTTTGCTATTCTATTTTAGCAACTTATGAAGGAATCTAACCCTTTTCTTAAAGCACGTATTCCTTTCTTTTACTGAAGGATAATTCACTATAAGGATCAATTTATTAAATCCTCAAAATTTTATTTTCCTTAATTGCCATTACAAATTTGTTCTAAATTGATAATTCATTAATTATCTTATCCTTATAATAAGTCTAATAATTTAGTTAACTAATTTTAGTAATTAATTAACCCTCTTATTCATATACTAAGTCTACATAAGTTAGTTAATTAATCTTAGTAATTAATTAACTTCCTTAACCATATTCTAAGTCTTAGATAATTTAATTAATTAGTTTTAATAATTAATTAAATTATCATCCATACTTTACTTTACCTCACTTGATGGTCTCATGATAGTGTTGAGGTCCATATTTACCGTCGTAAAATTAAGGGTCTAGCGTTTCGTTTTTTACGATTTTCGCTTACATGCTTATTTGAAAATCGTTAAGTTTTATTGAAAAACTACATACGACGTTTAACATAAATATAAATTCAATTCACGAATCTCATAATTAACGTATTTCGTGAAGATCATACGCCTTATATGACTATCTTAATTAAACTGTAAGCAAGGTTTGTACTTGCCTGGATTCCGAGCAAATCGGTTCTGACAGTATCTCGCTTGTCGTGTCCTCCTGCGTATTCCTCAAAACTAATTTTGGGAAAAGCTGCAAGCACTATGAATGATCCTTGAGGAACATCGTAGCTTTAAACACTTAATTCTGATCTTCACTTATTTAGTCTGAACCACCTCGATCTGCGTGCAACCAGTACTAGACCATTCTCATCAGAATTGAATTTGGTTGAACGGACGTCACCATTGCGTTCAGCACGTCGAAACGAGTCAGGATATGGTCTCGGATCATCAAACGGAGGTCAATAGCCTGAGAAACGACACCTCGTCGGCGTACGGCGGCGGAGGCGGCGGAGGCGGCGGCGTACGGCGGCGTACGGCGGCGGAGGCTCCCGGAGAGTTTTTCCGCGGCGGACTTGGGTCCTACCCCCCCTAACTTGACCCTTCTAAGTCTATTGGTGCGGTCAATTTCACACAATTCGGCCTGTAACAGTACCTATCGGGACCGGCAACGTAAGTAAAATCCGGCGACCCAAATCTCAATATTCCGGCCATCAATTATTAAAATTGGTTGAGGGGTTTTCTTACCCACTTCCTTCTGAGTGTTGTGACACCAAAATTACGACGATCCAACGGTTAGATCGTCGGAACCACCTCCTCCCTCCACGGACGACGGCAACGGCTCCGTTTTCCGGCCAAAATGCGACGGTGACGGTGGCTGCTGGTCGGGATCTGCTGGGCGTCGGCTTCTGAGTCGATTGGTGGGGGCGGTGGCATCCACGACGGCCTGGAGAGAGAGGAACAACGGCGGCGGCGGAGGCGATTCCGGCCACCACGGACGGCGGTGCTCCGGCCATCATTGAGCTATGAAAATGGATGGGTTTTCTTCGTCTCGCTGCACTGAGTCCATAGGGACTGAAATCACCTCAATCGGAGGTCGGATGGCGGAGATATCTCGACGGGAAGAAATGGGTAATTTCGGAACTTCCGCCGGCGATTGCGGCTGATTCCGGCAGAGTTAGAGGTCGTGCCGCATGTCATTGAACTCAGCTCGTCGAGATCTTTCTATTGACACCGGCGGTGTCGAAAACGGAGGTCGGAATCTCAACTTGAGTATTTGGCCATTGAGGGTTTTGTGAGAAAACGTGAGAGAAGAGAGAGAGAGAGAGTGAACGTGAGCAAGAGAGAAAATGATAGAAGCCTAAAAATTTCACTATATATAGTGTCTAATTAAGACAAGATTACATGCTTGATTTTATCCTCAAATATTTCCTCTAAATACATTAAATTTATACTGATTAGAGATAATTAATTTAGCTCACGTAAATTAATCTATTACTTACAGTCTAATATTAATTTCTGAATAATTTAATATTGTTTTATTTTCTTACTCGCGTAATATTTCGAACTGTTTCAAGTCTTGAAATTAATTCTAGACTGAACAGATTCAAAATCTAACTTCTCGAAATTCTATCTCGAATGACGTTGTTTACGGCGATGTCAACTCCCGAGCTCACATTGTACCCTTCTTCTATGGGTATTTACCTTGTGACTTTAACCTAAACTGTCGGCAATTAAGGATTTTCTCTTCTTTTAAAATGTCGGTGTGTTTTTTTTTTTTTTTACTGCTAACATCGTGTTTGTGTTTGGAGATTCTTGAAATTAAGATTCTCAAACTATACTTGTCTTGAAAATTATTCCGCCTTAAAGTGCGGCAATAATTTATCGATCGAATTTACTTGATCAAAAACATGAACTCAACATGAAATCTACTACAGAATTTAGGAATACAAATATTGATTCCATAAATCCTTCACTCACATAATATTTTCTAGGAAAATTCTTGGCTTAAATAAATAAATTGTATTATTTAAAGTCTGAAATTTTCTCAGTCATTACAATTGGTTTATCAAACTTGATGACTAGTATTTAAGGATGTATAGTGACATTTCAATATTGACTTGTAGTGGAGGATATACTAATATATCATACAAGCCATCTTGGTTTTGTACTTCTAAAGTAAATCCTATGTAAGAACTGTATGGATAGCCATATAAACTTTACTCAATTTCTAAGCTCTTGTGATCAAAACTCAAGGCCACAGAATCCTTATCAATTTGACTTAATTAAGTCACACCACGTCTTTTTATAAATTGTTTATTTAAAATGGATTGGATCCAATCTTGGTCACCATTGGTCACCATTGGTTTTAAGATGGATTCGTCCAGATTGGATCAAATCTTGTGAAGGGTTATAAGTAGAGTTTTGTAAACAATGCAGCTTATTTCCTTGGTTGATTTTGTCACTGGTGGGCAACTGTTTATACTCTTCTCTTATCCTGAAAACAACTGTCTCCTTTCCTTACCATTTGAGTGTGTTGAGTCAATCTTCCTTTCAAGTTTTGATCTGGACACTAATTCAGACCATGTTGGGCCTCTGTCGCAGCAGAAGATTATAAAACTTATCAGGCAAGAAGAAATTCCTGCCCTTGCTATCCACAGCTTTTTTCCACCCACACCATCCCCCATTTACAATTTTCTTGTGCTCATTGTTCCCTGTATAGTGAGGATCAAGTATGAGAAATGCACAATCTCCGCTTACTTCGTTGTAATCGACTCCCAGAAGGGTATAAGCGAGAACTCCACCACCTGCACCCATTTAACGAGTAAGAGAACCCTTTTTTCTTTTTTTTTTATCACCTTTTCTAAAACTTTTATGTAATAAAGGTAGAAGACAAAAAACCAATATTGCAACTACACATCTATAACACTCACCAATCATAATCGGGGTTCCTTGACTCTCAAAGTGCAAGGCTAGCTCACGACATTTTTCAGGATGCTCAGCTCCAGATCTAACATTTATGACTTTGCAACTAACCTGTTCAAGACAGAATTATTCCCGTAAAGGTCTGCATTATTAGAAGAGTTTAGCTAAACTTTATCCCCGGGATATGTATGAATGAAACATAATACTCTTGTTTGTCATCAAGGAAGTTACTTGTTTTTTTGTTTGTGAAATGAAATAGTATACTTACACCCAAAAGTTTGTCCAAAACAAAGCTCAACTCTATGGCACCTATCCATTCACGTGAGCCAACGAAAGAAGGATCTTTATCGCCAATCTCAACAAGTGCCTGCTGTATTTCCCTAGAAATCACAAGATTTCTTAGTTTAAGGGATAAAATAAATAAATAAATAAATAACACACAAAACTAACAACGGAAACAAAAATAACGGTTACTGCAAATTCAACTGCATGGAAAAAAATAGATTGTGTTAAATAGAAAATTCTGTCTTGATTGATCTTAATTGTCAATCGAACTAGAGAAGAAAAACAAAGACGTTCTTGTTCCACAATTAGCATCACTTGTGGGGTTTGTTTCTAAGAAGGAAAATAGCAAGCAACATGGACATAGGCCACTTGAGGCTAGCTCATTTGGTGTTTAGTGGTGTGTGAGTTGTCTTCAATATATTGAGTCCTGGGTTCAAGTCCTAAGGATAGTAATATATATATATATATATATATATATATATAAGAGTTGAACGTCACCAGCCTCAAACGGCTACCTTTTTTTTTCCTTCTTTTTTCTTTTTGCGGCTGAGACAAAGTATTCTAACATATCTGGAGGAGAAAATAATAGCACGAATACTTTCAGAATGCAAGCTCAAAGTTTGAATATGCTACTTCTTACCTTGCTTCAATTCCGTCTCCCAATAATTAAGTTCATAGATAACGGTTACTGGATGAAGAACCCCTGGAGAAGTAAAGTGATATGGACGAAGCAGCAGATCATGCGACAGAGCTTAGCAGTTAGTAGATGAAGATGCCCTACACACTTTAAGAGCTCATTTGGAAGGTAGATTCAAACAAGGTCAGAATTAACAGTAGTAATCTCACCCGTTTATAGAAACCGATGATCAAGGCTTGTCCCATCTTATTGCAAAGGTACCAAAGAGAGAAAGAGGCGACCTTTGGCATCGGATTCTTACATCCCTTGCAAAATTGGATTTATCTGGTGGAGCAATTCAGAGTTCTTTCCTTTGTCTGAGGTAAACAAGTATTATCAAGTATTGTTTATCCTTTTATGTTCATTATCACTATGTATTATCACAGTTCTTTACTTGATAAATGGAGTAGCTTTGACTAAGAAAAAAGTAGCTGGTGGAATAAGAATACAAGACTTGGCTGTATGAGTGTTATTTTCTTGGTGGTAAGCATTATGTAATAAGTTTTCATTAAGGAATGTAGATCATGAACTTGACAAAACTAAATGCACGAGTGTTACTACGCCCTTTTTAGAGAAGCTTTTCTTCTCGTACTAGTTTACAACTCTCCTGAGACCAATTCTATATTGTCGCAATACTGCAGATGGTTCTGTAGCCTTATCGTCAACTTCTTTCGTGCAATTCCCTCATCCGTTTCCTCTCTTCTTTCAGCCACTATTTGGCTCCTATTACAGAGTGGAACACAACCAAATCACTGTGTGAAGCAGTAAGTCTCATTGTTAAGGTAAACAGGTACACTCTGCCTTCCTTTTGTTCTTAATTTTATAAATATGTGGATCCATAAATTAGTGCCGGAACAACTTAATAATGTTTTGCGATTGTTTAATAAGTCAGACCATTATGAGTGGTATACATTTCTTCCTTGTTAGATGAAAATTTCTTTAAGCGTGCATAAAAATTGTCTTTTTCACTCTGATATAGTTTATTCTCACAGCAGGGTTGTTAACAAGACATCATTTGTTCTCTAATCTCAGCGCATTTTGGTGAAGATGAAAAGGTGAAATTGTGCAGGAACTGTGGTGATTAAAAAAAAAACCACTTTGGTTACATTTGTCTTATTTTTTTTCCTTTTCTCCAAAGCCACTTTGCGTTCATATATAGTCTGTATTGCAGATCACAACAGGATAATGACGAGTGGATCAAAGAATTGGATACTTTAGGTTCATTAATGTTTGAGAAATCAAAGCGGCTAGAGGTAAATATAACATTTCCTTCTTTTCTTGCAGCAAAACTATCTTTTTCCATGTGACTTATTTGCACATTAAATCAAAAGATTGCTTAAGGGTATCTCCACCATACTTACTTTTCACTAAATATGTATCCCTACTTACTTTTAACTAAATATAAAAATGGTACCAAAGAAGGCCTATAATTTTGTTGAATTATTTCTTTGTCGCTTCTATACTAATATAATTTAATAGAAATATAGGATAACAAGTCTAGGAGGTTATGTAGCTGTTACAAGTTCGCATTGCCGCAGCTTTTCATTGTTATTTTGCTTATGCTTTTATTGTTCCAGCTTCATTACAATAGATCCGCATTTCGTGCAGTTATTTCCCCTTCGGAAGGCAAGTACCATTTGATGTATTTGGGTTAATTTCACGTATTCCTAGTTTAGTTTGTTTTGGCATCTTTTCGTGAAGCTAACCTCTTTGGCATCTGAGGCAGGAAAGATTCTTGGTAGGAGCATCTAATGTTGCTCAATCTAGAGTGGATGAAAATGTACATGCATTAAGCTGTTGTATTGGAAATCTGGAGCTTCACGATTTAGTGTGGTATAATTTTGCTATTCATGTTGCAGCTAATGGATGTCGGAGCTAAATTGATTGAATGTGATTCAACAAGCTTTGGTCATGTTTTCTCATGTCAGTCTCATGAGGCTTCATTCTTACACATTGCACCCATATGCAACTGGAAGCACCACTTCTCGTCCGACATGCACAGGTAAGCATGCTGCCAGAGTTCATCATGAGCCAGGATCAAACTATCCATTAGATTAATAGTTGCATTATGTATAACAGTCTTTGTTCGAGTACAAACTGGGCCTTATGGAGTAAAGGGAAGTGTTTATGTTGTAACTATAGCTCCCTGCCTTCCAATTCCAGAGGTGCCTAAAAGACTGGCCAGACGCAACAGAGCTAATGACCCCTGGTGCACTGGAGATATGCATTCAGATTCGTTACTTGGTGATGATTATGTCGAATTAATTCCTAGTCCTGGAAGTGAGGAATTCTTTGTTTCGAGCAAAATTAGATGTCTCGGCTTCAGGGAAAAGGGTCGTCTTCAGCCAATTCTAGCAAGCATATTGCCATAGCTCCGTGCCTTCCAAAGGTACCAAAAAATGACAGGCCAGACACAACAGAGCTAATGACCTATTACTTTGGTAAGGCTATACTTGGGGAGCACTGAAGATAGGAATCAGCTTCGTTACTTGGGGTTGCTGACGATGCCTTATTACTACTGCAAGAAATGAGGAATTCTTTATTAGATATGTTAGTGGAGATCTTGAGAGTCATTGAGAGTTTGGACTTCTTAATGGATCGTTAAATTTCTGGTTAGAATGTTCTATGATTCGATTTACTAATAAGATTACTTGCTAAACAACTCCTCTTCCATTTTTGTCATCATTGGGTTATTAAGATGGACTCACCAAGTTTGGATCAAATCTTATATTGGATTATAAATAAATATGAGAAACAGCGTTGCTGTCTTTTTGAAGTCAATGCAGCTTATTTCCTAGCTTTATTTTGTAATTTATGCTCAGAAGTTCTCATATTTTTAAGATGAACACACAATATATTTATTCTTAGAAAAATAAAGTCGTCAACCTGCATAGCTCAGAAACAAGATCTATAAAACAACAAGGTAAGTTGTTGGATGCTAGGCCCAGGAGGTTGTATAGTTCCTTTGAATAATGTTATTCATGCTTTCATTATTCAAGCTTTGAAGAAAAGACAAGGCAATCTTCAGTTATTTTCTCTTTAGAAAGCAAGTATAATTTCACGTATTTGGGCTATTTGTCATGCTTGCAATGGCAAGTAAGATGATTTTTTTTTTGGATATATATGGAACCCCCCTTTCCTACCCTGATTTCTTTTTTTTATTATTTTTTTATTTTTTTAATTTTTCTTTTTTTTAGTATCTTTTCGAGTTTGTCCAATGTAGACTGCTAGAAGCACCAGTTTGTGTTTGGAAGGACATTCTTATACCTAATACTATGAGAGAGAGGGGTAGACCAAGAAGAATTACGTGGACTGAAGTCATTAGGAAAGACATTTTATATCTAGCCTACCAGGAAAGCTTAATTTCGAATAAAATTGTGTGAAAAAAGTAAAATTTATATAACTGACCCTAATTTATTGGGATTAAAACTTGTTATTATTGTTGTAGTAGTATCTTTTTGAGTTTGAACTAGTTAATCGTTTTGAAATATGATTCATTTGGTGATCTTGTACTCTAAATTTCCTATTCCACTAGTCGCTAAAAGACATCATAACTTACTTTTAAGACACTTTACCAATTTCGTTTCTATTTTTCAATAAATTTTTGGAGGTGGCTTGTAAATGATGGTTGGCTTTTGTAGGTGTCGACATAATGCTAACAGCATGCATGAACCAACCTGCATTAATAAACAAGCTAGTTGTTTAATAGAGAACAAACTAAATAAATAAATAAATAAATAAATAAAGAAGAAAGAAACTAGGAAGTCCTTTTGTTTAATTTTTAGGACAGACATAGATGGCCTAGCCCATATGTAACTAGTTGATAGTCTTCATCAAGTCCGAATGTTACGTAATCTGACCAGAAACTTTGGCTTGTCCTGTCCAAAAAGAAAAGGTGATACCTCGCTTGTCCTGTGGTTCACATTGGCTTCACCGACAAAGGATGGCTATAGTATAGAGTGGAGTTACTGTTTTTTGAACAGTATATGTTCTTTTTTACCCTTTTCTGTGAAATGTCTGTCTTGCCCTTTTTTTCATTATCTCTTCTTTTACTGGTTGCGGGCTTTTGGGAATTTCAACTGGGGGTTGAAAGGGAAAGGTCAAGGTCGTCGCCAAGAGGGATCTTTGAGAGATTTATCTCTTCTATGCGTGCTGTTCTTGTGATATCTATCATTTGCAAATTTGCTAGACAACCTTCTCAACCTCTCTGCTTTGTTTCAAGCCAAATATGGCCGACATAATCCTCACCCCCATTGTGGAACTGATCATTGGGACCTTGTGTTCCGCAGCTGTTGATGAGATCAAATCTGTGTATGGCGCAAAAGATGAGCTCAGCAAACTTCAGAGCACCCTCTCAACCATTAGATCCGTCCTTGTTGACGCGGAGAAGCGGCAGATCCGTGAAGAGCAGGTCAGGGATTGGCTGGAGAAGATTGAGGCCGTGTTGGACGATGCTTATGATTTGGTGGATGGCGTTGCCACTGAAGGTTTGCGACAAAAGGTGATGTCTGGAAAGAAAATAAGCAAGAAGGTACGCACTTTCTTTTCGTCCAACAACCAACTTGTTTTCCGGCACAAGATGGCCAGAAGAATTAAAGATATTAGGGAGATATTGTCTGAGATTGCAGCTGAGAGAAGAGACTTACATTTAGTTGAGCGTCTCGAACCTGTGACAACAGTGAGGGACGAGAGTCACTCATTTGTAGTCGAGAAAAATGTTGTTGGGAGAGATAAAGATAGAAAGGCAATCATAGAACTCTTGTTGGGTCCAGAGAATGGGACTCGTCAAGAGAAAGATGTGCACGTCATTCCCATAGTTGGGATGGGAGGACTTGGAAAGACTACACTAGCTCAACTTGTTTTTAACGATGAGAGGGTCCAACAACATTTTGAGCTGAAAGTTTGGGTGTGTGTGTCTAACGATTTTAACGTAAAAGTACTCTGCGAAAAGATTATTAAAATCGTAACAAATGAAGACATAGGAAACCTTGAGATGGAACAATTACAAATAAAGCTTAGAGAGAAGTTAAATGGAAAACGGTTCCTTCTCGTACTTGATGATGTCTGGAGTGAGGATGCCAAAAAATGGAGAGAGTTAAAAGAGCTGTTAACGGCAAGTTGTTCAAAGGGGAGTAGGATAATTGCAACCACCCGTCTTCATACAGTTGCAAATGTTATGGGCACCATGCAGCCCCGGGATTTGGGGATTCTAGATTCGGAAGACTCTTGGAATCTCTTTAAGAAAATGGCTGATGACCAGGGAAAAGAGCTAACTAACGCCACCCTTGTGGATATTGCAAAAGAAATTTTGGCAAAGTGTGCAGGACTCCCACTCGCTATAACTCTGATAGGAAGTACGCTATTGTGCTCTAGAAATCCAGAAACGGATTGGCCATCTTTCCTTGAAAATGACCTTTTGAACATAACTCGAGAAGAAGATGGAGTGTTATCAACACTAAAGTTGAGTTATGATCATCTTCCGTCACATTTGAAATTATGCTTTGCTTATTGTAGATTATTTCCTAAAGATCATGACTTTGATGTCCAAACACTCGTAATTCTTTGGGTGGCACAAGGGTTTATTAAGCCAAGTCGAAGCCAAAATCTGGAGGAAATGGGTTATCAATATTTTAGGGATTTACTTTCTAGATCCTTCTTTCAAGAAGCTAAAAAAGATGAACTGAACATGGTAACAACATGCAAAATGCATGACCTAGTTCATGATCTTTCGATACAAGTCACGGGAGAGAAATATGCGAAGATAGCTTCTAGTAAAGATCTTGTTCCTAGGAAAGTTCATCATGTTTCCTTTGATTTTGAATCACTTTGGCGACTAGAGGAGGTACCAAGTTCGTTTCTTCAAGCACAAAGGCTTCGTTCATTTCTTTTCCCATCAGATGACATTTACCACAAAGGGTTAAATTTCTTCGTTCAAGCACAAAGGGTATTAACATGGGATAAAATTATTTCAAATCTTAAATTTCTACGCGCGTTAGATATGCCACCGATTCACTTTGTACCACATTCAATTGGAAAGTTGAAGCACATGAGGTATCTTGATCTTTCTAGAAAGTATAACATAGAAACCTTACCTGCTTCTATTACCAAGCTAGTCAATTTGCAAACCTTGAAACTAAACCACTGTGAGAGCCTCCGTGAACTGCCAAGTGAGATTAATAAACTAGTCAATCTCAGGCATCTTGAGCTTCGGGCTTGTTGGAGGATAACTCATATGCCAAGAGGACTGACCCAATTGACTAATCTTCAAACATTATCCCTAGTGGTATTAAGTGAGAACATCCCCAATTCTATGACGTTGAGCAAACATGGTGAGCTAGATGAACTAATGGGACTCAACAACCTAAAAGGAGATTTGGAGATTAAAGGGATAAGAAGAGGGATGGAAACCGCAGTTACAAAGTTGAGAGAAAACAAGCATCTTCGGACTCTCTATTTAGACTTTACAGAAAGTAATGAGGACGCACCAAGCAGCGAGCAAGAATGGAAAACGACACTGGAAGGTCTACAGCCGCACGCAAATCTCAGAGACTTGACTTTATATGAGTATGGTGGTGCCAATTTGGACAGCTTGCTTTTCCCGCTTAAAAATCTAGTTGCGCTTGTCTTGTACAATTGCTCGAAATGCCAACAACTACCATCATTGGATCAATTTCACTCTCTGAAAAAAATGGAACTTTGTCGCTTGCTTGCTCTGGAGAATATTACCATTAACGAAGGTGATACCTACTTTTCCACATCATCCTCTGTATCGGTACTGCCATCTCTCGAAACACTAATACTAGAAGAGCTGCCCAAGTTTAGAGGGTGGTGGAGGTCGGACATGGCGGCAGAGAATCAAGTGGAGCAGGTTGTGTTCCCCTCATTTCCTCGTCTTTCATATTTGCGCATCGAAGGTTGCCCGAAGCTTACCTCCATGCCATGTTGTCCAAATGTTAGAGAATTGACTTTTAGAGGGAAGCATTTTGAACAAACAATGTTAATGATGGTCCCACAACCACAAATGATCTCAGCGACAACAATAACAACAACAGAGCTGGAAGCATCAACATCGTCAGTTGCTTCTTCATCGACGACTTTTTCTTCAGATTCTGTTTCCACCTATCATCCTCTCTCCAAATTGACGTCTTTAAATTTGGAAAATGTCGTGGATCTACAATATTTGCCGGCCAATCAGATGAAAAGCCTTGCTTCTCTCAAGACATTATGGATTCGGTACTGCCGTGAACTGAAGTATCTATCTCCAGGGATCCAAAATCTCACCTCACTTGAAGAATTATGGATATACGGTTGTAAAGAGCTTCAACTAGTAGCAAATGATGACTACTCCGCTAATGAGTGGCAAGCCCTTACAAGCCTACGCAGCTTGCGCTTTGACAATCTACCACAGCTTGTGACTCTCCCTGAAGGACTTCAATTCCATACCACTCTGAAAGATCTCACAATTGGCGGATGTCAAAATTTTACGGGCCTTCCAGATTGGATTTGCAACTTGTGTTCACTTGAAAGTCTTGATATTTGGGAAAGCCCAAGTTTCAAATCAGTGCCTGGATCAATAAGTAGCCTCACCTCTTTACAAGAGTTAAAAATAAACGGCACGGAGATGAATCCAAGAGAAATACGAGAGGATTTGGATCTGAGTTCTTTTTCAACTTCAGGTGCATAAATTTAATTACCAACCACTTTTTTTTTTTTTTTTTTTTTTGCTATTGTATAATTCACTTTTCGACATTTTTGAAATTTCTGTCCTTTTTTAAGGCTTTTTCGTAATTAGCGCTCTGGTCCTTAAACTTTCTTTTAGCAATCGGCTCCTTACTGTTATAAATTCTTTGCAATTCGAGTCCAATTAAAATCGGCTGTCAAATTGTGGTCAGATTTATCACCCGAGTCGTAAAAGGGTCTAATGGTAATTTTAAATCTCATTTATTTCACTAATTTAAATTTAAATTTTAAATTTTATTAAAAATAATTACATATAATTTTTTAATAAGTCACAATTCAAATTAAAAGCTCCAACCTAATTAAAAAAAAAAAAAAAAAAAAAAAAAAAAAAAAAAAAAAAAAAAACTTCATCTTCTTCGATTCAAAAAAACCCAGAAACATCAAATAAAAGGATGACTAGTAACAATACAAGAACTTCATCTTCTTCGATACAAGAAAACTCAGAGCGGATTGTAAAAAAAAAAAAAAAAAAAAAGTAAGTTTTGAGATTAGGTTGCCAATGAAGTGAATGTAGAAAAATTTGGTCTTAACCTTCATAAATCTCCAGTGTGAATGTGATTTTTTTTTCTTTTTGTGTTTCTGCAAATTAGCTCCTAGAATTTTTATTCAACATAGGAGTTTGAGCATTTTTTCCCGCACAGATTTCTGCTAGGTGATTAATCCAATTACCTAATTAGTATTTTCATACATTCAAAAACACTAAACGTTGGAAACAAAGAAAATTGTCCTGTAAAAAAATGAATTGTTAAATTTCTGGTTAAAATGACTTATGATTCCATCTGCTAATAAGATTACTTGGTTAGAATGATTTATGATTCCATCTAATATGATTACTTGCAAGACAACACCTCGCCCATTATTAGTCACCATCAAAGACAAAAATGTTGATGTCAACATAATTGTTGAGATTTTGATTTACGAATAATGTCAATGTCGATGGATATTCGGAAAAAAAATAAATAAATAAATACATAGAGAAAACCTTAGAAGTTTTTGTTAAAATTGTACAAAATGCTAAAACAATCAATATTACTTAATTTGAACTAATTTAATAACAAAATTACTACATTTTCTATTGGAATATGAGAGTTATGTCGAATAGTATAATTAGAAATTATTATAATTATATTTGGATTAGGATTTAAATATAAATTTTACATACTCATTATAAACAAGGAACAATAATTCAACCTACTACATAAAAATTAACTACCAAATATAATAGAATACATACGAAATTAAAGTGCTTTTAGTGTCAAAACGAGTTTCTAGTAGGTTGAAAAGCATTAGGTAGGTTTTGATCTTGATCTAATAAACAATACATTTGTCAAGATAAAACCCTTGAATAATTCTCATTAGTAACCCATAAATTTGATACTATTGGTTTATCAAACTTGATGACTAGTATTTAGGGATGTATAATGACATTTCAATACTGACTTGTAGTGGAGGATATACTAATATATCATACAAGCCATCTTGATTTTGTACTTCTGAAGTAGATCCTATGTAAGAACTGTATGGATAGCGATATAAACTTTACTCAGTTTCTAAGCTCATGTGATCAAAACTCAAGGCCACAGAATCCTTATCAATTTGACTTAATTGAGTCACACCACATCTTTTTATAAATTGTTTATTTAAAATGGATTGGATCAAATCTTGGTCACCATTGGTCACCATTGGGTTTTAAGATGGATTCGTCCAGATTGGATCAAATCTTGTGAAGGGTTATAAATAGAGTTTTGTAAACAATGCAGCTTATTTCCTTGGTTGATTTTGTCACTGGTGGGCAACTGTTTGTACTCTTCCCTTATCCTGAAAACAACTGTCTCTTTTCCTTACCATTTGAGTGTGTTGAGTCAATCTTCCTTTCAAGTTTTGATCTGGACACTAATTCAGACCATGTTGGGCCTCTGTGGCAGCAGAAGATTATAAAACTTATCAGGCAAGAAGAAATTCCTGCCCTTGCTATCCACAGCTTTTTTCCACCCACACCATCCCCCATTTACAATTTTCTTGTGCTCATCGTTCCCTGTATAGTGAGGATCAAGTATGAGAAATGCACAATCTCCGCTTACTTCGTTGTAATCGACTCCCAGAAGGGTATATGCAAGAACTCCACCACCTGCACTCATTTAATGAGTAAGAGAACCCTTTTTTCTTCTTTGTTTTTTTCACCTTTTCCAAAACTTTTATGTAATAAAGGTAGAAGACAAAAAACCAATATTGCAACTACATATCTATAACACTCACCAATCATAATCGGGGTTCCTTGACTCTCAAAGTGCAAGGCTAGCTCACGACATTTTTCAGGAAGCTCAGCTCCAGATCTAACATTTATGACTTTGCAACTAACCTGTTCAAGACAGAATTGTTCCCGTAAAGGTCTGCATTGTTAAAAGAGTTTAGCTAAACGTTATCCCCGGGATATGTATGAATGAAACATAATACTCTTGTTTGTCATCAAGGAAGTTACTTGTTTTTCTGTTTGTGAAATGAAATAGTATACTTACACCCAAAAGTTTGTCCAAAACAAAGCTCAACTCTATGGCACCTATCCATTCACGTGAGCCAACGAAAGAAGGATCTTTATCGCCAATCTCAACGAGTGCCTGCTGTATTTCCCTAGAAATCACAGGATTTCTTAGTTTAAAGGATGAAATAAATAAATAAATAAATAACACACAAAACTAACAACGGAAACAAAAATGACGTACATGTTGTGTTTAGATCAATAGTTTTCAGAAGTGATTAGACGTTTTTAGAAGACTTAAGAGATATGCATAGTAAGAGTCCAAGAAGGGATAGGGGAAAGTGGAAACCAAGGAAAAGTGAAATGAATCTTTCACTACATCCATGTACACTCCAGTTCACCTATGTGAAGGAACTTCTATAGACGTGTAGTGTTGGAGTCGGAACCATGAAATGATGGTTTGTAAGGAACGATAAGCACAACCCCAGCCCTGGCAAGTAAAAGGCAAATGACTTAGCAGAAAACAGTACGTATAAATTAAATCCCTACAGGAAAGCATTTTCTTTGCAACAATTTGAGTTGCAAGAGAAACAGTGACGATGCCTAATACTAGATAAATATCTACAGAAACAAGAGCCCTACAACTCATTCTGACCACCTAAGATTGATATGTCAATAAGTTACAGCAACCACTTAAAAGGGAGAAATTCTTCATTACCGAATCGTTAAAAGCATCTTGCATGTAATGGTAATATTCATAAGATCCCTGAGCAAGAGATACTGTGCCTCCTGAAACTGCATAAAGACATCATTCAGTGAAAAGATCACTCATAATAACTGGGAGTCCAGGCCAAAAGAAAGCACAAGAAGCAGCATTTTGTCACCGACCACCACTACTTGGAATTCCAATATGTACATCCTTCAGCAAACTAGAACCTGATATTACCACCGAAAACAAAATCTCATTAAAAAAAGGATTCTCAAAAATACCTCACAGAATGTTATGTATGTAAATGGATATTGATTACCCTTCTGTACGCTCCTTGCACCATCAATTGTAAACAAATTGAGGGCATTTGCAATTCTTAGGAGGGGACGATCAAAAGGTAATCCCAGCCTCAAGTGCAGAGATTTCCTAGATTCAACTG
Organism: Morus alba; assembly: GCA_012066045.3. Taxonomy (NCBI): domain Eukaryota; kingdom Viridiplantae; phylum Streptophyta; class Magnoliopsida; order Rosales; family Moraceae; genus Morus; species Morus alba. The sequence continues at coordinate 3,814,640 of CP050231.2, forward strand.
CATGGAAAAAAATAGATTGTGTTAAATAGAAAATTCTTTCTTGATTGATCTTAATTGTCAATCGAACTAGAGAAGAAAAACAAAGACGTTCTTGTTCCACAATTAGCATCACTTGTGGGGTTTGTTTTTAAAAAGGAAAATAGCAAGCAACATGGACATAGGCCTTGAGGCTAGCTCATTTGGTGTTTAGTGGGTGTGTGATTTGTTTTCGATATATTGAGTCCTGAGTTCAAGTCCCAAGGATAGTAAAATCTAAAAAAAAAAGTGTTGAACTTCACCAGCCTCAAACAGCTACTTTTTTGTTTCCTTCTTTTTTCCTTTTGGGGCTGAGACAGAGTATTCTAACATATCTGGAGGAGAAAATAATAGCAGGAATACTTTTGGAATGCAAGCTCAAAGTTCAAATATGCTACTTCTTACCTTGCTTCAATTCCGTCTCCCCATAATTAAGTTCATAGATAATGGTTACTGGATGAAGAACCCCCGGAGGAGTAAAGTGATATGGATGAAGCTGCAGATCATGCGACAGAGCTTAGCAGTTAGTAGATGAAGATGCCCTACACACTTTAAGAACTCGTTTGGAAGGTAGATTCAAACCATATCAAATTCAAATTTTGTTAGAAAAAACACTGTAGCGGTGGAACTGATTATATTCAAATTTTTTGTGAGAGAAAACATTGTTTGAACCCATCCTCCAAACACACCCTAAATGTAGATTTCCATGTCTCCTTGGCCACATAATATAAAATAATATCAGGCAAAGAATGAACGATGGATAAGAGGGTAAGTGAATTTCTAGTTTCAGTAATATATGTGTGTTTCTCAGTGTTAGATGGAGTAGATAATAGCTATCACGTACTTGATGAATTTGACGTGTGAACAATTTGCCTACCTGAGGATGTTGTGCTAAGAGACTGGGTGAGATACTATTCTTCATTACGTTAAGCTGATCAACCAATCCTGGGACAATTAATTTTGAAACTGCAAACATGAGCGGTAGATCCTTGGTTGCATAACTGAGCATTTCCAACTTAAACTCTACAGTCAGAAATCTGGTTTCCTCAAGAGCTGAAACACATGATTCAACGTCCATTAAACAGTCTTAACAGCATCAAATATGCAGCAAACCCACGATTAAAATCCTAAACCAAAGAAATATGACGGAAATACCTGGAAAATAGTCTGCAGCAGGCGCAGCTGATTTCGGAGATTTTTCTGAATTATTAACTAACACACTTACTTGGATTTTATCTGAATCCTAAGCAGAAAAAGTTTTAGTGAAAGTTGTAACTGAATTAACTTGGATCATAACATCAGAAACAGAATAAAACAGAATAATGTTCAGATGAGGATACAACATTCTTACCTCTGCGGCATAAACAGGAGAGCCAGGTTTATCATTCATACAAAAGTGTCCACATGATACTAACTTTGCATCAGATTCTTGACCACCTTCTTTGGAAAGCATGATATGTGAGAAACCTATACTAAAGTCCATTTCTGCACCACGAATAATGACGGGTTGAGGTACTTCAGCAGAAGTTTTCCCTACACTTTCTACCACGTATACAACCTTTGGGTCCTTTAATTTGGCAATAACAGCTTCAGTTGCACGTTGGAATATATTCTCAACATCTGCAAGGTGTGAGCGTACTTGGGGAATTAAACATGTATCGCATTGGCCCTATATTTCTAAAGAAGCGACTCTTCAGAAGATATGCCTCAAATACATACAATGATGAATCCAAAATTTAATAAGAATGTATAGAACAGAATAAACCAAAATTCATCACAATACATTCAGCACATACTTAAAAAGCAACATTCTATGGTAGCACTAAATCCTGCCGAGAAGAGGCCACCTACACAATTCCATTTCCCATCATTAATCTATCCAAGGTCAATACCTTATCCGAAAGCACAAAACTTTAGGAATCTCTCTTGACCCCATAATCAAGTTCTGAAAATTCTTTCCTCGACCATTCTAAGCCAAAAACTCTCAGCTACATTAAGCAAAGAGGATGATACCAGTCCAAAGGATGATATTTGTCTGTTTTACAATCCTTATTTTACATAAAACTAAATCATGATGAAAAGAGGTCAGCTACACAAACCCATTTATGTTCATTTTAATTTAGTCTATCCAGATTTCACAGTCAAACCCTTATCTCAATAAAGAATTTTCCAAAATTCTTCTTTTGTTCCTAGGTGGTGATAAAATATTTATTAAAAAAAAAAAAAGGACAACTACTTTCATAGTAGTAAAGCAAATCATACATGCAAACACAGCAGATGCTATGGACTACGAAGAACTAACGAACGCTAAGCTCAATCGAATTCGTAAAATGCGATTAGCATATTCCAAAAGAATGAAAGGAAATTCAAAGAAATTTACCAGTTGAATTATCTACATGATAATAGATTGGCAACTTGATCGGAAGTTCACATCTTAGCAAACAACCTCTCTCCCAAAGATACTTCTCAGGATGATCCTCGTAAACAACAGAATCAACGCGTTCAAAACCCGTCGAGTTCACGGATTTCGAAGCGAAGAAGTGAACTTCACCAGTCTCTGAATCCGCCACCGCTCCGAGAGCTTCTTGATCGTCCGACTCTCCGCCACCGCAGAGAAGCTTTCTCAACCGACGAGCAAAATCGATTGCCTTGGCGGCGTTCTTTTCAATGTCGGATTTCGCGACTATCAACGCTCCGGCGACGTCGAATCCTTTCGGAAGCAGCGTCCGAAGATCTTCTGCTCAGATTGCGAAGTTAAAAGTCGAATTCGAACGATGAAATCGCGGAAAAGAGATTGCATTTTGTCGTTTGAATGAAATTTTCTCACCTGATTCTTTGTAGTAGTCTGGCGAGAGGGAATCGGCATGGATGCATTTAACGGTGGAGACGACTGTGAGTGGCAGGAGGAATGGGGATCCGATCAGCCATTGGAGGCCAGGTTCGTTCTTGTGCAGTACGAGGCTAGGGCATAAAACTCGAACGCTTCTGTGTTCGTTCTCGTTCGCCATTGATGGACTGGGAGCGAGCTCTGCCGATTGACAGAGAAACAGGCAGCACGTTCTCTGAATTGTAAGGTGGTTTCGGCCGATAAATGGGTCAAATTTTAGAGAAAAAAATGGAGAATTTACACAGTACTGAGTTGAATCTTTGTGTTAGTGTATAAATTATAATTTGTAATTTATTATAATATTTTTTTAATAAAAAATATACATAAATTAATAATAATTTTAAATTTATAAATTAAACGTGTATTTTTAAATTTTTATAAATACTTATTTATTATTAAAAAATTATAAATTAAAAATAAAAAATAAAAATATTAACTTTTAGAATATTTATTAAAATTATTCAAATTTTAAAGGATCTGGACCGAGCTCACGGTCTATTATGATTGGGCTTTTGTCTAAGTGGCTTTGAGGAAAAAGCCCAACCTTTTTTTTTTTTTTTTTTACTGTTAGAAAATTAGATTTGTTTTTACGCCTTTACCTTTTCAATTTTATTAGAATGTTCATTACCTTCTATCTTTTTGGGCCTATTTTGTTTACAATTTCAATAATAATTTAATTTTTTTATTATAATATTTTATTTAATAAAAATTTAAATTTAATTTTTATTATAATATTTTTTCTCACACAAGATTTACTTTTAAATTTTAAGTTCTTAACTCAAATTATGAAAAGAACCTGCCAACCAGACTACTAAACCATCTAAATCGACAACTAAACCGCCCATTCGAAGCTCCTCAATGTTGATATGGCCTCGACACCCACAGTGGGAAACGGTCGGTTCCATTGGTTTCTACTAACAACGTAGGAGTCAATGTCGCATTTAACTCGACGAACTTCGCAAGGTTTGATCAAGTAGATCGATACCCACCAACGTGTTACGGCTAGCATGAGGCACAGCGGCATAGAGTATAAGCATAATGAAGAGAAGTCAAAGGAATAATGTATGAAAAATATAGCAATTTTAGTATTTTAAAAAAATGAAAAAAAAAGAGTACATCTTCAATCTAATGGATTATGTTTGAAAATATTTACATTTAAAGATTATTGCTTACCATTCAAAGAAAAAGAAAAAGAAAAGAAAAAAATAAAACAACAAACGATTATTGGCTTACTATGGGAAGCTGGAACACTTCTGTGAAATGGAATCCAATTTGTATTTGCTTTTATTCAAGATATTGAAGCTCTAAATAGACTATCTAAATAACTATAATCATATTAATCATTTTATATTTTTAATTAAAATAATTAATATTTTAATTTTTTTAATTTTTTTTTCACTCCAGTCATTAATTAAATGGTTAATTATTTTTAAAAATATCTTTCACATTAACTAAATATAACTAGCATGAAAAAACTAATTATTTCATTTTTTATATTATTTTATTCTTCTAATTATAATAAATGTAAAGATTTTTTATAAACTCAATAAAATTATCTATCTTTTTAATTTAATAAATATTAAAATAATATATATTTAACTAAAATAGTGAATATGATTAGAGTAACTCTTCAAAAAATTGATGGCTAAAAATTTAGTAAAATTTAAAGAGCTCCCTTAGAGATATTCTTACACAATTAGTTTGAACATTTTTTGTTCCCTTCCAATGGTAGAATACAATCAAAAGAAAACTAGTAATTGATAAGCACAATTTGATAATGAACTCCTTCACATTTCCTGCAAAGACATTTTAGAAGCTTGTTCCTGATATATGTTGCTTTCAAAAGAATCATTTACAGAATATAGCCAACAGGACAACCTCGCTTGTTTCAACTCTCGCTAGTTGAAAATTAAAATATTAAGTGCGTTTAGAGCAAAGATCTGTGTCAGGTTCACGGCTTGTTATAATATTTTCTCTCACAAAAAATACTCGTAAATTAAAAATGATTCTAAATTATGATTCTGAATCCATAAACTAAACGTCCAGTTATTGATTCTCTCATGTCCTTGAAATATATACTTGCATGTATGCAAAAGGGAATTTCTATTCTATAAAGCTTCAATTCCGTTAACATTAGAAAATGAGAACCCCATTTTACTTGGCAGAGGCGCAAGGCAGCACCCACCCAACCAAGTGCGAGTTTTCTCGCTGATGCCTCGATCGCCAAGCCTGCAGCAATTAACAACATTCAAGTCGGATTCAGACGTAAAATATTAAACTTTTGACATGTTGACTCACAAGAAGCATATGACATTTTTATGACCTTAAATAGATGTTAACTTTGTGATAGAAAGACCTTTGCTTCACTATTTGAAATGAGAATGAAAGTATCTTTATTATACAAGCCTTCAGAAATTATTGTAGCCTATTTCTATTTAAGTTCTTTCTTTTTCACATTTTTTAAATTTATCATCCAACTTGGTTTAGAAAAGTTGCAAGAAATTCTATACATATTGGCACAGTTACCTTTTTTAGGCGTAGTTTCGGGTTTGCCCAACAAAGAGCTTCTGAGTTCTCCCTCAATCTGCAATAAGACAGACAGAATCTCAGTGTAATGCATATTTCCTTTCTTCTAGGATCACATACAGAGTTCAGTGTAGCAACTTAATAGTTGCTTAGAGAAGAAACATGACTTAGTTTTTAGTCTTTGATGGATGAGTTAAACATAAAGCCACGCCAAGTCCAGCCATCTTTATTTGAAGCACTAATACCCTTAGCAGGTCCCGTTCACTTCGTTAATTTAAGTTTGTAATTTAAGTTGAGATGTGATTTTATGTAAAAGCTTTTTACTGTAACAAAAAAATTAGATGTGACTGTTTCTGAAAACTTTTTACTGTAGCAAAACTCAAATTTTAAACTCAAATCGGTAAAGTGAACAGATAGTTTCTTAGAAAATACATTCAGGTGTTTATCGCGTTCTAAAAAGTCAAACATATCCACTAAAAAATTAATAATGTTTTGTACCAACTGATAGTCCAAAAATTGAAATTTGAATATGTTTACAGATTATCCCAGTGCATATGACTTTCAAGACATGAAGGACAATGACAAAGTAAAAGGAGATAGTGAAATTGCTCACCCATTCTCATCTCCAGAGCTGTTAGTGTAGTTGCTAGAGCTGTTATAAAAAGCATTTGAATTGGTGGTAGTTACACCCGTTCCGAAAGATGCCCTCCTCGTTATAGACAGTGCAAGATTATTGTCTAGCTGGGATTCAGCACAACAAGCAATCTGAGAGGCATCCAGTGAACGTGACTTCTTACGAAATCTAAAAGTTCTTGAAAAGCAGTTCGGTTGATTCTTTGGCTCCTGAAAAGATAAAATCTGGCCGCCATTGCTGCCTCCTTGTTCGTTTGAAAAAGCAGATACTAACACAGATGTTGGTGTATTATCTTCAAATGATAAGCGTGCCGCGGCTGTCCTTGCGCATACTACATTTTCGTCAACATTTCCCAAGGGCTTTACTACATCCAATCTGTCACAAAAGCTATTAGGCATTTGCAAACTTCCACAATCATGGGGAAAAGGTCTAACAGATCTGTCAGTTATCATAGGCCGCTTCGGAAGTGTAATCAGAATAGTCTGAATCAGTTTCACGATCAGTAGACGATTGTGACTTAAGAGTTCTGCGGAACAACCAAATAACCTGAAAGATGCCTTCTTCACTTTGGCATACCTTGAATTAGAACCACAAGATACAAGGTTGATCCTGACCTCTACATTACAACTTAAAACAGACTGAAGCAAGTTGGTAATCAGTTTCTGCGACTTCTCCGCCTTCAATACACAATCAGGGTGGCAGAACTCCAATTCAGCTACCGCTACACCTGAAATCTCATCGTTACTATTTTTAAGTATAAAAATTATCTTACAAAAAAATAGGCCAAGCCCCATACATAGTTGATTGTAACACCGTAACATCTTTTCAGCAAGGCTGCATGAGGTAGTGATCAAATCTTGTATATACATTTTCTTTTGAAACAAGCAAAAGAAAACATTCACTGTCAGTCATGTCCCAGAAAAGAAAGGTTTAGCATGTCATTTATTTTTCCAAGGCAAATTCAATGCTAGTAACTAAAAGAGAGATGAGAGAATTACTAATTAGATGTACCTTGGCTGACAGTTAGAGAAGAAAGTTTCCCTTGTTCCATAAGAAAACTCTTCAGTGAATTCGATTGGCATAATTCTGTAGCCCTCTTCCATATGGATTCCAAGGTTCTTCTACAATCTTCTGGCAATTGGTGTGACTTTTTGTCCTCACATGAGTAATTGACAAGATGCTTCAAGTCCTCCCCTGCAAAGAGTAAGTATTGGAATCAAAGTTTACGATTAGAATGCCATCAGTTTTATTTTTACCCCCTTTTTGAAATAATTTCGTAGAAACCTATCAATCAATAAATCTTTATCGAACAATTCTCACCTCTGTCGTGAGCATTATCAAGCCACAAATTCGACTCTTTCGCATCTGCAGAAGAGCATTCAATAGAGCTAAGCTGTAGAAGAGCTACAGTAAGCCATGTTGTTTGGTTTTTTGACATCCTCAATTGCTTTTCGGTTTCGGACAGTATTTTTAGTGCATGACTCAGTTTCTGCAAGTCCACTTCAGCTGAGAAAAAGAAAATAGTAGCATAAAACAGAGAAATAAACATGCTACGCATAATATGGACAGTAAGAATAGCCTCGTAAAACATACAATCATACATCAATAAGCAATAAGCATATCACAATAACAGCTTAAACATACAACTAGTTAAAGAAAGAGCAAGGTCATTGACGATGACAAAAGAACTCTACTTTCTTTTCACTATTTATTTTCTACGGCCTTTTGAAATCTTATAGTACTTACACGTATGCCTGATTGAAAACCTTCTTCTGACTTCCGAGCAACCTTCCTGACATCCCGCGAGAATGTCCATAATGAGATTTGCGAGCTGTGATGTGAGTTGCATAGGATCAATCCTTGATCTCATCAGCTCCCTTGCCCTTATTACGGTTTTCGAAGTGTCTGATGACATTGCCAAATCCAGCAAATCAAGCAATTCATCATCAGAAACAATACCAATCTGCAAAAGAAAATAAGAAGGCAGACATTTAAATTAGATGTGCGTCACTTGAAACTGAAGCAAACAAAAAAATACCACCCACTTACAAGTTCATATGCCAGGGACATTGTGATCCTTTTAGCGAGCAGACTCAGCTGATCGAGCATCATCTCGGCATCCCTCATTGAACCGTTAGATTTTGCAGCAATGAAGTCTAAGGCACCTTGATCGAAATCAAGTCGCTCTTCAAGACAGATTTTTGCCAATCTGCTTGCAATATCAGCGTCCTTTATCTTCGGAAAATGGTACCTCTGGGACCGTGATACAGCGCTTCTTGGCAGCTTATCGAGATCAGGAGTGATCATCACGAAGATAACGTGTTGAGGAAGGCTATCCAGGCTGTGCAAAATGGTGGCCCATGTTTCCCCATGGAGCAAGTGGCACTCATCAACAATGAAAACTTTAAATTGCGACGAAACTGGAGGAGTCATTGCCTTCTTAATTAAGGATCTAACTCTATCACGGCTATTGATTCTCACAGAATCCACTTCTTTCACATCTATGTTCCTTCCGGAGAAGAACATGACACATTCAGCACAAAGACCGCACGGCCTGTCCTCCTGCAGTGAGAGGCAATTCAGCGCTGCGGAAAAAATCCTCGATGCAGAGGTCTTGCCGGTACCACGAGGGCCATGAAAAAGATACAACGAAGTTACTCTTCCTTTACAGATAGCACCCAAAAAGAGACCTTGCTACCACATTTTGTCCCACCAATTCACTAAAAAGATCTTGGCCTGAATTTTTGACTCAAACTCCTAGGGGTTTCGGACAATGGAGTAATTTCATTGCAATAGTACTTCAAGCATCGGTTTTGGTACATAGCATTCTCATCTTCATTCCTGCATAACAACGGATTGTTTTCCTCGTCAGAAGATTGGTTTGCTTCTCTGAATCTTGGCGTTCCCGACCAGCAGCAGCTTATCCCGCATCCACCATCGTCATTGTCAACAACACCAACCTCAGCATTTGCAAAAAACGACATGCTCCTGCTCGAAAGAGCATCTCTAGGCGAGGGACATGGACTTCCAACACAACTTGTGCCATCACCAACCGCCACAGAAGATTTCACTCTCCTTTTCCTTTGAAATTTTTTTTTCAATGATATGCAATCCGTTCTCTCTCCTCGAAACGATCCTAAGCTCGCCTCATTACACGAATCCACATCCTCCAAAGGATTAATGGAAGGTATAATGCAAGTCTTATCAATTTGATTGCCGCAATATCTTTCACTCAACGATTTGTTTCGAGGAATCTCCTCCTCATACAAATGATCTTTCTTGTTTCCAACTCTCCCTGAATTCTCATAGAATTTCAATTTAGGTTTGCCAAAATCGCAATTCAATTCGAAATCATCCAAGTGGTCCTCTCTTCCACCATATAGCGCCACATTCTTCAGTCTCGAACCACGATTTTTCCCCGAACCTCCTTCTTGGCAAGAATCCAAGAATTGCAGAGAAATCCCATTACTGGAATTGGTCTCCCAATTCACATTGTCAACCAAAGCAGAGAATTTGCTCATGGAAAGAGTTGAAGGGTCTCTCAGAGACCTCACTCTCCTCAATGCCACAAGAGTCTTTGAGATCGGAATATCAACCGAGTGCCTCCGGCCATCCATCATCATTTCAAAAAAGTACAAGTCACACAAAAAAAATGTACGACTCACAAACTCAAGTTTTCAGGGCCCACAAAGATATGCACCTGGACAAAGCAATAATAACAACACCATCGTCAAATTCATCATCATCAATCGCTTAAAAAATAATAATAACACCTAATTCTAAACATTTTGGCTTAAAATTCCCAACACAAACAAAGTTCTTCACTAAAAAGGAATGATCAGAAAAAAAAAAAAAAAAAAAAAGCTACATTGTATTACTTACTGAAATGGGCATCAAACTTTCAGAAACAAAAAGGAAAAAACACAATGTAGCACACCATAGAATTCAGTGACACAACAAACTCACTTTTTGTTCTTTTTTATCACCATTGGATTACATAAAACCCAGAAAAAAAACCCCATTACCCAGAAGAATCACAAACTCTCAAACTTAAAAACCCACCAAAAACCTTCCTTTAACAGCTCAAGCACCACTGGACAGAATTCTAGAGAGAGAGCGAGTGAGAGAGAGAGGTCCAAAGAAAGAGAAAGTCAAAGAAGGAATCTAGAATTTCAAAATGTGGGATAAAATCACGCAAAAAAACAATTCAGGAACGGACAAACTCGGAAATACCAACAAATTCCCATTACCTTCAGAGCAGGAATAGGAACAATCCATAAAAATTAAATATAGCTTCGAAATTGACGAAGTTTTTTTAATTTTTCTTTTTTCAAACTGGGCAGCGCAGAAAGCGGAGAAGAAAACCCTAACCCTAGAGCAGTGTCCTTGGTGGTTGAGCTTAGAATCAGAGAGAAAGAGAGAGAGAGATGAGCAGATGACGAGGGATGAACGGTGGGGGAAGGGGCAAGTGGCAAAGAAGTAAATGTCATAAATGCGAAGGGTACTGTCACACGCCATTGTCTGTCCACAGAATGTTAGAGAGAGAAAGAGAAACGAGAGAGAGAGAGAGAGAGAACTTTGGTCAGAAATTCCCAGTTTTTTTCTCTGCCAGAGAGCAGAGTTTTTTTGGTTTTCTCGGCCAGAGAGCCACGAGGGGCACTTTCGGTATTTCGTCGTCGGCGGTTTCAGTTAGTTCGGTTGGTTGAGGAATCAAACAATAAAAAATCCTTATCTATTTTCCTTTTTGTCGTGTACTCCCACCCTTGCTAGAAGAGCGTGTAAAGCACGCGACTGGGAATTGGCGGACTTTCGAAGAGAAGCTGTCGTGTGGAGCACAAACAGCTGTTCAGAAAAAGTGGAAGGCTTTTCGAAGACTGTTTGGGGGTTTAACTGGACGACAAAATCAGATTGCGACATAAATGTGAAATGACCGTTTCACCCATTTCAAAAGGCTGGTAAAACGCCTTCACGAGAAGATGCTTGGCTTTTTAAAAAAACTGAAAAATGCGTTGTAGGGCTACTGAGCGGCGCCGCTCCGCTGTAATGACTGAATCGGACAGATAGAGATAAGCTGTAAAAAAACCTCAGTACTGAGACGTCACTTTTACAGAGAGATATTTTTGCGTAGACAACCTTTACCTTTTTAGCTAGCACTGTACAGTGTACAATGCTAAACGCTAGATCACCTTACATTTTTAGAGTCCGTTTGGTTCAGGGATTTAAATTATGTAATTTGAACCATTTTCGATTTACGTGTATTTTTTATGAGAGAAATTACTGTAACGAACCACGAATCATGATTCAAATCGGGGGACGAATCCCCCAACCAAACGGATCCTTATTGTCGGAAGTAAGGGCATTTTTATTATAATTTTTAAAATTTAAATTTTTTTATAAGAGATAAAATATTATAGTAAAATTAAAATTATGTATTTAAATTTATAAATAATAGTATTTTAAAAGTATGAAATATAATAAAATATTTATTATTTATCTAATAAAATAGTTTATTCATTATTTAATATGTATATGTTAATTAATATTTCATGAATCGATTAAAATTTTATAATTATTTATGTAACTTTAAATATTGTATATGAGTGTTATATATGAGATGATAATATTTAAAGACAATATTCAAAATAATATTAGTAATGAATTTATTTAAAATTCATACTATTTAACTAAAACATTATTAATATATGTCATTCTCATTCAGAATGGAACGGTGTTATCCGCACTATTAATATGGTGAGAAATTAAATAAGTGTATTACGCATAATTAGATTATGTGGAACAAGAAAATAGACACAATATAAAATTCTGATAATTTCCATTAAGTATAGAAATTCTAATTGAGTCTACCAATTATTATATATAGAATGATCTTAATCCTAAGTTATTAATAGACTATTATTTATGAATTTGTGTCGTCAACGGAGAGGTACTGGTAGATAGACGAGACATGAAAGAGCAGTCCACGGTGACGTCACGATCCCCCAACGTAGATCTCGTGCCATTGACGAAAGAGGTTCTAGCATAGAGGAGACAAGGAGGAAGAGTCCATGGCGACGTCGTGAAGGAAAGGGGCGGGGACAAATCTCTAGCAAAAGACACCACAGAGGTCAAAAATCTCCTCCATGATCTGTGAGATCTCATACGGCGACTAAGGCGAGAGATGTGGTAGTGGAGAAGCTACAAAAAAGAGAAGTAAAAACTTCAGTTTTTCAGTAATATGTAGAACCAAAGAGCTTAATGGGTCAAAATAATTTTTAAATTGTCTAATAAATAATAAAGCTGTCAAAATGAAGTTTATAATATCTTAACGAAACTATAAAACTATGGTACAAATTTTAAAATCTATTTAAAAATGCTTATTTTAGAATTCTAATTTTGTAACTAACTATAAACTTTTTTAAAAAGCCATGGAACTTCTTAAGATCATCCTAACAATTTCAAAATTATTATAAATTTTATTCTAATATTTTTTCGTTTATTAGAAAATTTAAGAACCATTTTGACCAATTAAGATCTTTTAAAAATATGATCTCAAATACTTATTAAAAAATCACAACTTTTAATTTTTTTTCTTTTGCTAACTAAATAAAATTAAAAACTCTGCTAAACAGACGTTTAATACGAAAAAAATTGAGAATGAATTTTATAAAATCCTAACGGATTGAAGTTGTGTAATATTCTACTAAAAAAAATTGTATAATATTCTCTTAAAAAAGAAATTGTATAATATCAATATACTACAATTCTAAACTTCGGGCTATGTTAAAATCACATAAAAAATAAGTATTTATTCATTTTTTTAATGATGAAAATATGAATGTTCAAAACAATGTTATTGGTATGGGTATCCTTTCTCTTACTGCAAAATTTTCCTTTTATTTTTTTATGAAAAAAACATGATAAAAATAAATCTTTTAAGTACTATATAATTTTAAATTTGCATTCTAATTTAAAAAAAGTTTGACTCAAGTTACAACTTTATTTAAGTTAATATTCATTTATAAAATTTGAGTTTGAACTTGAGTTTTAACTTAAGTTTAGAGCTAAAATCTGAGATCAAATTATCCCTTCAACTCAAGTTCTTAAACTCAACCTCAAGTTAATGAACAATATTTTTTCTATTTTAAAAAACGCCATAATTTTTTTCATTTGAATTCCAATATTTTTCTATGCGTTCACAACGAAGAGACGAATAAAACCTCACCCATATACCATATTAAAATTTTTCATCACCATTGAGTTTTTATTAAAATACTATCAAATACAAATTTAAGTTTTGACCAACGCAAATACAAACTCAAATAGATTCTCAATTCAAACCATAACTCATGTACGCATCTAAACACAAACTCAAATTAGAGTCCCAACTCATACTCAAATAGACCTAAATTCAAATTAAAATATGAACTCAAATCACCATAACTCAAAAAATGTAAATAAACAAACTCAATTCATTATACTTGAGTTTCATTAAAATCATTTTAATTAATTATATTTTTTATTATTAAAAATGTCATAACTTTATATGAAATCTATCATATAAGGTGTCGGTAAATAGTAAAACCTAATAGTAACATATTTAAAATCATGAAAAATATTATATTTCAAAAATCACAATATTGAAAACATGCAATGTGCCTTGGTTAATTTAATTGTGGCAAACTAAACAACACCATTCTGTTAAGTACTAATTATACCATAAACCAAATCACTGAGTTAAAAAAAAAAAAAAAAAAAAAAAAAAAAAAAAAAAAAAACATGCCGTGCTATGTGGTACGATTTGGATTACTCTTGTGACCAAGCGTTTATTTGTCCCCTTAAGTGAGGAAAAAAATTCATCTAAACCTGTTACATTGCAGATCCACTTTAAACATGTTACGTAGTGTTATGTTTACTTTCCTGATCTTTTTCCCGACAAACAAAAAGAAATGGACCTTGGTCGACGGGCGATTTAATTAAAAGGGTCTTAACGTCGTCATTAAAGTGGCAATTTCACCATCTTTTTCCAATGGCACTTGGCAATGCCATTTTCATAATTTTTTACTGTTTCTAAACACTGCAATGAATGGCACAGAGCCAACAGACCTGTCTACCAGCGTTCATAACTTCACACATTTTCTGATTTCTGAATCGTCCGTCGTACAAGGCTTGTCAATCTGTACACTATTCATACACTATAAATTCGCCTCGGGCCCAACTCAACTCAGTTTGTCAACACAAAAGCACTGCCAGTTTCATTGATACAATATAATCCCAGTGAAATGTGAATTTATTGTCAAATTTCTTGAATATATTTGGTGTTCAAAATGAGTTGTATCTATCAGTCTAGCTCATACAAAAAGTCTTGTATGTAGGTGGATATATATTTAAATCTCGTTCATTTTATTAATTTGAGTTTAAAATTTAAATTTTATTACGGTAAGAAGCTTTTAAAAACAGTTATATCAAATTTTTTTATTACAGTAAAATGCTCTCAAATAAAATTACATCTTAACTCGAATTAAAAATTAAATAGTGAACTAAACATACTCTTATAATGTAATATTGCAACTATAAGGGTAAATTAATGGACAGCATGTTCTTACAAATTTTCACATATCATTGTTATGTTAAGAGATTGTTAGTGTTCAAAATGAGTTGTATCTATAAGTTTGGCCCATACAAAAAGTCATATGTATGTATATGTGTATATATTTAGGTATCGTTCATTTTACCGATTCGAATTTAGAATTTAAGTTTTATTACAATAAAAAGCTCTTAAAAATAGTCACATCTAATTTTTTTACTACAGTGAAAAACTCTCACATAAAATCATATATCAACTCGAATTAAAAACTAAATCAGTGAACTAAACAGGCTTTTATAATATAATATTGCAACTATAAGGGTAAATTAATGGACAGCATGTTCTTACAAATTTTCACATATCATTGTTATGTTAAGAGATTGTTAGTGTTCAAAATGAGTTGTATCTATCAGTCTGGCCCATACAAAAAGTCATATGTATGTATGTGTGTATAATATTTAGACCTCATTTATTTAACCGATTCAAGTTTAAAATTTGAGTTTTATTACAGTAAAAAAACTCTTAAAAACAGTCACATCTAACTTTTTTGCTACAGTAAAAAGCTCTCACATAAAGTCACATCTAAACTCGAATCAACAAACTAAACAGGCTCTTATAATGTAATATTGCAACTATAAGGGTAATTAATGGACAACTTGTTCTTACATTTTTTCACATATCATTGTTATGTTAAGAGATTGTTAATATCTTTGACATTGGGATGTTTGTTTCATAGTTTAAACAGTTTTGTTACTGGGTTTTTCTTACAAAAAATTTCATTTAAGTTAATGATTCACACACGTGAAACAATATTTGCATGAATAAATTATCAAACGTATAGAATTCCAAACAAAAGCAAATTGTAAATGTCATTTTGAAATATTTGATAACAAAACTTATGTACTGTATAATAGTGTTATTATTAAGTAGTGCAGCTTGGACCTTTTTTTAGACCTTTTCCGACACGTCAATGTATCAGTGGGTTAATTTTTTGTCCGTTAAAAAGTACATAGATTGAACGGTTAGAAAAATTTGACTAATCGGTACACCAGACGTACTAAAAAATCTCTATTTTTCTTTTTAATTACATATCGGATACACTAATTGAGTTGGAATATTTCACTAATGTATTTACAAGAAAAATTAAGAACACTGCCCCCCAGTGTAGCTTGGACCTTTTCCGGTGCGTCAATATATCGATATGTTACTTTTTTATTTGTTAAAAAGTACATAGATCGAAAGGTTAGAAAAACTTAGATTTATCGGTACACCAGACGTATCAAAAAATCCCTTTTTTTTTTTTTAGGAACGTGTCACGTTCCCTGTTAGCAATGTTTTTTTTTTTTTTTTTACCTTATCTATAATTCCATCTTAAACTATTGAGTATGATAAACAATAAATGTTCAATACAATTATCATGAAAATATATAAAAAAAAAAATTATAATTTAACTTGAAGGTGAACTTGTATGGCATTTACCTCTTCAACTGTAGAAATACAAACGTAAATAAATATAACTAACCTATGACTTTAGAAGAAGAAGGGAAAAAAAAATCTCACCCATGACTGTTTTCAAATTAAAAAATAAAAGAGCTTTTAAAACATTTACCCTCTAAATTTATCGGTGTTTAATAAATTATCGTTTAAATTTTTAATTTTGGCAAATTACCCTCTCAATTTGTAAAGTTGTTGCAATATACTCTATTTTGATGATGATTGTGTTAAATTGGTGTTAAAAAAGTACGCTCAACTAAAGGTTTCAACATTCTAATTCAAATGTAACACAAATATTATAATATCTCAACTTTTAATCTCTTAAATCTAATAAATAATTTAAGCAAATTTAGTTACATGTTGCACATTGCAACAAATTTACAAGTTCGGGAGCAACTTACCAAAATTAAAAATTCAGAGAGCAATTTGTTAAACCACGACAAGTTCAGAGACCAGTTGTGCCAAAAATCTAAAATAAAATCATATTCTTTATAATGATGATGTAAACGTTATAAAATTGAAAATATGGTGAAGAAAAATCAACAAAATTATATTCTATATAATCACAAAAATGGTTGAAGAAACAAATGCATGATCTACTCTCTATATATAATTAGTTATGAAGATAAAATTAGAAAAGGAGATGTGGTGTTAGAGTGTGAGGTGTGAGAAGAAAGAGTGTGAGGTGTGAGAAGACTAAGCAAGTCAAATGGACTAAATTTAAACCATTAGATTCAAGTAAAGTGAAAAATGAGTAAGTTTCAACCATTAGATTGGTAAGGTTGAAGTACAATTTCTGTACTCCCATCCTCTCTTCTTATAGATAGAGATATACAAGAGAAAGTGAATAAATAATTTTTAGCGTTAAGATTTATAGCTAGAAGAAGAGCAAATCTTTATGCATTTCTAATAAAAAGGAAGAGAACCTCTAGATTTCCCTATATTCGGGGATACACGCTTGTGTCATATTGTTGTGACTTTTTTTCGGGTAGCAAATATTATTGTGTGACTTGATAAATCTAAGTTCTAGCATAAGTTGCTATCAAATATTTGGTCCAAAAACAAAATGCTAAGAGTACTTATACATAAATTAAGTTATTTAAATATAAATATATATGCATAAGTTGAATTAAGGGAGAAAGAGGAAAATAGGCTAAAATTTGAGATGAATTAAAATTAATAGGTCAATAGTTTACATAAGTTAATAAATAGGCCAAATTATTATTTTCGTCCATAACTTGTCTGATTATGAACCATAACTTGATAAGTTATTATTCATAATTGTCCATAACTTGTCCGATTATGAACCATAACTTGACAAGTTTGTCCATAAATTATCTGGTTATGAACCATAACTTGACAAGTTTGTCTATAATTTATCTAGTTATGAATTATAACTTGACAAATTATGACCTAATAATTTTTATAACTAAAAATTGACCTATATACTTTTTTAAACTTTTCATATTGACCTATTTTCTACTATTTCTCTTAAATTAAATATGTTCATGAGTTATAGCTACGTATGGGCTAACTTGCTAATGTCAGTGGGCCTTGCTCCATTACAACAAGGGCCCAACTGAAACGGTTTGCCAACCTGTTCAAACTTTAATAAACTCCCAGAGTTTAGTTTTGGTCCATGCATAACCAAACTTGACAATGATGAACCATAGCTTAATATTGAAAAGCAAAAGAAAAGAGTTCATCATGAAACAAACTTAAAAAAAAAAGGCTGTGGATTCGGATTTAACAAAAATGCTAGCATCATTTTTTTTATTACTTTTACATTTACTCTTTTGACACGTAAACTCTAATAGTATTTAAATAAAAAATAATATAGTGAAATCACATATTAAATAATAAATACATAAAGTGACAGAAAGATTGACGCTACCATTTCTTTAGATTTGGTTTAGGTTCTGGTTTTTCATTACCATGACATGTAATCATGACATTTTTCACACTTATAATAAGTCGCGCTCAACACCATGATTGGTAAGAGGGTAAAGTTAATTAGATAAAATCATCCCTGCAGATACGTAAGCAAGAAGTCAAAGTCTTGAAATGATTTTGGTCTCTATCTAGCTTATAAACTAGCCCTCTCCTCTAAGTAACATAAAGTGTTACAACAACACATGATATTATTATTGCCATTCCCACCTGGTGATCTTATATGATTGTGTCACTTTTTACATGACAAGAAAACACATGGGTTGAACCATGCAAGTGATCTTAAAAAGAAGTAGCGTTTGACCCCTAACCGGGGTCATTTGTACAGAGACTAATTGTGCTATTCCATATCACTAAAAAAAAAAATTTACAAAATCCTCCACATGCAACCCACATCAGAATATTTTATCCATGTTATATAAGATATATATATATATATATGTATATATGTACATGTATATATATATTTTACAGATTGTGCATGCAGCATGCTTATAAAGTCACCATTATCTTGCATTATGGGCAAACTGATGAATGCCAGAGAAAGGATTGTGTCTGCCAAACCAGATAATTTGCTAGATAAATAACAAGGCCCGAATCTTAATCTTACATGGGATGTGATTAGGTACGAGATTATGCGTTTATTTTAAATGTGGCTGCAAAGAGCTCGTCCCAAGAGATGGATTGTTTAAATGTACCAAGTATGTGCTGTAGATGCTAACTAAGTACAATCCTTTAAAATGATACACAGATATTTTGAATAAAATTAATAAATAAATTATATGGACATACGTATGTACATATGTACCTATATTTATTGATTGTATGGAGTCTAATTATTGCGCTAATATAGAATTAGTATGCAAATTGATGATTTAATTTTTCTTTGTGTATTTATTATTGTCCTAATTTTACTTACACTGAGGATGCTCATTTTTGGTTTAGGATTAGAAAGATAAACACAAAGGCTGTGTTTAAAGTTATTTTTGTTTTTATTTTTCACATTTTTTAAAAAATAAAAAATGAAAATAGGAGAGAAACGACGTTTAGCACAATTAAAGACAAAAAAACCGAAATAAAAATGATTTTTTGATTTAGTATAAAATGGGAAAGAAATGAAAAAGCGATTTTTAGTCGTTTTTCATTTTTTGTTATATTTTCTCTCTCTCGAGTAGAGAGAGAAAACATGACTTGATTTTTTTTCTTGAAAAATAATCTCTTGATAAAACTACTAAACGCATTTTCACAAATAATTTCTGTCTGAGATTGAAAACGTTTTGGGTGTTTAGTATGAGGATTCATGTCATGGTGCGAATCATGATTCGTAACTCGCTACAGTATTTTTTTCTCACAAAAAATACACGTAAACCGAGAATGATTATGAATTATAGTTTTGAATCCATGAACCAAACATTACAACAAAATCATTTTAGAACGAGTTTCAAATACATCTGAAGAGTTTGAGAGGCATAAAATCATATTGAAATTCTACCATTGTTGAGAGTGAACATAAACCCTCTAATGATAAAATACTATACATTTTGTGTGTACTTACCTCGTTTGCTTTTCTTCGTTTTTTTCTTTTATTATTCTCAATAATAATAAATTGGATTATCTAATTCTAAATACATATGTGCACATAAATAATGTAAGTAGACACACAGACACACAACAGATTCATAATTGAGTTAACCAAATTTAGTTGAAGACATTAGTTTGATTGACCCGTTAACCATATACAATTATATGAACCTAACTTTGTCTTATTGGCTCTTTCTTAATTATGAGCTTTATTACTGCCAAGTGGTCAACCATGTCCCAAATTAACTTCTATATCATAAATCATTAATTCAGAGATGGAAGCTACAGAGCACCTTTAGAACTAGCTAAAACAATATATGTAGTCCTTTATAAGCATTGTTTTTGTCAAAACTTGGTTTTATGAAAAACCAGCCAAAACCCAAATTGTTAGGTGCAAAAATGTAATCATCTTCTCTCTCAAAAAAAAAAAAAAATGTAATCATCTTCATCAGCCAGTACCATTATAAATGCCGGAGAGTGAGAAGCTTCTCTTTGAAAAAGTACATGGAAGGTACAATAAAAGGAAATTAACTTATATCTATATATCTATATATCTATATATCTATGTATGTGTGTATATATAGCCCCACTCAATCATGTGGCTGTAATTAGTGGTGTGTGGTACTGTAGCTCCTGTGTCCACCCGGTGTTCACAATAGTCCCACAGTCGAATCTGCAGCCAATAAGTGTAACTTTCTCTAAATCTAAATACACATTGATGATTGATCATGACCATTTTACTATGCACAATATAAGCCAATTAATTTGCAATTCCTCTTCATGCAAAAATTGCAAAAATAAAACTGTCGGTCGCATTTTCTTACCCCAAAAAAAAAAAAAAAAAAAATTGTCTATACCAACATCCGATACATTAATTAATAAAGAAAAATTGACCCTAATAGTCCAAAAAGTCAGATGTAAACTTTTCAGCTACCAATTTACCACGAAAATTTAGGCCTCATTTATTTTAATGATTTAAATTTTTAATTTTAAGTTTTTACAGTAATAAATTCTTAAAAAATGTCATATTTAACTTTTTCTATTATAGTGAAAAACTCTCAAAAAATATCACATATCAACTCAAATTAAAAACTCAAATCCGTAAAGTGAACGATGCCTTATTATACATAATGTACACACAATTTGACCTTTTTTTAAAAGAAAAAAAAAAACAAACTAATCCCATAAAATATGCAGCTAAACTTGGAAAATTACGACCCAAAAATCCATCGAAACGATTAATAAAATCTTTGATTTGATGTGAAATTGCTTGCTCAACAGGATCTCCTCCCATGTGCTTCTAAGAAAAACCATTGGCTACGAGAAGCTGCCAAGTGGTCAAATTACTTGGCGGCCACGTGTTTAGTGGATGAAAGAGGTTGTCCAGTTGTTTTCATTCGCCAGCTAATATGCATAAACCCAAAATCAAAATTTAAAAAATAAATAAAAAAAAAAAGGTTCTCTCTTAAACAATTAAGACCAACTAACATGGAAATGCCTTTTTATTTTAGCCCTACCCTAACCGATTAACAAAGACCTTCACGTTGATATTGCCCTACAAACCTTTTTCCCCTTTATATAAAGCATCAAATCTAAATTCCCCACTTACGTGATAAACGGCTCTGATTAATGTCAAATCCATATTGGAGGATGGGATCTTAGCAGAGGATAGGCAAGGAATAAAATCTGCGTGGACGTTGCTTTCACTAGAGTGAGGTGAGCCCTAGTCAGCCAAATTGACGGATACCACGGCCCATCTCACGGCCCATGTGTCTGAGATCTGTCGTTGACAAGTGGCGGCTCGAGAGGTCTCCATTTTGCCATGTCAGCATAAAGCTCGTAGTCCTTATTTATTTATTTATTTATTTATTTATTTTCTGTTTTGTTTTGTGAAATTTCGCCGGAGTTTGCGGCCAGAGAGAAATTTTTAATAATGTTAAAAAAGTGTGGAAAATAGAAATTTGAGAAATAATATAAAAGGGAAAATTGGAGAGAATTGTTGGGCCTACAAGCTTTTCTTGGAGGTTTGATTTTTCAGGCAAATGCATGTGCTCTTGTCACGGACATTAATATTGGTTCGAATTTGATGTTTCAATTAATTGGGGGAAATTACATGCCAAAGTCTTGTGGTTCTGAAAAAATTGGTCCAATATGCTTGTTCTTAAACAGAGCAAACCAATGTTGTTGCCATGATATCTTAAGAACATTATCTCTAACTGAAAATAAATAAATAAATAAATAATACTTGTTATGAAGTGCAATAAAATCATACCCATTTTGAACAACTACGCTGTTTAATTTTAAGTCACCTTGGTGTTTGCAATGACTTCTTGAGCATGCTGTCTATCTTAATAATGTTCATCATTAGTGCATGAAAGTTGAAACCCACGTCTTATTTTATTGAATTTAATAAAAAAAAAATAAAGACTTTTAAATGCATTATGAGAAAAATTGGTGGGGCCCCATTAAATCCAAAGATGGGAAATAATTTTTTTTCAAAAAAAAAAAAAAAAAAAAGAAAGAGAAACAAATTATAATAAAAGACATAGAGCAAGAGAGGGAACAGTGACCAATATATGCTTATGTTTTTGCTTGTTCAACAAAGTTTAGTGTCTCTGTCTTTGGCAGCTTGGAGCGCGACAAAGCATTTAGAGAAGTGAACTGAACGTTACCTGAAATCGCATCATCTTTAAAAGCAGCCCTACTTCTAGTTACAAACTCCATTTTTTCGTGTACGTACTTGTATAAATTAAAGTACGCCATGCATGCGGTGGAGAATTTAATACCATATATCATATACACATATATCTATATATATATATATATATATATTTGTATATCTGTGTGTGTATATTTTTGTGTAACAAACATCAACAAGAAAAACAGAAACAGAAAAAAAAGGCAGGTGTTTTTGGTGCCTAAGAGGACGTTTAGTTCATAGATTCAGAATTATTCTCGTTTTACGTGTGTTTTTTATGAGAAAAAATCACACTAGAGAATCATGAATCGTGATTCAGAATCATGGACGAATACAGAAAATAAACATCCCCTAAATGTTTGAAACCAACGACTTTGTGTTGGTGTTCCATTTATTAGGCTTGAGAGCTTGAATTTTTTTAATTTTTGCATAATACATTATTACATGAATTATTATATATAAATAATATTCCTCTGGGCCTCATATATACTACATGTATACAAATTTTGAGATCATAATCTGTAAAGTTTATATATATAATGTTAATAAAAAGGACGGTGTAAAATACAAATCTTTCCGTTAGATTCCATCAACGACTTACTTGGCATATTACCGTATTAGCATTTGTGAAAGTGATCAGACAAATATAATCTACTTTTCTTTTTTCTTTTTTTTTTTCCCCCTCAGGAAAGACAAACATAATTAACGTAAACAAAGGAAAGCATTGGAATATTTAATATTAAATTGGACTGAGAGCGACTTTGGCATGTGCGAATCGCAATTATCCTCCAAAATCGGAGATTTTGTATGATTGTCTCTATAGTTTATCAATTTATCTCAAAAATTTAAGTTGTTAAGAAGTGAGTCAACAATAATTTTATATTTTAACATTCTCTTTCACGTGTGGGTTAGACAATAGACAATCGTGTGAGTAAATTAATTAGAAAGCCCAATACGTAAATATTTAAGCCCAAGATATATTAAAGACCCAACACATGAGACAATTTAAATGGGGATAAATAGTGTAATTACGGGAGTTTAAACTCAAGACCTCCCGCTCTGATACCATGTTAGTTTATCAATCCATCCCAAAAACTTAAACTGTTAGAAAGTTGGCTAACAATAATTTTATATTTTAACAGTCTCTCATCTTCACTTTAATTATAATCAAATTAAATGTTCTACCAATTGTTCTGTTATAACGAATAAGTTATCAATCTTATATTGTCACAATTTCCATGCAAATGGCCACATAATTCATAACATAGTTAAGAAAATAAATACACCCAAAAAACAACGGCATAAATAATGATGTAACGGTAGTTAAATACTCTCTCTTTTGGTGTCCAACTTTCAAGCTTTTTTTTTTTTTTTTCTTACCAATTCTGTCCTTCTCAGAAATGAAAATAACAAACATTAATAATTAAATACTGCTATTGTTATCGTAGAGAAATTAAAAAGGAAAGAACCAATATACCCCTGGAGTACGTCCTTTCCAATGAATAGTTAAGTCCCGTAAACTCAGTAGTGAGTTTCGTTTTCCATCTAAAAGGGAAATATATATATATATATATGACATATGTATTATTGTATAATATTACCTTTATGCAAGGCTTGCAGCTTGCTTAACGGCCACAACTGCCGAAATGGAATCCCGTAAAACCAGAAATCACGAAGCACACCTGGGGCCCACTTGTGTAGTTTAATCACGCCAATTAACCCGGCTTTAATCTCTTTATATACCCGCCTCCCTCCATTCATCTTTTCCCACTCCCATTCTCTCCTTTATTTTCTCTTCTTTCTTTCACATTAGCGGAGAAAAGAAGCAGAGCAAGCAAGAAAAAAAAAAGAAAGAAAGAAAAAGAAAATGGCTTCAACGTCCCTAATTCCTTCACTGCTCACTCTCATTGTCTTCCTCTTCTCCTTCCAAATCCTGACTCTCCACTCCTCGCCCATTCCAGACCCTGAACGAGTCGTGGGGGAGGTTCACCGGTAAAAAAATATATAAAAAATCACACATTGTGATATGACAGTTTTGTATAATAATAATATGTTGTAATACTAATGTGGGTAATGTTTAATTTTTTTTATTTTTTTTTATTTACAGGAGCATCAATGCCTCGGTGTCTCGGAGGAATTTAGGTTATCTCTCATGCGGAACGGGAAACCCGATCGATGACTGCTGGCGGTGTGACCCGAACTGGGAGAAGAACCGCCAGAGGCTGGCGGATTGCGCGATTGGGTTCGGGAAGAATGCCGTAGGAGGAAGGGACGGGAAAATCTACGTCGTCACCGACTCGAGCGACAACGACGTGGTGAACCCGAAGCCGGGGACCCTCCGGCACGCGGTCATCCAGGACGAGCCGCTGTGGATCATCTTCGCCCGGGACATGGTGATCAAGCTCAAGGAGGAGCTGATCATGAACTCGTTCAAGACAATCGACGGGCGTGGGGCCAGCGTCCACATTGCCGGTGGGCCCTGCATTACCATTCAGTTCGTTACCAACATAATCATCCACGGGCTTAACATTCACGACTGCAAGCCCGGGGGGAACGCTATGGTGCGGGACTCCCCACGGCACTACGGGTGGAGGACGATATCGGACGGCGATGGCGTGTCGATCTTCGGTGGGAGCCACATTTGGGTGGACCACTGCTCGCTCTCGAACTGCCAGGACGGTCTGATCGATGCGATTCATGGGTCCACAGCCATCACGCTGTCGAACAACTACATGACGCACCATGATAAGGTCATGTTGTTGGGCCACAGCGACTCCTATACTCAGGACAAGAACATGCAGGTCACCATTGCTTTTAACCACTTTGGAGAAGGTCTCGTTCAAAGAATGCCAAGGTAAAAAATAAAAAAAAAATAAAAAAAATAAAAAAAATTTACTTTTCTTTAAAAAAAAAAGATAACAAATTAAAGTTGAATATTTGTGTCTTTTTCCAAGAAAGAGAGGTTGAAAAAAGACATAGAGGAACAGGGAAATGCTTTTTTTGACTAGTGTTATTGGATGAATTTTCTCACTTAGTAGCATGTGGTGTGATATATTGGTCCAAATTATAGATGTGTAACCAAACATAGGCTGCCACCTGTTATGCATATATAGAGCTGTACTACTGAGCACTTTTTTGAACACTGCCCCAGTTAAAAATTCGAATTTAACTTAATTATAATTTAATTAAAGTTAATTAGGGTTAGAATTAGGTGCCAAAAGTGCTTTTGGCCTTTGGCATGGAGATATGAGGTGGGAGACATTATTTTTTTTTATGGGTAATTACTAATTAGGGAGGGTGGGCCCATATTATTTGTTTAATTAAGAGGTTTGAATTTTTTTGTGATTTTAATTTTTGGGTGGCTTTTCACGTTTGCAGATGTAGGCATGGCTACTTCCATGTGGTCAACAATGACTACACCCATTGGGAGATGTACGCCATTGGGGGAAGCGCAAACCCAACCATCAACAGCCAAGGCAACAGATTTCTTGCCCCTGATAAGAGATTCAGCAAAGAGGTCAGTTAGTAGAATCCAAAAAACATTATTATAAAATCTAACCCCCATTATTTATTTTAATATTCTTCAACAATTTCAACTATATATATATATATATATATATATATATTAATTCTATGCCAAATGTCAAGCATATCATAAAAACGTGATTTTTTTTTAGGGTTTGATTTCGTCATTTAATCTCAACCGTACACATATCGTGACTCATAATGTACGTTTTTTTTTTTTGTGAACAATTTCAGGTAACCAAGCACGAGGATGCGCCTGAGAGCGAGTGGAAAAATTGGAATTGGAGGTCGGAAGGAGACCTTATGGTAAACGGCGCGTTTTTCACAGCCTCCGGAGCCGGAGCTTCCTCAAGCTATGCCAAGGCTTCAAGTTTGGGGGCTAGGCCATCTACTCTTGTGGGAACCATAACAACCAATGCCGGTGCACTGTCTTGCCGTAAGGGCTCCCGTTGCTGATTGTGACTCGATTGAAGATTGAAAAAAAAAAAAATCATTTTATATAGTAGAAGATGGAGGGAAATTTTAAAAAGAAATTGAAGAAAGGAGGAAAAAAAAAAAAAAAAAAAAAGCACTCAAGAAGGGTCAATCTCTAGGATTTACTTTTCTTGGCTTTTACTTCCCTCTCATTTTTTTTTTTCCCACTTTCACCCTTTGGTTTTAAAAAATCAATGTTATGATTACAACCTCGCACCCCGTTAGTATTCTTAGAACCATTTAGGGATTCTAGTTGAGAATCTTGATGGGCTAAGAGAAAAGGCAAGTGTGCTGAAGTGTTGATATACTAAATTATGTTGATGGTGATCTGTTTTAATTTAAATCCACTTTTAATTCTCCATGTTTCACTGTCTCTCTCACACTCTTAAAAGAGTAATCAATATCGGAAGAAACGAAAATGGGCCCCAAAAGTGGACAAAAGCAAAAGAAAAATACAAGCGAACCAATTCAATTTAATTTAAAGTGATTAGCTAGGAAAGTTCAACCACCGTAATAACTGTTAATTTGTTTCCCACTTAATTGTCCACATGCTAAGTAGAACATGCAACATTTATGTCTCGTTCAATTCGTTGATTATAGTTTTCAATTCGAGCTCGTTGATTATAGTTTTTCAATCCGAGCTGATATACGACTTTATGTGAGAACTTTTAACTGTGACAGAAAAAGTTAAATATGACTTTTTATGAGGGTTTTTAAACTGGAATTGAAAACTGGTCTTCAACCTTAAAAAGGAAGAAAAAGAATCCAAGATAAATATACAGTCAATGAGACAAACAGTCGACTTTAACCTTACATCTTTTTACCAATATATATGGTAATTTATATATGTGTTGCACACCCACCAAGACATATGGGAACTAGAAAGATTTCGCCAAAAAAAAGTCAGATAAAACTACCAACAGAAGAAACTGCAGCAGAAAAAAATAGTGGAAACTGTCTGTAACCCTAAAGAAAAAATGGTAGGGACAGCCTTTGAATTCCATTGATAGTGTAATAGATTAGCTGCACATGCAGGCACTAAATCCGACTTCTTTTATTGGCGCCCATTTCACATCTTTCCCTTTCGACAAAGTTTTCACATTACAAAGTTTAAAGGAATATAACATGATAATTTTATGGGAAGATATAATCATATTATATTAAATAAAGTATACGATGTTGAATTAATTTTTTGACGAAAATCTGATGTTAAACTAATTATGATCCTTTGAATGGTTTTTTTTTTCCGTGTTTTCAAGATGTTTGTACTAAATATACATGTATTGAATTATCATATTAATCAAAATTGCAGTATAATATCAAATGAAGTGTAAATTTAAACGAAATCGGATGAAAATCTAATATTATCCCTTTTAACAATATAATATATAGTTTTTTTCAGGCCTCCTTATGTGTATACTATATACACACGTATTTATAGATTTATGAGTAGGGCACATGCGTTTATAACAGAATACAGAAATATACATTAATGGCGGTGTCAAATTTTTCAATGAATTAGCTAGCTACCATTTTCCAACACGTTGGTGTGGTTTTGCTACAGCAATTTGGAGATCAACTCTTTACTTTAATAACTTTTTGCATCAATAATTCCTTAGTTTCCCTTGGCCAAATCAGACGTGACATTGATCTATCACAGTTTGTAACCGACTATTAAATGGGTCCAAATGATCATGACATGTCATCGACAAGAATAATCCTTATCATGGTTTAACAGTGTACAATTGTCGTCTGAAGATTCCACATGGGGTTATATTTATAGATATACACATATCCAAGTTGTAGCGAATATTTATATATATATATATATATTTATTTATTTATGTAGAGGCTAGAAGTCACCAACAAAAAGCTTATAATATACATTCTCTCTTTTAGTACATAGTATTACTACCACACAAACTGAAGCCGCCCTTGACGTCTATTCCTTATTTCCTTTGTCAGTAATGCTCAAAGCATTCATATTAACTATTACTAAGCGCATATGGGAAACTACAAATGGAACCAAAATAAACAACAGAAATGCTGACATTATTTTTTCCATCATTCTGTCTTTATATTTATTGTTTGATATGTGGATTCTGTTAATATAATATTTTATTATTTAAACAGAAAATGAGATAATAGAGTTCACGTGTTAAATATTAAATGCAGAGAGTGATAAAGAAAATAATGCTAACATTTCTGAATGAATAATCATTTGATAACTTAGAGACCCCTCCTTATTTGCACAAGGAAAGATTCATAGCCACGCAATGCACTTAATTTTCCCTTTAAGTTTTGCCAAAAATTGGCAGGCCGAGCCTGCGGATTTGAGCTAATAACTACGAGCTTCTCCATTTTTGTATAAGCAAAAACTATCTTTCTCTCTAAGGCCACATGTCCCATATTAAAAGCATGTTGTTTAAATAGCTACCACAATTTGATAAATTTGTTGCATTTTTCTCTACGGTTTTGAGGTTAATTAGACCAAAAAAAAAAAATCATTGGTAACGTTTTTATTTTTGTTTATTGTTGGAAACTACGTTTTCTAGCAAATTAGTTCATGGTATTTAAATTAATATAGATGTGGAAAAGCTATATATAGAAGACTCCAAATCCTTGTATTAATTATGTACCTACAAAAGTCTTTTTGTGGTAGATATAAATCTTGTCTGTCCCATATAGAAGAGGGTAAAGGGTATATATATATACAAATTGATGACACAAACATGGCATGTGATTATATCACTAATAACTTACAAAATAGAAACCCGATTAAGAAAGCAACACAAATATTTGCACTCGCACACGAGATGTCTCGTTGGCAGCTAAAATGTTATCTTCATGCTTGCTTTTGATATTGATAAGAAAATTGAGATGATAGTGTGTGGGATCCATCCTTTTCCAAACAAAATGGAATATTAAAAATTTAAAGCTTTTTTTTTTTTTGTATTTTTGTATTTTTGGGGCCAATGAATTGGTTTTATTCTGGATAAAACCCATGATCTCTCAAAAAATAATTAGAACGTCGTTGTATCTAAAACTTTGTTGCAAATGACGTCCGTGGACCCAACCATGTGGCAGACAATGTATAGGAGAGGAATAGAGGAAGTAACTCGTTTTGAATATAATGTGACACCCACATGACAAAAAAAAATTGACCAATTGAGGCCAAGTTATTGAAACCAAAAGGGGCAATTGTGATGGCTTAGTCGAGGGGCATTTGGGCTTGTTTAATTGTTAGGGAATTGTCACATTCAGAATCAATAATGAGTAGAGCATTGAAAAATCTTTGGAGGACCTATTTGCAAATATTATTCTCATGTGTTGCTGACCATGCAATATTCTTAGTCCATGTCTCCATGGATTGCCTAAGATTCATGGAATTGGAGGCTTGAGCGATGGTTGAGGCGATATTGTCGTGGTGGGCTAAGCTAAAGGTCCACAATGAGGATTATGGGTTTGTTGATTTTCTTCTAAACTTGTCTTTGGGGACCAATTAATAGATTAAAAAGAAAAAAGTACATCTTTAATTTCTTTTATTTTTATTACTTTGAAGAAGAAAGTTTCAGTTACAAGAATTTAAAGCCATCACCTTTGTACATATTGAAAGGGTCTGTTTGGTTCAGAGATTCGAATTATGTGATTTGAATTATTTTCAATTTACGTGTATTTTTTGTGAGAGAAATTATTATAGCGAATCATAAATTATGATTCAAATCGGGGGACGAATCTCCCAACCAAACGGACCATGATCAGCATTAAATTGTCTTGCTAAGGATTAGACGCGTGTGTATTTGTTCTTCCACATTGTGGCAGAAGATGATAAAATAACTAGATAATGCTTGGCAGACTTTTTGGAAGAAAATGGTATTTTATATTATTGCGTAGTTCGTTGAAAGCCAATTAAGACAAACTGACACATTGTTAGGTCGAGTTGGGAAAAGGAGAAAACAATTCTCGTTGTTTGTTTTATTTTATTAAAGGTAGCCGGTTTTACGGTTAGTATTTAATGCACTTACTTTTTATTATTATTTTTTTAAAAATAAATAAATAAGCAAAGGAAGCTTTGAGAGCCAATAAATGGATATATAATATACACACAGATCACACTTTTGTCAAAACGTACAATATTTATTAAGGGTGTAAGAAATAAACTCGAATTAGGTATGTAATTCTAAATTTTTAAATTTATTTTGTTAGATTATTTTTATATAGATGGTTTATTTAACGTATTGTTAAATTTATTTTTAAATTTTATTGACTGTTAAGAAGTATGTTTGATGTTATGTTAATGTTTATGGACTGTTTATGGATTTTATGCTTTTAGACTGTTAAAAGAGGTATGAAGTCATAGATTAAAATTAGTTTTCACCAACTCGAGTAACCCGAGCCTACCTGAGGTCACCTGAAAGGTTGCGGATTTGTGGGCTTAAGAGAGTATTACGGCCCAAAGTTTTCTCAACCCACACTGAGCAGGTCGGCTTAATTTTTCGGCTCAACCTGACCCTATCCGGCCGAATTACATCCCTATATTTATGATTTGAGAGATTGTTAAATATGCCAAATCAGTAACCAGCAATGAGTATTTTTCAAAACGGTTCTTAAATAGTCGGTTCAATTTTTCGGCTCAACCTGAACCTATCCGGCCGAATTACACCCTTAATATTTATGATTTGAGAGATTGTTAAATATGTCAAATCTGTAACCAGCAATGAGTATTTTTCAAAACGGTTCTTAAATAATATTTACTAATAAATATTTATTCATCTGATGAAAATACAATATTTATTAGCATATAAACATTTTTGTGGAATATTTAAGAGTAAATAGAATAAATATTTATTATTAAATATGCTATTTACTTCAATAATCTTAAAAATATGTTATTTACTTAAAAATTGTCTTAAAATATGCTATTTACCTCTTTATCCTAATGCTTGTCTTACAAGTTTGACTCAGCTTTACACTTCAAATTTTTTCACTATAAGTTAAAATAGCAATAACAATAAATTTTCTAATGATGTTTTTGTGTACTAGTTAGGCAAACTTTTGAAAAAGTACATTAGACGCTTTCAGCATCAAATTTTCCTAATAACATTCCCCTTTTTTTTTAGCAGCGAAAAAAAAAAAAAGATTCCCATTTCTTACCTCAGAAAAAAATAAAAAAAAGAGCATTCCAATTTCTTGGTGTGACGACAAATTTTCTCTAACAATAGCCTATAGTCGTAATAAAATGATCATTCACATCCTCACAAAAAGAATTAGACAATAATTTACCGCAATGAATTTTTTTTGCCAGTGATAGAATTGAATTCCTTTTAAATATGCATGAATTAAACAAAAATAATAGAAATTGATTTTTTTAGACGTATGAATTAGACAAAAATAACAAGGCAATAACTCTTTTGTCTCTTTCTCTTTAAATTTTGTCTATTACCTTTTCTTTTCTTCTAAATGAACCAATAATTAAGTTTAATTTACTTTCTTTATAAGTCGTAAAAAATTATAAACTCCTTAAAAAGTGTTTGGTATACAGTAATTTTAAAAATGAGAATGAGAATTTACAATATTATCATGTTTGGTATAATAATTATAATTTTTAGATTTCTAGAAAAGTGATTACCATGAGATTCATTTTCCCTCATTTTAAGGTAATTTGAATACCACCCAACATGGTGTTATTCAAATTCTCAAAAATCTCAAAATCATGAGAATCTTATTATTATTATTATTATCATTATTATCACTATTATTATTATCACTATTATTATTATTATATTATTATTATTATTATTGTTATTTTATTGTTATTGGTTTTTTTTATTATTATTATTATTAGTTTTATTATTATTAATATTAATATTAATATTAATAATCTTATTATATAATTATTTTTATTTTTATTAATAATAATAATTCATATTATTATTATTTTATTAATAATAATAATAATAATAATAATAAATATTATTTATTATTATTATTATTATTATTATTATTATTATTATTATTATTATTATTATGGATCTTCTTCCATGCGAACAACCAAACACAGTAATGTAATATTCCTGAGTATTTGAAAAAGATTTTTATATGGAACCAAACACGGTAATATATTATTTTTAAGAATCATACTACCCTCCATCACGTTCTTAAGAATATGATTCTTACTCATTCTTGTACCTTTATAGTTAACTTTCAGTTATTTTTTGTTTTAAGTTTGAAATGATGAATGAGAAATTATAGTGCCTGGCAGATTGTCACCCACAAGGCCACAACTTTAACAAATTACCGACACATTTTTTATTTTTTTATTTTATGGAAATGACCAACATAAAGGTAATAAAAATGGTTGGTTCCTACAATTTTTTTTTTTCCTTCCCTGAAAATCTTCTCCTTCCTCCATCTTTCACCTCTCTCTTTTCAATATTTCTACAATCTCTGCACTTTCCTCTTTTTCATTCATTAAATTTATAAAGAGCCATTAATGGACCAACGATAACCAGAATTGATGCTCATTTTCATAGGACTCTTATCCTTTTCTCCTTCGCATTGAGGTGATCTCCAGTGCAGCAGCTTCAACAAAAGCAGTGGCAAGAGGAGGGTTAATCACAAATTAATAGCATTAAATACTGATTAATGTAAGAATATGATTATCCACCGTTAGTCAGTAATGTGGGTTGGCTTGGATTACTTAGTGTTATGCCCTTTTCATAATAATAAGGTGAGCTTCATGACTTCAACTTAGACAAGGTAGTTTAGTTGCTTACTTGTTAGAGTAAGAAGGAACTACCTTTACCTTAAAACTAGTAAACAATTTACTACTAAGTACCGCTAAATCTAATTAGTGATTTGTCTATTCTTTTCCAAAAAGGAGACATTTAGCAAAATTAAAAATATTTTTTAAAATCATACTTTAAAAGGGGGTCATTTTTGAAAATGAATATACTCATTATTATTGTTGTTGTTGTTATTATTATTTTGCTTGCTTGAAAGCCCCCTTTGACCACACCCACAAGATTTGAACATGGGATCTAATTCTCAATATTCCCTCCCACCATCCGGGGCTAACTTCGAGTATAATCCAAACTTTCAAAATAAATCTTTATAGATTTTACGATTGGAAAATTTTAAAAAGGAAAAAATAGATAAATATCTCTTAAAATGTATGATTTTTAATTAATATTTTTTAAAAAGATATTAATAAAAAATAAATAATAAAAATCTTAAATAATGTTTTTGAGTGAGTTTACTAATTTTCTCTTCCAAAAGAGACACAAACTAGGAAAAAGCTTGAATGGGGCAAAAGTGAAATTGAGGGAAGCCCATTTGTTGCTCCGCCCTTGGGCCCAATTTGGCTCTATCCTGTATTTGCCCATTGTCCCCTGAGATACTTGGGTTATTTCATATGCAACTCTTTTGATACACGGATTAGTTTTTCTTTTGTCACACAAAGAAACTTGTTGACATAAGTGCCAAATTTCTCCACATTCATTCATGTGTGTAGATTATAGCCCTATGGCTTAGTGAATCATTTTTTGATCCCATTTTCTTCTCCCACCTTCTTTTCTCCCCGTCCCATGCTTCCGCGGCTCCGCCGCAGTTCTCGCTACCTCCGTTTTATTGCTTATATGCGTTTTCCATGGTCCTTGGTTTGCCGCCATCAATGCCGAAGATGCTGAGAGCGGCTATGGCGAGTTCACCCTATGAAAGACCGTCGTGGCGGGTTCTCTTATCAATGGCGGTGCTTCGGCCTCTGCCTCCTACTTTTTCTTTTTTGAATATTTTTTAGTATTCCAGTGAGTTATCATTACTAGCAGGGTATGCTACCCCCGATAGCACGGTATACGACCACTGATATCATGGATGACTACAGCTAGTAAAATGATAGTAGCCAGAATTCTTAGTAACAAAACAGGATACATTCAGTATCACAATGGACCACTTTTGGTATCAAAACATCTTATCATCGACTACCACATCATGTATTGTTAAGCGTCTTTTCGATATTTGAGATTTGTTGTTGTGAGGTGTTTTCTGTTAGAATTTTTTATTTCATGAAAAAAAAAAAAAAAAACTCGTTGCATCATACATTAGGAATAATCAAACTCCTTTAATCGAGCTTCTAACTATCATTCATAATCGAGCTTCTAATCATACTTCCTAGGTTTCTATCTGGAACCGGATACCTTAATCGAGCTTCTAACTATCATTCATACGGAACCAACTTTCTTCAGGTGCAAATATTATATAAACATCCACGCGACATTTTTATACACGTGTTAATGTACATTTGAATTAGCCAACCGAGTACATTGACCGATGTCGGCTCCATACGGATTAAAGTTTAGTTAGACAACAAATCTCTATTAGGAAACAAAGAAAACAAAACGCGTTGGCCCTGTTTAGAATTGATCCCGTTTTGATTTTTCACATTTTTTGAGAAAGAAAAAATGAAAACGTTTCAAAATAACATTTGACATAATAAAGACAAAAAAATAAAAATGAAAACGATTTTTTGGTTTAGTATAAAATGAAAGAGAAATAAAAAATGACTTTTAGTCGTTTTTTATTTTTTGTTTTCGCCTCTCTCTCTTTCTCTCGAGACATTAATATATATTTTTTATACTGAAAACAATATCTTGATAAAACTACTAAACACATTTTCAAAAATGATTTCTATCTGAGATTGAAAACATTTTCATTTTCATTTTCATACAAAAAATAAAATCATTTTGGAACGGGTTCTAAACGCACCCTTTATTTTTTAAGGTCGGCCCTTACCCCATTCCTTCAGAATGACAGGCCGTTGGTAGAAAGAAGGTCGTTCATTTACTCTATTTTTTCAGAATGACGAGATGTGGAGGATGATAAGGTCATCCCTTTACTCCTTGAGAAAAAAATACAAAAAGGCTATAAATAATTCATCTTTTAATATTATAAATTTAACATTTACGTCACTCAATTTATTAAAAAATATCTCTACTAGATTTATTTTTTTTTTAAACATTGATGAGCGGATATCTTCAGAGAATATTTCTGATAGTAAAATTTTTATATTTCACACGTATATATTTTAGAAAAAATCAACAAAATAATATAAATATAAAACTGTTGAATTTTGGTTGCATAATATCAATTTTTCTGTACAAAATATTTTTAGAGGTTTTAACTTAAGGTTTGGGTTTGTACGTCAACACCCGGTCTTGTTCTAGACAGGCCCACCCCAAGTGTGATAGAAAGCTAAATCAGCCTGTATAACAAATTTTTGGATTACTTTTGGATCATCTTATCATTGCATGACATGTATTTTGTAATATTCAATTGTTTTTGAGGAAACTTGTAATATTCAATTGTAATATTCACACGACACAGAATTTGACCAATATACGAGACTTATCTTTATCATCCTTGAAGAATGCATGCAATGCACTTAAAAAAAAAAATAATTAAATAAATTTAACCCACATTAATAGACTAATTATCTAATTTTAAGGAACGTGATAGTAATTGCATTAAATAAACAACTGAAAGATAACATTTTGGATGTAGAAACTAGAAGCCCAATCTGATCTGAATTGAATAGGTCACATTCTTGAAGTATTTGAGGTTTAGACTTCAATTGTTCTAGATGACTGAATAGTGGGCGGAAAATACAAGTTAAAATGGTTATGTGTGTTATGTGCTAAGGATAATTGCTAGAGTTTTAAATAACTTGCACTTATTTTGTAATTATTTAAAAATCCTTTTAACATGTAGTCAGGAAAAATGTAAAATAATGAAATTGCTTTTTGGTTCATAAATTTGAAATTCAGTTTAAATTTTGGTGACAGAAAAAATTGTACCAAAAGAATTGTCTTTTTTTTATTTTTTATTTTATTAATGGCAGTAGCCAGAATTTTTAGTAACAAAACAGGATACTTTCAGTATCACAACAATGAACTAATTTTTAGTATCACTATAGGTTATCATCAATATTACGATAGACTACCACTTGGTATGTTAGGGGTATTTACGGTTTTCACATTTTGTTAGTTCAATGTCTTCTGTTAGATTTTTTTTTCATGGCAAAACGCATTTTGATGGTTTGATTGACATTTGTGTAAAGTCCCTGATCTCATGTGATAAAGCTTCAAGTTTAGGTAGAGTCAAATAGAACGGCCAAAGATCCTGATCCGGCCTAGCCTAATTAAGTATGCTGACCGCGTCATGAAAGTGTTTTCAAACCTAGCCGACCCAAAGTACTCTTTTTATTTTTATTTTATAATTTTTCGTATAAAGTATCGGCTCAACCCTCTCTTTTTAAAGCGAGTCTAGCCCAGTCTAAAATTTCCTTTGACCGTCGAGCCTAGGCCAGAGGGGCCTAAATTTTCACCTCTATCGTCAGGTTTAAGAGGAAAAATAAATCTTGTTCTATTATATACTATATATTAGGAATGGTCAAACTACTTTAATATATATTTCTGAAGTTTTTAATAGGAACCTAAACCTCAACTGAGCTTCTAATTATCATTTACACGGAATTAATACCAGAGGTGCATGTATTATATAAACATCCACGAGACATTCTATAAATATGCGTTAATTTCCATTTGAACTAGCCGAAAGAGTGCATACAATATTGGGAGAAATACAAAAAAAAATGTCACAAAAAAGATGACATCTTTATATTTATGCCACTTAATCACTCAAATTTTCTAAAAAAACACCTTTATTAAATTATTTTCTCTTCTAGACAAAGATGATTGAACATCTTCGAAGAGTATTCTAGCAAAATATTTTGATATTGTACCAAACTATTTTTAATGAAAAACTAACAGATTTTATAAATGTAAAACTGTTAAATTTTGATGGCGTAATATGTAATTCTCTTTATAATATATTTTAGGAAGAAAGAAAAATAGATCAAGATTTGAGATGAATTAAAATTAATAGGTCAATAGTTTACATAAGTTAATAAATATGTTAAATTACTGTTTTTATCTAAAACTTTCTGCGGTTATGAACCATAATTTGATAAGTTATTATTCATAATTCACGATTTTTATCTATAACTTATCTGATTATGAATCATAACTTGATAAGTTTGTCCATAATTTATCTGATTATGAACTATAACTTAATAAATTATGACTTATTAATTTTTATAATTAAAAATTGACCTATATACTTTTTTAAATTTTTCATATTGACATATTTTTTATTATTTCTGTATATTTTAAAGGGTTTAACTTAAGGTTTGGGCTTGGATGTCAACACTCCTGGTTTTGTTCTAAGCCAGCCCACCCATGTCTGATAGAGGACCGAAAATCAGCCTGTACTATATATTCGGATAACTTTGGATATCTTTATTCTGGCAAGATATGTCTTGTGAGTTGTGAATAAATATCTCGAAGACTCGGACCACTTTGCACGAAACAGAATTTGACCAAGGCACGGGACTTATTTTTATCATCCTTGAAGAATGCATGCAATGCACTTTCAGAAAAATAATGAATAAATAAACAAAAAAAATGGGACATCAATAGACAAATTATCTAATTTTTTAGGAACGTGATAGTAATCGCATTAAATAAACAAGTAAAAGATATCATTTTTGATGTAGAAACTAGAAGCCCAACCTTAATCTGAGTTGAATTATGTCACATTCACATTCTTGAACTATTTGAGGCCCCGTTCATTTTACCGATTCGAGTTTTACTATTTGAGGTCCCGTTTATTTGAGGCTCAGTTCATTCTTGAACTGCTCTCAGAAGCAATCACATCTAATTTTTTTTATTACAGTAAAAAACGCTCACATAAAATCACATCTTAACTCGAATTAAAAACTCGAATCAACGAACTAAACGGACCAGACTTCAAGTACTCTAGATGATAATTCTTTTGTCTTTTGATTTTTGACTGAATAAAAGGCGGAAAGCACAAGTTAAACCAAATAGTTATAAGTGGTATGTGCTAATTAGGATAATGATAAGAGTTTAAAATAGCCTGCAATTATCTTGTAATAATTAAAGTCCTACAATATGTAGTCATGTAAAAAGGTAAAATAATGAGATTGCTAAAACTGAAAAAAAAAAAAAAAAGTCTAATATCTTGCCCTTCTTCCTCGGGAGCTAAACCCAGAGAGCGAGAGAGATGTTAGTTAATATGGGTGGCTTATTGTTAAAAATATAGACTGCACACTTATGTTAAAAACTAAAAGAGAAAGTCAGAGAAGAAGGAGAAGAAGAGAGAACATTAAAAACAGTGCTGATTTTAGAAAGTGAACTTAACTATTTACAGCTGATGAGGGACAAGATAATAGTGAAACTCATTCGAGCAGGGAAATATTAAAATAAAAATTGCTCATTTTTCGACTTAAGCAAGGACGATTTGCCTGCTTCTTTTGTGGCCGCACTGTGATGTACTGCAAGCAGAGCTACTACCTTAAAGAAAAACCTTTGGCGTATGGGGAAGGGTTAACTAATTTTATATGTAAGCGGTCAAACAAGTTCGCATAGAATCTGGCCGGACAAATAAATAGAAATTCAAATTTTTGTGAGAAAAAAGATTGTATTGAGATTTTTTTGGGAGAAATAGAGAAATAGATCAAGACTTGAGATGAATTAAAATTAATAGGCCAATAATTTACATAAGTTAATAAATAGGCCAAATTACTATTTTTGTCGATAACTTTTCTGGTTATGAATCATAACTTGATAAGTTATTATTCATAATTCACGGTTTTTATCCATTATTTGTCTGACTATGAACCATAATTTGACAAGTTTATTTATAACTTATCTGGTTATGAACCATAACTTAATAACTTATGGTCTATTAATTTTTATAACTAAAAATTAGCCTTTATACTTTCTTAAGCTTTTCATATTGACCTATTTTCTACTATTTCTGATTTTTTTTATTTTTTATTTTTTCAAACTCACAAAACAAACAAACCACCTTATCGATGGTTAAATAACTTTTGCAAGTTTTCTCTCTTTTTAAAATATAACCAATATGCTCTAATTTATAAATAATTGTCTAAAGCAAATGTAAGGTGATAAACACAAAAACGCCAATAAACTTTTTTTTTCCCCCCTGAAATAAGGCTAATAAACTATCTTAAACTAAAGTGTTTCTTTCTTTAATTTGCCACTTGGGTTGAACTTGGGCCACATATAGTCAAGTTTTGGGCTAAAGACAAGGGTAGTCGATCATGTCTACGAATATAGTATGCAATTAAAATAATGTTTACACAAGCAAACTTATCTTCTCAATTCGAAGATCCGCTAGTTATAATATTTTAATGGCTATTTGATTGCCATATCATGAGTTTCTGAAATTTGATAGACAAGTTGGTCTCAACTATTATTTTTCTACGTCCAATTTTAATCTTAGAACATTAGATTATGTGATAATTGCCCTCAAGAGAGAGAGAGAGAGAGAGAGAGAGAGAGAGAGAGAGAGAGAGAGATGATAAGTTTGTTTTGTAGTCTTTATGAAGATAAGAGGTACACCTTTCATCTGACCATTCAAATATTCAAAGCCCAAATGAGAAGATATGAGAATGCTACTATTTAGATGTTTAAGCCGGCCATAGCGCTTGAGTTGAGTAGGGCAGTCAATAAGGGAAACAAAGAAGAAAACTGAACAAAAAAACCATATTGTAATTTGATACTGAAAAGTCTTAAATGGGAAGACAGAAGAAAAAAGAGTTGTTCCTCTAAAAATTACTGTCTTCTTAGTTGCTTCAGAAAAAAAAAAAAAAGAAGGAGATTTTTGATACGCCGATGTATTAATAAGTTAAATTTTTTAACTAATAAATCTGAATACTTTTTAATTTTACGTAATTTTATGCATATTTAATAATTAAAAAGCCTAATCTTCCGGTATCAAGACTATTGACAACAATTTCCAAATGCAACTTTTTGAATGACGAGCTTATCGACAAAAGAAAGGCCAAGGAAAGACCTTGTGATTTTTCTTCTGCATATGTGATCTAAAAAACATATATGCACTTTATTTTGAAACTAAAATCTTTCAAGATAGCTTACTTAATACTTTAACCTTAAAATTTTAAAATTGCCTCTTTAAAGAAGTTTCCCTTCACGCGTATTTTCTTCACGTTAGTTCAAAAAAAAAAAAAAAAAAACACTATGACCATGAATGCCATTTTTTTTAGGTAAGTTTATGACTACTTTTTCCAATTCCCTTTTGGTTAGAGACATTCAAGTCAAGTATCCATCAAGTTTCCAAACCCTTTCTTGATCAGCCCAAAAAAAAAAAAAGGTTTGCAAAAAGTGGACCACTCACACGGTTTAATTCATTTTTTCTCGTTTCTTATTTATTTTATTTTACTTTTATTTTTTCCCACTTTGCATCGGTTACAAATAGGCCCACCATAGAAAACGAAAAAAAGATTGCACATTTTCGTTTTAGACAATGTTCTATCAAATGGGCAATTGAAGAATAAAGTAGAAAGCAAGCCGAGTCATATGCCAAACGTCTATAGTAGTTACTGCCTTTTCTGGTCTGATAATTTGAAACCACAACCATCCAACCAACAATATATCTTTAATAGATTTGGGAAAACTATGCAAGTTTAACTTTTCTTCTCAATTAAATTTTTTTTTTTTTTTTTTAAAAAATTTTTTATTTTTTGACAAAAGAATGCTTTGAAATGAGGTGCTATCCGGCGCCGCGGCGCACCACCGTAGTCGGCTCCGACACAGATATGATTGGATGATTAATTTAATAATCCACAAATTTAATAAAGAAATCAAAACGTGTCCACCACTTATTCGCCAGATTGTTGAATGCCACCCTGGGATTGCAACACCTGATATACTGCCAAGTGGCGCCTTCTCATCGGACACGTGGAGTGAGGTGGTGATTGGGAATGGATGAGAACGAAGTGACACGTCGGACTGTTTAAATTGGTTCTTTATAAGCACCAAAAGGCAAGAGCCGTTTAATATGAACTGTACCTTTTGAAGAGTTGAGCCCATTTTGGTGGGATGGTTTTATCCTTTCCTTTCCACATCAGATCCAAAAAGGTCATCCATATCATCACATAAAATCCATTTAATAATTTAAAAAGCTCCTAGTTGGCAGGGATTAATTTTATGGATATTTGGTTATTGTTTTAGCTAATGTTCGCCACGCGCCTATTAACTCCAAAATGCATTGATCTTACGTAAAAAAAAAAAAAAAAAATGCAAATGTTTTATGAGTTGGTGGAATTTTGTTGATGTAAGTTTGAAAAATGGTGGGAGGAAATTTGGTCAAGGAATCTAGGCTCGTTTAGTTCGTTAATTGAAGTTTTAATTTGAGTTAAGATGTGATTTTATGAGAATTTTACTGTAATAAAAAATTAAATGTGACTGTTTTTAGAGTTTTTACCGTACTAAAACTCGAATCGATGAAATGAATGAGACAAATAACTTCTAAAATATAGGACTAATATCCATTATCCAATCAAAACCTTGGTTTTTGTTACTAATTGTTCATTATTTTCCTTGCACTAATAATTATTCTTTTGGTTCGTTTTCTAAAATATAGGACTAATTTCCAATATAAACCTTTGTAGTCCTCATTATCAATGTTCATTGTTTTTCTTGAACTAGTAATAATTCTTTTGGCTCATTATATTCTTACCTTAATTTCTAAAATATACGACTAATCTCCAATATAAACATTTGTTTTTGTTACCAAGGTTCATTGTTTTTTTTTTTTGTACTAATAAATATTTTTTTGGTTCATTTTCTTCTCACCTTAATTTCTAAAATATAAAACCTTTGTTTTCTTAGTGACGTTCATTTTGTTTTCCTTGTAAAAATAATTATTCTTTTGGTTCATTTTCTTCTTACCTTCTCCCAAGAAAAGAATTTCCTTCATAATTGAGATAGAAGTGGTACATACTTTTGTGCTCTCCAAGCTTATAATCTTTTTATTTGGCTAAGACTATAATACACAATACACATAAGCATAATCCTCTTGGAATCTAAAATTTCATAAAATGACTCATTCACTTCATGATTTAAATTTATAATTGAATTGAGATGTGATTTTATATAAAAAAAAAAAATTGTCATAAAAAAGTTAAATGTAACTATTTTTTAAAATTTTTTATTATATAAAATTTAAATTTTAAACTCAAATTAATAAAATGAAGAGGACCACTCGTATAAGCAATAATCCTCAATTAGACTTGGATTTCAAAATGATGGAAAGTTGAAAATCCACCTCCTAAATCTCCAATCTTGAATAAAACACGTGATTCTTTTAATTTTCGAAAACAAAAAAATATATATATACGTTTGTCGTTGACCCACTCTCCCGTGCGCGCGTCGCAGCTTAAACCCAAACAAATCATCGCTTCGCTGTCAAATTACTTACTTTCTCTCTCTCTAGAGTTTGTTTCTCTCTCTTCTTTGTCTGTCTATAAAAGCACCTAGACAGAGAAGAGCCTTCCTTCCTGCCAACGCCTATTCTCATTGTCACAAAAAATCTCACACGAAAAGACTCCATTTTTTTCCCACGTCCAAGCTCTGATATTTCTCTCTTCTTTCTCAAGAAAAATGGAAACGGATTCAATCACTATCGACGATCTCTACGGCATTTCTCCGGTGAAGTCCGATCTCCGCCGCGAACTGCCGGAATCCATTTATCCGTATTCTCACCTCCGATGGACTTCAATCCCCGTCCACTCTAGCGTTCTGGTAAGCTTAACCAACCCAAATCTTCAGTAATTTGAAGAAAAAATAAGTTTTTTCGACAAAAGTTCTTAAAGATCTGATTTTCATTTTTTTGTTACGATTTATTGAAGGTTTGATTTCGCCGGTGTTCGAGAGCATCATAGACCGGCCACGTAAGCACCGGAGCTCCGAGAAAGTCATTCCGATCCTCGGCGTTCCTCGCATCGCCGTCGTTTCGTTCGTTCGGTTCCTCTACCCTCTAGGTCAGTGATTTTCCTCGTTTAATCTCGGCCGCCGGATTCCCCGTCGTTGAATCAGACGGTCGATGCAATAAGATCGTGTAGATTCTGTACGCTTAAATAAAAAGCAAAAAAAAAAAAAAAAAAAGATTCTTTACGTGATGAAGAATATTCAAGAAGCTTCCTTGGAGGAACCGAAACTCTCTTTGTTGGCGGCTGTGTAAATTAAAATTCGTCTTAATTACGGTATTAACAAAAATGGGCCAAATTTTAAAAGGAAAAAGTTGGATTTCCTTGAATTTTGTCGTTTTTTAGGTTTCAGGGGAATATTTTGAATGACGAAAAATGCCCCTCGTTCAGGTGCGCTGAGGAGCATTTGGAGAAGTATGGAATCCACCTCCTGGCGCTGTCCCATGTTTACCTGGTCCCACATCTGAAGCAGATCTGCAGCAAACACTTGGCTCAACGGCTGACGACCGACAACGTGGTGGACGTCCTCCAACTTGCCAGGCTCTGCGACGCGCCCGATCTTTTACCTCAAGTGCATGAAGCTCGTTTCTAACCATTTCAAGGCCGTGGAGAGCACTGAGGGATGGAAATTCCTCCAAGACCACGATCCCCTGGCTTGAGCTTGAAATCTTGCAGTTCATCGACGAGGCCGAAAACGGTAAT
Source organism: Morus alba (assembly GCA_012066045.3). NCBI lineage: Eukaryota > Viridiplantae > Streptophyta > Magnoliopsida > Rosales > Moraceae > Morus > Morus alba. The sequence continues at coordinate 3,858,604 of CP050231.2, forward strand.
TTCCTTTAGTTCATCACATAAAATTTTTGAATTTTCATGAACTACAAAGTTTTATGAGATTTTACACTTGGTAGGTTCCGTTTCGAACGTTAGATGTTTCTATCAATTTTGTATATTTGTTGTTTTGTGGTGTGATTTTATAAATTTAACATTTAAAAGTACCAGTTTCTATTAATTTTACATATTTTTCGTTCAGAAGTGCCGTTTTAATAAAATTTAACGTTTACGAACCTCAAAATTTTTATGATTTTTTAAAGTTGATATACGGATTAGATTTTTGTGATTACTAGTGAAATGACTAAACTGGGCAATAATTATTTTTGGAAACAGAGGAGGAAGAGGGACAAGAAGGCAACAGGGAAGCACAGAGCCTGTATTTACAGCTGAGCGAGGCCATGGAGTGCTTGGAGCATATGCACAGAAGGGTGCACGAGTGTTGGGCCGTATGACGTGGAGCCCGAGAAGAAGAAAGGCCCATGCAGCAAATACGCCACGTGTTATGGTATCCAGCTGTCAATTAAACACTTTGCCACGTGTCAGAAGAGGGTCAATGGAGGTTGCTTACGTTGCAAGCGGATGTGGCAGTTTCTGAGGCTCACTCGTCCATCTGTGAACAATCCGACTCATGCAGAGTTCCTCTCTGCAGGTAAATCAACATTTCTATATTTTTTTTTTTTGTTTTCTATATAAAACCATTTGATGCCAAATTATAATTAAAAAAAAGGGAAAAAATTATAAAAAACAACCTTTTATTTGAGCTTTTTAGGGTACAACTTTTTTTTTTTTTTTTTTTTTTTTTTGTGGTGGTAATCTATGAAGGGTTTAGAATGAACATATGGTCTTCTTTTTGTCGTTTTGATAAAGTGTTTCAAAACTATTGGATCATAATTCTCAAATTTTGGTTGACTGTAGTGGGTTTGGAAGAATTTAAAGTCTGATCTAGTTGTCTCGTCTGGTTGCTAAGATTTTTTGAAGTGTTTTCACGTGATTTAATTTTACTGCAAT